>CM055816.1:90428492-90477922 GCA_029582265.1 Zoroaster sp. YZ-2022 | reverse complement strand
TAGTCTATTGTTTATGCGTTAAAATGTGAAGTTTTAAATTTGCATATCTTTGTTTTTCTTCAGTTTGATTGGTTTTTACAGACCATTAAAATATAGAAATAAACAATGTTGGATTACAATGAGTTCATTGACATTTGAGAGGTTTTTAGGGTCAAATCAGCCATGTGACTACTGTTCACACGGGTTTCTCCCATCGTGCATCTTGGACTTTGCGTAGTGGCTGGAAGTGATTGATGGTTGTAAAAAAACATTTGTTAACGAAAAATTGAGTTTTGTAATAAATCGCAAGTTCATCGTGGACAAGAGGCGTATCAACAGATAATTTGGCTGAAATAAGGCAAAAGACAACGGGATGGTTTGTGATAATTCCGATTTTACTAGTTGCAACTTTTCCACATGTGATTGCCGACAAATATGTACACAACGATATTTTCCATAACAATCAATGCCACACAAAATGCTTCTATATTATGAAAGATCATGAATGGTTTTAAAAAGCAATTTGTAAATTTGTTTAAGTTATAAACACTTGAAATGTTCTCACGCTAGATTTAGTTAACGTTTGAATGTTAGGCTTTGGAATGTACAATGCCATACAATGTACCCACACTCTACACATGTACATATTCGTACGCATGCATTGACATTGAATAAGTATTTACAAAATAAATAAATAAATAAAGTATAAATTAATTTCCACTACTTTAACTACACTAGTATGATGACCTGTAGGCATATAATATACTCCACGTAGGCCTATACATGTGCACATTATTAATATTACTAGTTCTGTACAGTTTTAATTTACCACTGAAATTCTTAATCTGTAAACATGAGAATGTACTAGTATACTATGAAACTAAATAATTGTATTATATTTGTTTCACAGCCTTTTTATTGAACACTTGCTGAAGTTGAGACTACAATCGAGAGGAAAAACCCTGACTGCGAGCAGTTCCTGAAATAAATTTATGTACAGGTGAGTGGGTAGGCTTGGAATTAATATTTCATATGAATGCAGCATCAGAGAGAATTTGTTATGGTAAGTGAATGTTATTGCTGCAATAGAAACAAATTGTTGTCAACACTAGTTTGTAATTTGCAGTCGCAAGAAGTGCACATACCTACATGTACATATGTACAAAACTTTATGAATCCTGGCACCCAGAAAATGGTATAAAACATTTTCAATAACAATTTTAAAATATTAAATAAATTAATTGACTAAAGCAAGGGTAAGCTGCTAGGTACACTTTGCTATAGGGTGATTTAGTTTCTCTTTATGAACAACATTTGAAGATTTTTATGAGGCAATCAAGTAGTAATGTACGGTAACCCATTGTAACCCATCTTGTCAAATTATTTTGCAATAGCATTTTGCAGAAGTTTGCATTAAAGTCGTCCAAGTTTTTATGTACAGTGATAACAAGTTTAAACACCTACGAACCTATTCACTGTGGGAGGGGGTAGCACTTATGCACACCCGCCCCCAAAGATGATTGTTTACATATAAAACATCAATAAATATTTATTCTTCCTTTCTATTCTTTTCCCTAGAGATCACTTTGGCTTGAACTTCAGGTGTGGTTCACAGGTGGTGACGTTTCATTGTTGTCATCAGTCGCTGCAAGTCATTCCTCATTCCCTGTACTACACGACCTGTCCTGTTAAACTCTGTATGTATCAGCTCTCCCCCTGTTCATTTATTAAGCCGAATCCCATACTAAACCTGGTCAACTGGTCAATTGCATGGTTCTCCAACAAATACATTTTGGGAGTGATGGATGAGTCGGGGAAGTTTTCTCGGTATGATGCCATGAAAATGTTGATGCACATATCTGTGATGAAAACAATGTTTCAATTAGTCATAGTTTGGGATTGGATACATACCGTACAATACAAAAAAGTGAGGAATGGAGAGGAATAATTACCAATGCGTCTCAAATCATCCGATGTCAATGCCCTTGCATGGTTGATGGCGAAATGTGTGTCAGAAAATTTGAGGAATATATCCTCAAACTTGGATCCGACTTGTGCAGCGGGGTGCACTTGTGAGGTCATTGATGACTTTAACCTGTTGAATTATAAAGAAGCAGAGATGTGATCAAGGATAGCCGTACATGTGCAATAACCAAATTGTTACATTAGTCTGTTACAAGTAGGATTTATAGTTATAGTAGTTAGTTCTTACTTGGCAACATCTATGTACGTGGTTTTCAATGAATGATTTTCCATGGTACGCTTGACGCTCTACCATATGTTGCTTTAAAACAACATCTAGACTACCAGCAACTGGACCTGTACCAAAAGGTAGATCAGCTTTCGCATTTTCCTATTGATTAATAGGAAATAAGAAAAATTGAAGCATAATCTTCAGGATATTTTTTCAACTATCAACTACATGTACACTGTATGTAGGGCCTGTATCAGATGCAAACAATAATGTAACCAGTTGATGTAGGTCAATGGGCTAACACCAATTTGGTTAACTCCTAATGGTTCTCATTCCTTTTCATTGGCCAGTTGGGTTTGTGTATAATTAACATCTAGCAATGAAAGCATGACCTGATTTCTTGTGGCAATTGTTATGTTAAAGATTATTGGAAGATAGAGCCTTGGGTAGCCACTTTCGACTTTGTCGAAGAGACATTCTTGGAATTAATGTGTGTACTCTACCGCGAATTTAGTATAAGAAACGTGTTAAGGAACGGCCAGTGTCATTCCTTCCTGGTCTGTTCCCTGTACCAATTTGTTTTGGCCTTGCTATGTGGTATTCAATTGGGTGTGGCTTGGGCTGCTGATATACACCAATGTAGGACAACCTGTATGCAATTACGCATGTTGTACATATATGGGATGACCAACGTTAAGGGAATGCCTTATTAAGGTATGTACAATTAATTTAATTGTTAGAGCAACTGTAAATTGTAACAATTTATTTTAAGAACAATGCCTTTTGCATTGGTTAAAGAAAAAATGTGTCATTGCTCAAATGAATTAATACAACTTAAAATTTGGATTATGATAAACTCCATCTTTCTTACAGCCCGACGCTCTTGTCCTAAATGCTAGTGTTATTACCTCCTGGGTAGTCCTACTTACTATTCCTTATTTGTTTATTTAATTGTAATTAAATCCGAAAATGTACAGTCCTTAGTAGAAATAAATGTATTGTGGAACTCTCAAAAAAAAGTGTTCACGAGTTTTTCTTATAAGCCAGGACGAGTTTTGCCTGGCAGCCAGGGTTGCTTCCATTGGTTATTTTTGCTGTTTATCATAATATTGTATATATATTATTGTACAATATTGTACATGTACATGAAGATTCAGAATTCACCAAGTTGTATTATAACATGTACACAAAGACATTCTCACCAATGATTTAGCACAAAATATCTGCATGGAATGTACATGTATGTAAAAATATTAATATTCTCACCAATTCTTCCAGTTTGTGGCGAAGATTGAAAGCCCTGTTGGCCATGTGACGAAAAACTCGATCATCATTCTGAAGATTTTGTTGAAGGAGGTGTAGAGGCAACTCTTCCTCATTTTTGCTCAAGTTCATCTTGCTTGATGGATTTGGCAAAATGTTGTTGATGGTCAAACTCACTTCCTACCAAGCTTGTTAAAGAATTTGCATATGAGTTGAGTTCACCTTTAACTGATGTTCTGAATTGTTCGTACAAAGAAGGGGTGGTGCCTAAGCAATGGAAAAAAGCCATAGTAGTACCCATACCCAAGACAAAGCCCCCCAGGGCTGATAAACTCAGACCAGTTTCTTTGACTGACTGCTTTGCAAAGATAGGGGAGGGTTTTGTAACAAACTGGGTTTTGGATGATATTCAAGATAAAATCGACCCTCAGCAATTTGGCAATATCAAAGGCATTTCTACCTCCCATTATTTAGTTAGTCTCCTCCATTCACTCCATCAAGGTGCTGACAGAGTCGACAACGTTGGGACGGTGGTTCTGACGGATTTCTCCAAAGCGTTTGACATGATTGACCATACCATCCTCATTGAGAAATTTATCCGCTTGGGAGTCCGCAGATCTATCGTCCCTTGGTTGTGTGACTTTGTCAGAAACCGCGCCCAATGTGTACGTTACAATCAAACACTCTCGGAGTATAAAGTCCTCAGTGGAGCTCTCCCTCAAGGAACCAAACTCGGCCCCATTGGCTTTCAAGTTGTTATTAACGACGCTGCTCATGATTTGGGTGAAAAGATCAAGTGCTGGAAATATGTGGATGACTTGACACTTGCTGAAAATCGCTCGTGTATCCAACCTAGTGGGTTGCAAGTTGTTCTTGATGAACTTAATGAATGGATTAACACCAACAAACTCAGACTGAATCTCTCCAAGTGCCAAGCCATCCAAACATGTTTCAAAACTAAACCCCCACCACATGCCGAGTTGAGCATTGCAGGAGTCCCTCTGAACTTTGTATCTGAGACAAAGGTACTTGGAGTCTGGCTGCAGAACGACCTTCGATGGGAGAAAAATATCAATGAAATTTCCAAGAAAGCCAATCAAAAATTGTATATGCTCCGTCTGCTCAAGAGGTTTGGATTCAATGATGATGAGCTCGTATCAATTTACAAATGTTATGTGAGACCTGCTGCTGAATATGCTGATGTTGCTTGGTCTTCCTCTATTACTGCTGCTCAGAAGAAAATCCTGGAGCATCTGCAAAAACGCGCATGCAGAACTATTTTGGGACAGCGCTATACTTCATATGCGGATGCTATGCAGCTTTGCGGGCTTGAGTCTCTTGCTGATAGGAGGGAGAGTCATTGTCTCAGGTTCGCCGAAGGGCTTGCCAATTCAGAACGTACAAATGATCTCCTCCCTCCTACCAGACAGGAGTCTCATGCCCGCAACCTGCGCAATGCACACCATTATTCCCACTTACGCACCAGGACAACTCGGTTCAAAAACAGCCCAATACCCTATTTTATTAGCTTGTTGAACAAGTAGAATCTCTGTGATCAACTCTTTATTAATTACGTTTTAAGCCAACCAAAACTATGTGCTGATAGGAGGGAGAGCCATTGTCCGAAGGGCTTGCTATTTCAGAATGCACAAATGATTCTCTCCCTCCTGCCAGACGGGAGTCTCATACCCGCATCTTGTGTAGTAATGCGCATCAGTTCACACACTATGACAATTTATTTTTCAAAACAGCCCATTTCACCTTTTTATCATTTTGTTTAATAGGTAGTCTTTGTGTGCAGCTTTTTAAAAAGATGAGAGCCAGACAAATCTATGTGCAATATAATAATTCCATATTTCTTGTGTCTTAACCAATCAATTTAAATGTTCTTTCTATATATTATTTGTTTAATGTTTACTACAGTTTTGATGTTTTTAATATTGTAAATTATCATGTAATTTGACCTTTGGGTCACAATGTGATGATGTTAATAAAATATACCATATATATATAAGGAAGAACGTTCTGGTCAAAATTGGTTGAACTTGCTAGGTCATCCTCCTCTGCAAACTGGACCCGCAACTCAAATAACTTTAAGTCCAGCTTGTGGCAGCTTGCTTCATACTATATAATTGCACCAATTATATAGTTAAAATGTCAACTCAAAGATTTTATTGATATGATTCCATGTATGTCATATTAATATATCTCATTTATATGCTGCCCATAGGTCAAGTGATTCGCAATCATGGCATGACTTGTCATTTCTATGCGGATGATACTATGTTGTATGTCTCAGCGTCACCATCATCAGATGATGCAGTGAATAAAGCTGTTACGATTGAGAAGTGCTGCACTGACATTTTAAGGTGGATGTCTTCGAACTATATGAAACTTAATTCAGACAAAACAAAGCTGCTTCTCGTGGGCACACCAATAAACTTGAAGAAAATGTCTGATTTCAATATCACAATTAACGATCATTGTATCTCACCTGCAAAACAGTTGAAAAACCTTGGAGTGATTTTTGACTGTAACATGAACATGCAGGCTCATATTCGTGAGATATCTCGCAATGCTTTTTATCATTTACACAATATTGGTAAGATTAAGCAGTATCTGAATTATTCTGTGACAGCACAAGTTATTACAATGCTGGTTATGTCAAGGGTTGATTATTACAATGCGTTGCTTGCAGGTCTGCCCAAATCTACAAATTCGAAAGTAACCTGCTACCTAGCAACATAAGATCTCTTTTTTTGAGAAATCTGGACGTCCATATGCATAATACTAGATCAGCAACTAAAATTCATATTGGAAAGGCTAGGACCACATTATTTATGAAAACAGTCAGACATCAAGGCCCCCTACTCTGGAATCAGCTTACACCTATACCTTTTTTTAGAACTGTGCACAGTTTTAAAAAATACCTCAAAAACCTAATTATTTCCAATATTATTTAAGATATGTACACATGGTTACATTACATTCCAATTTATTAAGTCTTGTAATGCAAAAAAAAAAAAAATAATAATAATAATAATCTTATTTTTCTCTCGTTTTTCTTTTTTTACTTCTCCTTTTTTGCTTGTTACACATTCATTTCATTCTGTATATAATGTACTATAGTTCTATTAATTCTAAAACTGAATGTAAAAGCTAGTTTACTAATCGAATTATTGTTTGCCATCTACATGTACACTTCACCTTACTGTACTTCATCGATAATTATTTTTTTGCTATTCATAAATTGTTATTAATTCATTTATTAACTAAAGGGACCAGGTCCTGTATAAGCCTAGGCTTTTTACCTGGTGCCCTCCATTTGTCACCATTTGTACATAATTGTTGTATTAACATATTGTATTAAGCTGTGATATATGGAAAATAAACAAACAAACAAACAAACAAACACTAGATCCGTTACAGCGAGTGCAAAACTGTGCAGCTAGAATTCTCACATGTACAAAAAAGTATGACCATATCACCCCTGTGCTTATGAAGCTGCGTTGGCTTCCAAGTAAGTATAGAATTATGTATAAATTGTGTTTGTTAGTTTTTAAATGTATAAATGGTTTAGCACCACATTATTTGAGTATACTACATCATCAGTTTCTCTTAGAAACACCCGTTCATCCTCTGATAGAACTAGGTTGAAGTATATTAATACTAAATTGTGTACTGCTGGTGACAAAGCTTTCTCTGCTATTGCTCCTGGTATCTGGAACAAACTTGATGTGCGCCTTAGAGAGGCAGAGTCTGTTGACAGTTTTAAATCTAAGCTGAAAACAATTTATTTTCGTGAGGCTTACTGCAAATAAGTTTTTATCATCTCAATGTAATTTTGTGTCCTTTTGGCACTTTAAGTCATGTTTCGTCCTTTGTGTGAGTTTAATCTGTTTTGGTTATTTTAACATTATCGTCCTTGTAACATTTTTGTCATTTTAGCCTTTTGGAAATTGTAAATTTTTACATTTTTGTATGTATGTATGAAACTTTTTATATTTTTACACTTCACATTTACCTTGTTAAGCGCCTTGGAGCATGTCTTC
Source organism: Zoroaster sp. YZ-2022 (assembly GCA_029582265.1). Classification (NCBI taxonomy): domain Eukaryota; kingdom Metazoa; phylum Echinodermata; class Asteroidea; order Forcipulatida; family Zoroasteridae; genus Zoroaster; species Zoroaster sp. YZ-2022. The sequence continues at coordinate 90,470,434 of CM055816.1, read as the reverse complement.
ATGGATTGGGCGCTATATAAATGCGTGTTATCATTATTATTATTAAGTTTGAATGAGATATGATGCTATGAGATACGTCCTTGGCACGGGCTTTACGGGAACTGTCTGCAAGCTTCATATGCTTTGTCTAACTCGAGAATTGACTGTAGGGTTCGTGCATTGGCCGGTTCCCTTTCAGCTATGGGGAGTTTCATGCTCTCCTTGGAAGTAGTGCAATATCATTAAACATTTTTTATATCATTAAACAGTTTTTATAGTAATATTTTGACAGTCATGTACATGTACTTTCATATTATTAAAGATGTATCGCCTGTATTTTCTGCGTATTTACGTAAGATACGAGACACCATAGTAGTAGTAGCAGTAGCGAAAGTGAAGACGACGAGGAAGAAAGTGTACAGCAGAAGAAGAGGGTTAGAATGTCATGGAAACCCCTCGAAATAAAGGAAATGATCAGAGACAAAATGATAAGGATAACCGAAATCCACGAGGTGAAAAGATATGATCAAAGCGGTAAGGTCATCCGACGAAGCAAAATGTCAAGGATCTATGAAGTGGGAGTTGAGGCAAGGAAGGAGGAATAGGGCCGTTCCCAGCAAGTAAATTTAATTGTTAAAGTTGTTAATTGTTTAAGAAAAGTTATGTTATAAGAAGAGTTAAATGTTTTATTACTTACTATTAATATTAAATTTACGAATTCAGCTAAAACAAATAAATGTTAATGTATTTGACTTGGGTAAGGTATGCTATGTAAATATAACGGTGGTAATTTTACGACAGGGTGGTGTGATTTTCTGTATAAAGTGATATAAAACCTGTGTAAATATTGTAAAGTGTACATAATGCATTAACTCACTACTCAGCTTGTATACTTCTGTATTTCAATTTGCTGAGGACAGCAAAGTCTTAGGGGGAGGCTGTGTGACGAAAATTCCCCTAGGTTTAAGTCATTATCGTCAGTCTTACCTGATCATTAATTCATGGTGACTGTAATTATTTCCGGCGACATTTCCAGTAACTTTATTTCCACTGTATGAATCCAATCATGTGTAGTTGTTATTTTTGTTCACGTGTGCAGTCTGTCACATACACAGCACACATGCCATGCATGTAAACAACCGTACTTATCCAAGATGGCGTCTCATCATATAAAACAGAAAGTACTGTGAAAGTACTGTACTTTTTGGATGGTAAAATGAAGTAGAAAAACGATATAGATTATCGTCTGCTCAGTGTTGAGAAAGGCTCATAAATATTCATGAGATGTCATTTACTATTATTTTGTTAATGAAAATGAGCTTTGTTTACGGTCATTCTGTTTTCCCTTTATGATCCCTTTGTTGATGTGATGATTTAACCTTTTTGTTTTTCGTTTGTTATCTCATCTCCAGATCTCTGTATTCAGGAATTTATGCAAACATACCGCAGAATGTCTCCTGATCAAAATGTGACGCCGAAACTCCACCTCCTGCGTGAAAAATACAGTAACAGTGTCAAAAAGTGGTTCAGAATCCCTCAGATGCACCACAGATCATCTAGGGCCGCACAGCTCCCGGGACTCTTGAGCGGCGGGGCAGCGAACCCCTCATTCGCGAGATTTTTGTGCTCACCAATATAGTCTTGGAAAAACCCAGCACCCCCTGGCAAAAATGTGTTCTCGCGGGCCTGTCACGCAGTGCAACAGCTGGAAAAGTTTAAGATTGGATTTGGGCTCCTGAATGAGCAAGGCGGATAACTCATCCACACTGAATTCAACCGCACAGGTCGGATAGTTCACGGCATGCGTAATGACCTGCAGAAGTGTCACCATATAAACACAGCACCATAAATCCGAGCCAATGTCATCAAGCCATGGATGAAACATGAATGTTAATTTAATACTATTTAATTACAAGGCACCTATTCATGGAATCATAAAATACTAAGATGGGGGGGGGGGGGGGTGTAAGGAGAATCATATTCTGATCAAGTCTTGATGGGAGGCGGTAAGAAAATACCACCAACAGAGACGAAGACGAAAGCTGATGTTAAGTCTAAATCTCAAGAAAAACCGCAAATTCAGAAGGTATCTTCTGGGAAACAGAAAGACTCCCCAGACGTAAATACGGTAATGAGCAACGCTAAGGAACAACCAAAATGTGACATCCTTAGTGCATGTGGAATTAGCCAGAATGTTATTGATGTGTCATCTGTACCATCAGACAAGCTGAAAGAAGATCTTGTTGAAAGGGACCTACCTGTTAGTATGTCAAATTGGACCAAAGAACATGTTAAGCATTGGCTCCTCAGCATTAACGTACCTGTTTCCATTGCTAATGAATTCTATGAGGAGGATGTAGATGGAATGGTATTGGAATTGTACAGTATAGAAGACATGGGTGAAGATTTTAAGATAAAGAAAGGAAACTTGCGTCGTATTATATATTGTAAAGAAAACTGGCTTAAGTCAGAAAAACACCCAATACCACAGAAGACAGAAATTAAGCCATCGGGGAAAGATGAAGCAGTAAGTACACCTCCGTTTTCTCAGGATGCGGGTAAAATACAAGCTGAAGATAGCGGTGTTCAGTTGAAAACAAGCGTGACTAAACTAGTGACCGATTCTCATAAAGCTGGTGAATCTCCTTCACAGTCAGTTCGTCCAAAAGTTCCAAAAGCTCAAGACAAGTCTACCCCAAAGAAGCAAATTGGAACTCCACTTCCAGAACAACACCATCTTGCTCCCACATCTCAGATGTCAGAATGTCTAATGAAAAACGATCAAGGGAAGCTTACATATAAAGAGGACACATAAATTGAACAGCGACTTAAGCTCCCTCATTGTCTATCAGTGAAGATGCAAGTGAAAGTTCCCATGATGTTCCCACTTGCAAGGTTACACCATTAGTACCACAGGCATCAGATTACAAGCAAATCGATGACAATCAATCGTATAACGATTGCTGTGTATAATGGAATGCAAAACAAAATTGTTTTTATTGTTAGAAGTTGGTTTTCTTAATTTATTTAGGAATAACAAAAATGCATTTTAACTTTTTAAGTGCAGACGAGTTTCTAATAGATGGCGCTTCTTATACACTCTTAAAAATACGTGGTTGCAAATTTAGTGGTCAAAATAATTTGACACCGTTCGTGGTCATTTTTCAGAAAAAGTGACCACGAAGGTGTTAAAAATGTTTTTCACGCCGACCACACTTTTGTGAAATTTTGACCACGTAAAGTGGTTAAAGAAAATGAGCAATGTGATTGGTGCGGCATACCAGCTCGGCGTGTGATAGGCCGCGCTGCTCATCACACGATGCTGGCGCATCATCAGGCGAGGAGACGCCATTGTTTTAATACTTGACAACGTGTTGGACCTCACAATGGAGCAATTGCTGCGGGATTGGGGCTTTGAGGATCTGATAAAGACGTTCCAAGGTAAGTTTATTTGGACAAGGAAATAAGTGAAACCATCTACATTTGTTGACATAAGGCCATCGGCTTACGAGCTGTCAAAAAGGCCATATCTGTTTGTTTAAAAATAATCGACCGTAGTAGATCATGATTGTTTGACGTCTTTTGTAATATAGGCCTAGGTGTATGGGGATTAGGATTAGGATTGTTTCATTTGCGTTGGGATTGATTGACATCAAAGTCGTCTTCCAGAAGACTAGACCTATAACAAAGGCCCCATAGTTGATTAATTTGGTCATTATATATTTAACGGGCCATACAATAAAGGTAATGCTAAAAATAATTTTGGCCTGAACTGGCTGAAACAACGACGACACACACGACTGTCTTTCCACTGCATCCCCATCTGAATTTTAACGCCGTTAAACATCCATCATCATCGACTCGCCTAATGAATAAAACTTAATTTTCTTTTAATTTCACGAGAAAGCTAGCCCTCTGAGCGCCCTTTGCGTTGTAATCAACGTATAATTCCACTAAACTAGAGGCATTTTCACACTGCGAACGTATGGTTTTGGGTGCCAGTTGTCTTGGCCATGGACGTTGGTATTTCCTTCCTCAAAGGTCAAACTTAACGTCCCGTGTCACAGAACCTTCGTCTTTTGAGGTGTAAAAGGTCACCAATGTTTATTGTCTGTTTCACCGGTTTCACTGGTATCTGTACAGTTGCTATATTTGCATGTGTTCATACCCCCCCCCCCCCCGTAGTTCTTATCAGAAGTTTTGAGATCGTCACGTCCATATGTCTACACTGTGTACGCCATTTAGCAGCACGTCTCTCTCACGACCTCGTAATACCCGCTGTCTGCACTAACCACTGGTAACCCGCTGCCCGCTTAGGGTTAAACCACGCGCGGCACACAGCGAACCAGCGAGCTACGCTTCGGCGTTATTATCCTTGCGCGCATGCGCGATCCCTCCTGAAGTGCTGTACTCGTACTCACTTATACCACGAATCGTCGTCCCCACAGTACAATGTATACCAATAAGATGGCGCGCACGCCATTTCAAAGGTCTGAGACACGGTCATTTCTGCCAGTACTGGGCAGGAAATTATTTTAATGTAGCGACTCGATAATCCCAAAATCAATGCCATTCAAAACGGGGAAGATTGATATGACTTTTGTCCACTTGTTTTCATCATTGAGAGTAATAAATAACTTATTATTATGTTGTATCCCCGTCCCTAAATATTGCTGAATGTTTTTCAGCCTATGAAAAAATCAACTTTTTTTTCACTTTTGTGTTGTTAAAAAGTTTGTTTGCTTTTTTTTCTTCACTAACACCACAAATCAACAAGAAATCCCCACACAATGGGCTTCCAATTATGCAAATTTTCAAGACAGTGAAGGTTTTAGTAGGAATTTAAAAAAACAAACAAACAAACAAACAATTATAGGCCCTATGTTTTTTTTTATTATCGACCATAGCTTGTTGGAAGGCTTAAGGTTAATTGTGATAATAATCTTAGAATTATTTCTGAAGTTTGTTGAACTTTTTTTAGCCGTTTGAAAAATTCAATTAAAACATATATTTTTGGGGTTGGGGTGAAGGGGTGTTATTGTTGTTGTTGCTTTTTTTTTTTTTTTTTTTTTTTTTTTTTTTTTTTTTTTGTTCTTTTGTTTTTTTAACTTAATTGTTGCTTTTTTAATTCAGAGAATGACATTGATGATGAAGCCTTTAAACTTTTTATTTTTTCATTTAAATATTGTATTTTTTTATTCGAATTCAAAAAAACCACATTGATGATGAAGGCTTTAGTTTTTTTTTTTTTCTTTTCTTTTTTAAACTTTATTATTGTATTTTTATTCTAGTTCAGAGAATAAACTTAATTATTGTATTTTTATTCTAATTCAGAGAATGACATTGATGATGAAGCCTTAAAACTTTTTTTAAATTTAATTATTGTATTTTATATTCTAATTCAGGGAATGATATTGATGATGAAGCCTTTAAATTTGTTTTTAATTTTTTGTATTTAATTATTGTATTTTTTATTCTAATTCAGAGAATGATATTGAGGAAGAAGCCTTTAAACTTGTTTTATTTAATTTTATTTTGTTATTGTATTTTGTATTCTAATTCAGAGAATGACATTGATGATGAAGCCTTTAGACTTTTTTATTTTATTTTATTTAATTAGTGTATTTTTTATTCTAATTCAGAGAATGACATTGATGATGAAGCCTTTAAACTGCTAGACCAGGAGGAGGAAATCATCCCTCATCTCATCCCATCAATTGGAACACGCATAAAGTTTAAGCAACGATATCGAGCATTCATGGCACAACAACATGCACAACCTACAATCTCGCAGGTGAAACTTCATTGAATCCGCAAACCAACCTGTGTCTTTATATAGTAATCTTGCACAAACAAAATGGGGCTGTTGTGCTTTAAATGTAATCAGTATGTGATTGGCGGAAGCAGAAGGCTGATTAAGCATTACAGGATTGTCCATGCTTTGGTAGAGGGTGGGCTGTTCAAGTGTTCATCTGTGCCTTGCAACCAAGCAGGTTGCTACAGAACATTTCAGTATACATGGTCCCTGAAACGACACCTAAACACCGATCATGTTGCACAATTCGATTTCAATCAAGCTCAACCAATCCCCAATGACGGTAATGATGAAGTAAATAATGTCCCTGACCAAGATTCAGACCAGGGCTCCGAGGAGGGATTTGATGTACCAAATCTCAACATAGAGGATGAAGCACCAGAAATGAATGATATTCAAATGAAATGTGCACAACTTGTCTGCAACTTAAGATCATCGAGTAGCATAACAACAAGCACTGTTAATCTAGTGATACATCTCACAACGGAGTTATTCACAGATGTTATGGAATATGTCAGATCCAAGACCAATAAGAGTAATTGCCGATTTAGGAGTAAACCCACAGAATGAGCCTGAGCTGCAGTCTCTTCTTGATGATCTTAGTGAACTAGAAAAACCATTCAGTGATATTGACACAGAGCACAAGTTTTTGAAGTTCATCAAAGACTCAAACAAGTATGTCCAACCAGTTTCTCTTCCACTTGGAGTAGAATATGTACAGACAACAAATCCCATCACAGGTGAAGTGCAACAAAAACCCATCCAAAAGACATTCCAATACATACCGATAAGATCCGTTTTGAAACTTGTTCTTGAAAGCCCTGGGTTGCTGGAAACAATTTTCGAGCATCACCATCATCAAACTCAAAATGGTCTCTTATTAGACTTTCAAGATGGTGAATACTTCAAGCATCATCACTTTTTCAGGCAGCAAACAATACGTATACTTTTGTATATTGATGATGTAGAGGTAACTAATCCTCTCGGAGGCAAAGCTGGGACCCACAAGCTTGGTTTCATGTATTATACCATAAAGAGTTTGCCATCGAAGTTCCTTTCAACTTTGGAGCAGTGTTTCTTACTAGGAGTTTATAAGACAGCTGATGCTAAGCAATATGGGCTGGAGTCCATAATACGTCACATTGTTGATGACTTAAAGCTACTTGAGGTTGATGGTGTTGATGTTGACACCAATGTGTACAGTGGAAGACTTCGTGTTGCTGTAGCCCAAGTTGTTGGAGATAATCTCGGCGTTTATGGCTTGCTAGGTTTTACAGAATCCTTTTCGGCCAATTACGCATGCAGACATTGTAAAGTCCACAAAACTGTGCTTCGAGCCCAGTGTGTTGCCGATCAAAATCTTGAAAGAAATGAACAGAATTATGCAGAAGATGTCGCTTTAAATAGTCTGCCTGATACTGGGATAAAAAAAGAAACCATCTTAAATGAGCTACAAGCATTTCATGCTACGACCAACCATGCGCCTGACGTTATGCATGACTTGCTAGAAGGAGTTTGTTCATGGGAATTAAAACTGGTCATAAGGGAACTTATACGGACAGGAAAGTTTACACTGGCAATCCTAAATGAAAGATTAACAAGCTATGACTACGGTTTCCCTGATACATCTAACAAACCCTGTTGCATTACTGAGAATGACTTAAGGAACCCTTTTGGAGCTGCTGGACAAAATGCAGCACAGATGTGGTGCCTTATGCGACATTTCTGCATGATCATGGGTGATCTCGTGGAAGAAGACAACCTATTTTGGGAGGTAATAGTCTTGTTACTACAGTGCATGGATGTAATTTTCTCACCTGGGGTCACAAAACAGGATACGTATTTCCTCAAAAACTTGATCCAAGACCACCATGAGCTGTATCTTCAGCTATTTGATGAGCATTTAAGGCCAAAGCACCATTTTATCCTCCATTATCCAAAAACAATCAGGAGATTGGGTCCTTTGTGCCAATATTGGACTATTCGTTTTGAGGCAAAACATAACTTCTTCAAACGAATTGCACACATCATCTGCAATTTCAAAAACATTGCCAAGTCACTCGCACAGAGGCATCAAATTCAACTGTGCCACAATATGCTCACTAAGCCAGGATCACTAATGAGCTCAGCACTGGAAGTTGGCCCAGGAACATCAGTCCTTCTAGTCTCACTTGATGATGCGGATAATATTTCACGTGCATTGGGTGGATATCCAATGTATGATGATGTGTATCTTGCCAAATGGATAAAGATATATGGATCAACTTACAGGAAGGGGATGATGGTGGCAATTGGAAAAACTGAGGAATTTGATCCAATATTCGGAAAAATCAACCATATTCTTCTCCTGGATGCATCTCGTGTCAAGCTAATTGTGCAAGTATGGGCAACTGAAGGCTTCTCTCGGCATTTACATGCATATGCTGTCAGACCAAGTCATCCTAATGACATAGCTGCATTGGACATTGACGATCTGGTTGATTTCAAGCCACTCCATGCTACAAAGTCATACCTACCAGACCAAACATGGTTCATCAGCCCAAGATACAAAATTGCATAAGTGAGGTATGTATGCAATGTAAAACGGTCAAATGCACAACTTGGCTGTTTAACAGACCAATTTTGTGCAGTACAAACCTGGTCTGTCAATGTGGTTTTGCTCAGAAGAAATCACAGTAGTAACTCCTACTCTTTCAAAAATGATCTCTCAAAATCAAAATATATGTCTCATAAACAGTTTGTTTTCGCTCTTTTACCCTTTGACCAGGTGGTGAATGATGCAGAATTGGATAGTGACAAACAGGATGTTGATAATGAGGATGTCGAGGTCATCCCTGCAATCCCTGCTGTAAAGCGACCAATGTCAACACCAACGCTTATCCACTCCAAAAAACAAAGGAAAGACAATGACATGGTAAGTCTTTAAAAGATTCACAAGGTGGTATTGTACATACTGCTGTGATGGAACAGTTTACAAAAGAGTCACCAGTTTATAGCTTTTACTTTCTTATATTTTTTTGAAGGATATTAAAGGAATTCTGATGAACGATCCGGATGGTGAGGACATAATCAAGGCCATCAACGATGGAGTAGTTAGTGGTCGAATCAGATGCAAAATGGTCCGCATTCTGGTATCAGACCTTATATCGAAGTTTGGCTCCAGGTAAGAACTAACATGCTATAACAGTATTATACAGTATAGGGCTTGCGTTGTTTCTGCTGACAGTTTGTCAGTAGAAACACATAACGAATCATGTTAACTCATGTTGCGGTTATAACAGTACAATTAAATTGTAAATGTAGTTTTAAAAAAAATCCCCACCCCTCAAAAAAAAAAAATAAAAAGGAAAGAAAATGGCATAAAGACATGGCGGGGGGTAGGAGAAAGAACCAAGCTAAGCACTGGTCTGAGAAATTATGCAAAATAATTGTCTACAATTTGTAAAGATCTTTTGGGCAATGGACCTATTTTGTAAACTATAATGTTGACATTATTTATCACAAATTGACACTGGCACTCTGCAGTCGTCTGGAAGTTAATCTGGAATTTTCATTTTCTTTAGGCTAAATGAATTCCCATGTCGGTGTGAAAACCCTAACGAGTAATTTGTTTTGTTTTGCAAGCCCGTCTACTGAAGTCAAGATCAAAATGGCCAAGGCAATTGTGGAGCAGTTTCCAGTACTTAAAGACGTTGAGGGAGAGGGTTATGTAAGTACCTTTAGGTTTTGATATTAATGAACATGACATGCCTGAGCTGTTTATTTGCCCCGGTTAATGCCATCGTGCCCTTCGGTATACGTGGATATTTTTTCATTGTTAACTACCGGCTGTCATGGTGGCTGGTTTTACTTGTTAACTTTTGTCGAGGCAGACATTCTGTATCCGTCTGCCACTTGAGGACCTTGTTATTACATGGCCAGTGTTATACTTTTTTTTTTACAAAAACATTGCAGGAAGCCTATTTCACAAAGAGTCGTGGCAAACATACAGCTACTGGTTATTTGGAGGAGAGACTCCGGAATGTTCGCCGTAGAATTCCCAAGTCGATCTCAACAAAAACCCCTTCAACCTCCAAGGTTTCATCATCTGCCAAACCAGCACCTGAAGTTACCACCTGTACGGTAAACGAAGTACTGGATTCAAAATGTGCCGGTAAGATTTAAAAGTGCCCCAGATTTATAACATTTGCCTTAGGCTATCACGTTAAGGCACAAGAACAGGCTCTTTATTTGTAGCCTTATGGTTCAGACATTAAGGCATTTATTTCTTGGTGAAAGGGCATTTCTTTCCCCAAAAAGGGATTTGTTTTAATAGATTATTTTAAGGAGCACACAAAATTCAATATAGGGTCACCAAAGGCAACAACAAGTGTCTCCCATTTCCTTCTATTCATAATCTGATGTGCCAAACCTTTTTCCAAACATTAAATGTTCATGTTCATGTTCATGTTCATGAAGATCAAATACAAGAAAACAATTTGACTAAATTGATTTAAATAATATACAAAAAATAAGTAGAGAATGTAAGAAGCAGAGCATGTATGCAATGGTCCCTTATCTACATCTCGGGAAGTCTTAATCAGCTTCAGAATATAAAATAACATCTTCAGTACATACACTGGGATTTGGTGTGAAACGTTAAAGTAAAGTATGACCAATCAAGATTTGCAAAACAATAAATGTCTTTTCGAACCATGATTATATCTTCTCAGAGTCGGTTTCCGGGGACAGAGCCAAGGAGATGTGCAGGTGGCTCCAGCACAATCTGGAGCCGAGGCAGCAAGTTGTAGAATACATGAAGGCAACTGCCCCCTGGAGACTGAAAGAGATTCAATCTCAGACATCAACTTTGGCAGTCACACTGCATACCTGGCCTCGCTTACTTGATGTGCCTGGAATGGTATGTAGCATTGTGTCTAAAGAGATGTTTATGTATTAATCTGAGGTTTGATGATATTAGTGCTGAAAATTATTTTTTTTTTGAAGCAAGTATGTTCTTGACCATGTACAACATTACAGGTAGGCGATGATTTCATAGTGATGTACAGTCCTGGGATTGCTGAGCAACTCACTGTAAAGTGGACTAAAGAATTTGCCGGAGATGTCAGAGACTATGGTCAAAAGCAACGTAGCTCCAAACAACCGGACGGACAACTGTTTGGGTCTGGTGATATAGGTAAAAACATATTTTCTGAAGTAAAAATTGTCAGCAATACATGCCATTCACAACAAAGTGTGTTACCAAATGGTTAATAATGCATCATGAGAATAGGTCGACACCCTGCACAACTTCCCACAAAGTATCAAAAGTTGTTGTTTTTACTCACAAAATACGCAAGAACTTAAAACACACACACAAAAGAAAACGTAATAATAATAAATAAAAAGCAAGTCTCGCATCCTAATTTTGGTTTTCAGACTTTTTTGTGACAGACAAATATTTTAGGGGCCTCACGATTATGCAATAATTTTTAGAAAAGAAATTCACACTTGATTTAAAAATGAAACTTGATTTGTTTTTAGGGATGTGTAAAGTTAGTCTTGTATGAAATGGAAAAAATTGTGGTTGAGTTATTGATTACATTTTTTATTTATTCAATTATTTCACAGAGGACACACAGACCATTTTACACTGCCTTCCGTTGTTCTTGCCTCCTGGAAGGGTGAAGAAAGCAACAGGGAAATATGCTACAGCAACCCATGCAGACGCTCTTGCTTCTTTCATTGATAAACAGCCTGTAAGTAAAATAGTCGTTAATTTTTTTCTTCCACAATCAGCAGTGTTTTGCCATTAAGTTAGCAAAATCTTCAGTTTCCTCAAAATGACAACAAAAACAAGAAAAATCTTTGCTATATAGACTTAATTAAAATTTCATGGCAAGAAAAACACCATTCGTGTATTCATACTCTTTTTCACTTTGGATGTATGCCGTACCTAGGAAAGAGAGTAGAACTATAAGAAAAAAACATTATTTACAAACGCCTAAAATGTATGTTGGTTTCTATCCTTTATTTCATTACAGTATCGTGGAATGACATTATTTTTGGTATTATTGATTTCATATGTCTTAGGTTGGGACCAATCTACCGGCGTATTTGAAAAAGGTGGTTGATGCAGGCGACAGGCCCCAGCCGTTTAGTCTTGTTCTTGGCGAACGTTCCCAGCCATCGCAGACATTTGTCATCTTTGAAGGGCGGGCCATTTCGACTACCTCGCTATTAAAAGCTGTCGACCTTTGTTTTAAGTTATTTTATGTTTTTAACATAGAGTATCCCAGACAATGCAGCACCACCTGGGAATTTTTGCAAAAGGTGGTGTACGGAATTCCCGATGGAAAGGGGAGGGAAGCCACCACACCAGCAGTAAGAAGCCTGCGGGCACACTTGAACAACAAAACCAAACGAAACGGTGGGGAACTTCTTTCATAAACAAATACAGGAATGGGACAGCGAAAATAGGGACAGGGAAATAGCCACAATGCAGTACAAACAAAAACAAACAAACAAACAAAAAGCAAAAAAAAAAAAAACAACAAAATGACTAACACAGGTGCAAATCTAGTTACAATTAGAAATGAAAATAGATGTCAAAGTAAGTTGAAAAGTGGATTGAAACAATAGTGAAACTTGAAAAAAAGTATGTTGTAAAGCCCCCAAAATAATGCTTCCTTTTTTGTATTTTAATTTGTTCATATGTTTTTATGCATTTTTCTTATGATTATGATAAGAAAATAAATTGTTTTTAGAGATTCAAACGAAGTGTACATAGTGTTTATTCAAGGAGTCTTCATAGATTATGTAACTTTTTTTGGCCACGGGATTTAATTTGAATTTGATCCGTGCTGACAACCACGATAAGTGGTCAATGGCTTTACCCCAATGGTGTCAATCTCATAATGTTTAACCACGGAATTGGGTTACTTTTCAACCACAAATGGGGTCAATTTCCGACAACAATACGTGGTTGTTTTTGTTGACCACTTGTCCGTGGTCATTTTTGACAACATTGGGGTCGGTGCATAGTTGACGACAGGAACGTGGTTAAAAATAACCACATCGTGGTTACTTTTTAACCACGTATTTTTAAGAGTGTAGGCAGACGTCTATCAATTTCGCTCTTCAAATTGTACGTTTTTTATCTCGGTTTTATCATCTAATAATACTACGACCAATACCAGTGAATTACTCTATTTCTTCTTTACGGAATGGTGCTATGGTTTTTTTCAGTATCTTATCGAATTTGGATTTTGTTGACAGTTTTTATCTTGGTTTTTGTGACTATGCCGGATTTATTCTCGTCCCTATTTCGCCCTACCACTGTGTCTATGTACAGACCATACACAACACTACTTCAGTACGACAGGGATTTTCTATTGTCGCGTCAGTGGTGTTCTATGATACCTCGGTCACAATGTTTGCAGGGACTAATTACGATTGAGAAACAATCATGGATTACATGCCGTGATCATCAGTCACCAGTGATTAAAGGTCGTGGTTCGAATGGGACTAATCTTGTCACCATTGATTGCGATTCATTTCATGGCACTCGTGAATATCCGATAGAAGTCCATTCTATTGCACGGCGTTTTCGACGGTCAACAGGATTAGTGAATAGAAACAATCTGACTAATGTCAATCGTACATCTTCTTTTGATCTGGATCGTAACATTTCTTTCACCTTATGGAACGCGCGATCAGTGAATAAGAAGCTAGCTGCTGTGTGTGCCTCAATTGTTGAGAATAAAACGGATATATTTGTGCTAACCGAGACATGGATGGGGCAATCAGCCAAACAACAGTGCACAATTAACGAATTTCAGACACTTTTATCTGGATATAAATTCCACAGCTGTCCACGGAAGAATCGCAAGGGTGGTGGAGTCGCAGTGATTACACGTAACAACCGGGATGGCATGCCACTCTTCAGCAAGAGCGTCTGCTAGCTCTTGCACGTTATGTGCATGGGCAGGTCGTTGTCTGACACGGCGATCCAATTCGTCCCACGCATGTTCGATAGGGGATAAATCTGGACTGAATGCAGGCCATGGCAGAACATGGACATCATGCTGCTGAAGGTACTGGGTTACAATTCTTGCCACATGGGGACGGGCATTGTCGTGCTGGAAGTGGGTTGCATTATGGTTAGCATTGAGGAACGGAATGGCATGGGCCTCTAAAATTTCGTCCCGATATCGCTGGGCATTGAGATTACCTGCAACAAAGACAAGGTCGGTGTTGGTATGCCCATTGCAGCCTCCTCTGGCGCCGGACCGGAGTCAAGGGCAGTCCTCGCAGAGGTTGTCGGCTGCGCAGACCTGCAGCATGCAGTCTGTTGCGTACAGTTTGGTCGCTGATACGGATGTGGACTCCCCGTAATTCCCGAACTGTCTGGCGGCTGTCTCGGCGCCTTTCACGAAGATGCTGCAGTACCACATAGCGGTCCTGGGCAGGCGTCGTAACACGTGGTCGGCCACTTCGCGGTCGGTCGGCAACACTCCCAGTGTCTTCAACACGATCTCGGAGCCTGCTTATGCTCGACTCATGGACACGGAGCTGTCTAGCAACATCTCGAGCTCGCATACCGCCTTGCAGCATGCCGACAGCACGCGCTCTGTCATATTCTGAAAGTCGTGGCATATCCAGTTCACAAGACCAGCACTAATGATTTTGGTTTTCCGACTCTGTAAGCCCCAAGCCCTGATTTGGAACTGAACCTGGAGACTTTCACTAGCCATGACACATACAGGAAGGAGATTGCTTCAAATGGGTTCCACACCTTTGGTTGGTGTGCACTGAACCGTGACATTCCAAAAGGTGGCTTAACACAAGCAGGTTGATCAGTGGAAAACTTTTAATGTACATTTGTACATATCAATTGGTAAACCTTCCTAAAAACTGCCTTTCAAGTGACTTGCGTTTCTTTTTTTTAGTAGTATAGTATTACTGAAAATTAACCATGACTTCAACTCAGGATATTTCATTGATTTCACTGAAATAGGCCACATTATTTAATTAAGAGAGATATAATTAAAGATATAAGTAATTTGAAGGTTGTATGGTTAGCATGAAGATGTGATTTTACAAATAAAGTGCAATAAATCAAATCAGCAATTCAAACAAGATTGTTGTCATGTTTTAAATTATTTTAATAAGTCGTCGGCGTACAGTTTACCCAAATGTTGAGCGAGTTAATCAATCGCCCAACTCTAGGTAAAGGGTTATACCATTATCTGGTTAAAAAATAACCAACTTTGAAAGTCAATATACGCAACAGTTGGTAAAAAATTGCTTAATTTAACCATTAAATGGTGAAAATAATTACTAAACAATTGGTTTAATTTTAACCAACGCTTGGGCAAAAATAGCTTAATTTAATCATTAATTGTTGAACATAATCACTAATCAATTGGTTTAATTTTACCCAACGCTTGGGAAAAAAGGCTTAATTTGACCATTAATTTGTGAAAATAATTACTAAACAATTGGTTTAATTTTAACCAACGCTTGGGCAAACTTGAAGTACTCAACACTTGGTTAAATGACTTTACCCAAATCGTTGGGTTATACATATTGCCCAACCGTTGGAAGAGCTATGTTTCCCCAAGTATTGGGTAAAGTGTGTGCCCAACATGAATGGGTAAAAGTTTACCCAATATGTTGAGTGAGTTGGTTATTCGCTCATCGTTGGGTAAAAGGTTGGGCATTTTTTTACCCAATATTTTTACAGTGCAGTATTATTAATTTATTGAAATTATCTATACCTTGGGTAAGGTTATTAGGATGACTGTTACAGTATGGAGTGCTCTCAACGATATTGATGACATGACAATTAGTTTGTAGTTTGTGGAGTTTAGCTACGAATTCATCTAAGATTAAGCAATATTTATTAGTAAGATTAATATATTTTTGGAAATAATGTTTTGAATGAACAGCCAGAGGGTTTTCCATTTGTTAATACAATGCTTGATTTTATCGACAATTATTTTAGGTGGAGATGACGGCATAATGGAATGAAAATAACAATCTATATATACTAAGTATGAATAAAAAACAAGTAGTAAATTCAAATAGAACGTGAAGGACAATTATATAATAAATTAAACATCGATCAGAAGTATTTACATAAACACAATAAAGTTGCTTCACATCTTTGTTTCTATTTACAAGTAAACCAAGGAACAAACTAAGTGAAAAGGAAAACAAATTGTCTAGATATAAATCCGACTTTCTTCACAACACATCTCTGATAAAACTTGGGGGTACTGCCATGTGTAAATATCTTTTGGATGGACAATTAGCAATTTTTTACAGTAAATTCTTATGAATGGATGAACAGTGATAAATTGTAAAGTACAATTCAACTGCAATACAGTTCAAAAATTGTCGCTCAGTGTGGTATCTCTTGAAGCATGGATCAACACGGGAACAATGCAAATGTCACACTGGTCTCTCTCCTCCGCTTAGCTGCTTTGCGGACTACACATCTCTTGCTCGGCTTCGGTGTATTGGGCGTTGGCGGGATACTAACGAGAAAATGTCTACCCCATTAGTCTATTCGGACTGGGTAGTGCGTGAGGTCTTCCATGGATACCATAAACTGGCAAAGTGACCGTCTCCATAATTTCTCTGACGAGACACATTTTGAATTCACATAGTTGATGGCCCTGCAGCTTGTACACGATGTAAGAATTGACCAAACAAAGGTCAAGAAGGTAAAAAAAAAGATCTTCTTGTATCACTTCACAGGCTTGATGGAAGTTGGTCAGACAGATCTACTCCTCCCTTTCCCTTTTTGTAGTCGAGGATGCAAGAAGGTTTCTCAATGGGAAGTCCATCCTTGTCTCTTCTGCCAGACTCCTCCATCGATGCCGAGTGCATGGTTGACAGCATTCTCACATTTTGTTTATCTCTCCACACAAGAGCGAGTAGACCTCCGTTACTGGAGCGATAGGCTCCTTCTTCAATTTCACCGTTTTCAATTCGATTATTCCGGTGGCATCTGCTTCCGTTTCAGCCGGACAGTTCCACAGACATTTGTGCGCCTGGCTCTAAGACGGAGAAATAGGTCGGGGCTGCTAAACCAGTTGTCAACGAAGATGTATCCCTGGTCGAGTAGATCTTCGTTCAGATCGAGAACAGAGCTGGTACTTGCGGGAAGAGCACCTCGGTCCTGACTGGTGTAGACCTTGAAGTTCCACGTGTACCCGGCCGCCTCACCGCTGCTCTGGCATGCCTTGTACACCTTGATACCAAACCGGGCTCTTTTGCTAGGGTTGAACTGCTTGAACTTCAATCGCCCATGGAACTTCCAAAGCGACTCATCAGTGGATACATTTTGTGAAGGAATGTACACAGTTTTGAATTTCTCAGTCACAGAATCAATGACCGACCGCAGCTTGAACAGCCTATCGGTTGCATCGTCGTCGTCATTGTTGTTGAAATGTAGGTTGGTACGCAATTGCAGAAACCGGTCTCTCGGCATTGTGTTTCCAAAAATTGGACTCTCCATCATCGGTTCCCTGCTCCAGAACGATCGGACAGAAAAACCAAAACGGCGAGGAAAACAGTCTCGGTCCGCCCAAACTATTGGATCTGGCGCTGGAACAGCTGGGCGTGCTGCCGCCGGTGCCTGTGCTGGAACACTTGCGGTAGACACATCACTTGATTCATCAGTTTCAAAGTCTGACTCTGAAGAAGAGGAACTGTCTTCGGAGCCACTTGAAGTAGCGTCCGCAAAGTTACTTCGACGACGTTTCGATGGCACAGATGCCATGATTTGATGTGATGAAACAGAGCTCCACAGTGCTCCACAGTTTTATATCACTCAGTGGCCCTTGTTATTCAAATTAGTTACTGGAGTTTTATTCAACGTTGAGCTTTTTATTTTGTTGCAACTACGTACGGCACAAAGGGGATTTGCAAATTAGGATAATTATGTGAACTGGTTGTTTGTATTGAACTGGAAGAAAAACGTCCACCGGGTGTGGTAAAACAATTTCTACAGCACGTCATCTGTCAGGAGCAGGACAATCGTGCTCATCAACCATGAGCCGATAAGCCTATTCAGGTCAGGGGTTAGGAATTTCAAATTGCAAAGACGGCACCAGCCCAGGTACAAAATTCTATAGGTAGTCGGCCAGCCACAATGGAGACAAGGGTGCACCAAGAAGCCATAAGCCGATAATCCTCATTGTTTGGGGCAGGCAACATGAACAAAGATGCGTTTGGAGTATCTTTGATTTATGAAAGTCCAAGAAAATTATGAGACCTGGATGTCTTATTATTTATGACATAGTTTTATTTACTATTTTACGTATTTATTTCATCAACTACAAAAACAAGAAGGGGGTTGGGGGTAAGAGGATTCCATGTAGACAAATTGATCAAACAACAGAAGAATTGTGGACCGGGTCCAGGCATGAAGTATCCCTGTGAAATGCGTTGACAGGCCCGCCCGACAGGGAAAGCCCAGTCGGGGGAGTACATGGGGACAAGCGTTGACCGGGACCAGTCATGAGGTATCCCCCGTGAAACGCATCGACAGACCCGCCATATTAGCGAGGGATGTGACCGGAATGGCTGAATATTGATATCATAGTTTTGTTTATTATTTTACTCTTTTTTAAAATTCTGTTACAGCTAAGATGGCATGCACCAAGGGGTCAGGGGTTAGGAATTTCAAATTGCAAAGACGCCACCGGCCCAGGTACAACATTCTATAGGTAGTCGGCCAGCTGCAATGGAGACCATAAGCGAAGCCGATAAGCTGATAATCCTCATTGTTTGGGGCAGACAACATGTCCTGGATGTCTGATTATTTATGACTTCGTTTTATTTATTATTGTACGTATTTATTTCATTACAACAAATGAGGCAGGACGGGGTTAGGGGATTCCCCAAATACAAAATAATGTAAAGTTCTATAGGTAGTCGGCCAGCTGCAATGGAGACCATAAGCGCAGCCGATAAGCTGATAATCCTCATTGTTTGGGGCAGACAACATGTCCCGGATGTCTGATTATTTATGACTTTGTTTTATTTATTATTGTACGTATTTATACTCAGACAATAAAATTGGGGACCAACCAAATTTTGACATTTCCGCCACAGCTAAAAACTGCATTTATTTTTTCACAACACAACCTTAACAAATGCAATCAAAGAAATTACCCTGGCAAGGAGCCGGATACCGAACACAGGGCAAACCGGCTAAACAGACACACAAAACATCACATCATGGACTACCTCGCCCACTTACATAAATTATGGACTACCTCGCCCATTTAACATAAATTATGGACTACCTCGCCCATAAATAAATAGTGGCCACACCAAGGACTACCTCGCCCTTACCAACATATAACGGACTACCTCGCCCGATGGACTACCTCGCCCATAAAATTCACAACACAACACTTACATGAACATGCTGGGTCGCCCGACCCAGATACGGATCATTTACATGACCTCCACAATATACATATACGCACCTTGCCTTAGTATTACTAATGTAAATGTATGTAAATATACAAACATCAGTAGATTATATTAAGACCTATAAAATATTGGACTTTCCCCAAGTCGGAAAGTACAAGGGGACATGTACATGAAGCTAGCCCCCCCGAAACCGAGAGGCACTAGCGTTAAAAGGTTTACAACCCTAACAATACTAAAAGTGTAGAGTACCCTTTACCTAATAAAACATTGTAATTTTCCCCAAGTTGGAAAATACGATGGGACAGATACAGGTAAGCTTGCCCTCCCGAAACCGAGAGGCACAGTGTTAAAAAGTTTCGCACCCCAACGAAACT
This sequence comes from Zoroaster sp. YZ-2022, assembly GCA_029582265.1. NCBI lineage: Eukaryota > Metazoa > Echinodermata > Asteroidea > Forcipulatida > Zoroasteridae > Zoroaster > Zoroaster sp. YZ-2022. The sequence goes on along the minus strand of CM055816.1, from coordinate 90,450,829 downwards.
AAAAGTGTAGAATATCATTTACCTAATAAAACCTTTGAATTTCCCCAAGTCGGAATGTACGTGGGGATAGGTAACCCTAGCCCTCCGAAACCGAAGGGCACTATATAAATGTCCCGACCAATGGCTCTTAAAGTTAAACTACCTGATAAAACTAAACCTGCTACAATTGAAACTAGAGCTACATGTTTGAAGCGTTAAATTGTAACATTGACTGTCATTTTCTGCAAAATGCCAAACGCGCAAGAGCGCGCCCCAAGAAAAAGGACAAGCACAAGGAAAATTACCTTGACAGACCATTAATACAAGCAGCCATGTCACTACAAAAGACGGCATTGCCAGCTTCTGACAGATGTATGCCATCAAACCGGTAAAGGGACAAATCTGTCCAAGCAAACTGTGGATGGCTCAAAACCTGACACCCAATCCTACGACTACAAGCCCGAGCCCACCTGTTGATGACCTTGCGCTGCTGTTCCATGGCCTTCTGGGATCGGGCGCCAAAAAATAAAAAACCCGAGGCAAAATATCGGACCAGCAAATAATTGTGTCAGGAAATTGAGCCTTGAGGTCACCCATAAAAATGGAAATAGATTGCCGAACAGAAAAAACATCAATACTAAGTAAATCATTGGTACCCAAATGAACAATTAGAACAGCAGGGGAAGGCGCATTGGCAGGCATTGACGAAATCAATGAACTGAGGTCAGACAAACGTGCCCCACTTCTCCCCCTCCACCACACTGGTACAGATACACCCAACGGACGCTGGGCCCACCGGACCAGGGAATCGCCAACAATCCACACATCACCCGAATGGTTACCTGTAAAAACCAAATACAAATACCATTTAATCCAAGGTAATGCCTGGCAAAGCACACAATGCCACATGCCTAATGTAAGTAAGTGCAGCATCAGAACGCCACCGACCCATACGCTGGATATCAGAAAGAGCAACCCCCATGTCATGAGCCACAGTAGCCGCCCCAATGCGAAAAGAATGCGCACGAATGTGTAAATCCCCAAGACCACAAAACACCAGTGCCTTCTGCAATACCGCATTAAACTGATAGCGTGTGAGGGGTTCACTATTAAAGTGACAAAACAATGCCGCACACCCCATGGTGTGAACCTTAACAAACTCACGCAATGCTGTAACAGGGCAAATATAAATATCAGCGGCACAAACCAACCTAATGACAAGAGGGATACCAGAGTGATTGGTCTTGCAAGTGCGAAATGAAATGAGCATGGACTCACAATCATCACCTAACTTGCCAAATGTAACATCAGACAACAAGAGGACCGATTCCTGAAGGGAGGTCTTAGTATCAGCCGTAAGTTCACCCACTCTCATGAAACCAAAAAACAACAACATTGCTGCTCTAAATAACAACTCCTCAAAACGGGATGCACAAATATGTGGTAAGGCTCCCAAAATACGAATAAGAATGGGCACTGTTATAGGTGTCCGCTGATCAAAATTCCTACGATCCCGGCGACAATCTTCTAACAACTTAGAAACCACAAAATCATTGGTGGGATCTGGATGGCCATGCAACTTGTGATAAAACCCCACATCGGCAACATACGTGGCAATAGTGGATGGTGCCAAACCCCGCAGGGAAAGCCAAGCAATACATTCGTGAATAACAGTGGAATGTACTGGCAATGTTGGAACCTCAAATCTCACCCTGGTGAATTGACAAAAAGCATTCCATCCAGTGGAATAAGTTCTAAACGAATTCTTAGCAAAGGCTACCGGTAGCAACCTACAAATCTCACCTGCTACCAAATGATTGGGAGTACCGGCTCCGCGTCCGGTGCTGCGGCCCAAAAGCGACCCATCTGAAAACGTGACAAAGAATCCGCCAAATCATTAGCTACCCCTGGAATATGCACTGCTTTGAAGACAATATTAAAGCGCAGACATTCTAACACAAACAACCTGACAAGATGCATAATCCTATCACACTGGGAAGTTTGGCTATTAATGATGTGAACCACCGCAAAGTTATCAGACCGAAACTTGACCCGACGGTTCGACAGCAACGGCGCCCAGCACAATACGGCCACAAGCAATGGAAACAATTCAAGAAATGCAATTGAAGGAGGATCCTCAAGTATGCCTGCTGGCCAGCGACCCTGCACCCATTTGCCTTGAAAAAATGCACCATACCCAACCGATGCCGCCGCATCCGTAAACAACTCCACTGGACTGTCCCACTCACCAATCAAGAAATGAGAAACACCATTAAAATGTGCCAAAAACTCTAGCCACATAAGCAAATCTAACCTTGCACCCGTAGAAATGCGTACCCTGTGGTGGGGTTTGGCCAACCCCTGTGAAAGTGCAATGAGGCGCCGCAAAAATGCTCTACCTGGCAAAATAGCCTTGCAAACAAAATTCAAGGAGCCAACAAGCGATTGAATCTCCACCAAAGAAATATTGTGCTTGCCTAACACAGTATGAATTTTATCACAAAGCACCTGCACTTTGTTTGCAGGCACTCGAACCTGTTGGTCAAGAGTGTCGATTTCCAACCCTAAATAGGTAATCACCTGAACCGGACCTACAGTCTTCTCTGTGGCAATTGGCACCCCCAACTCACCACATATACTGGTAAAAGCTGCTAAGGCACATTTGCATGACGCAGAAGATGCATCAATAAACAAAAAATCATCAAGATAACCCTTTCGATCCCACGGGCTCTAAAAAGAGCCTTTGTTGTGATACGCTTCCTTCCCGTGGGCTCTAAAAGGTGCCGGGAATCGGCATGCCCTTGACGACCACGGCGACTTAAATCACCACCTGAAAATGCTTGAGTTGTTTTTGGGGTTGGCGCCCTCTATTGACAGGAATGAAGTGTATAAAAGTTTATGAAAAGAAAAGTGCGTCACTTTGCGGTTTTTGGTGCTAGCGTCCACTCGCTTCCACAACGGTCAGTTGAATTTAGTTGCAATCATGATGGAAACGGACATAAATGATGGCATTTTGGCTGAGATTTTGGCAGACAGTGGCTCAGAGTCAGATGACGAAGTAACGGATGACGACGACGACGTTGAACTTGAAGAGGTAGGCCAAAATCACAGTAAAAATGAATAACTAATATTAATAACAGTTAACGTTACTCTTCCTGGCCCAATGCAAATTAACGTAATTCACTTATTTTCCTAGGCTATAGCGTAAATAGCGTTACAACTGTTGGAGTTGAGTAATGTAAATTTAGAAAATGGATCCCTTTAATAGGATTGACCAAATCCCACCCTTGGACTGGGTCAAAACGTCAAGTGAAAAATGTACAATTATTAGTAGTTTGTTGGGGTAATATTTGTATTCATTGAAACAGCAAGTTGATGTATAGATAAAGCATAGAAATTTTAACATTTACCCATAGCCGGTCGTGCTGTTTAGCGTTAACAGGCTGAAAATGCACTCTTAGTCTCAAGCTTCCAAAAGAATAGCCTTGTATTCGAAAGGCCCTCATAAGTCGTATTATGCAAGAAGTTGGGGAAATTCACATTCACAATCCCACATTAAAACGAAAATTTATCGACAACGAGTTTTGGAGAGTGGATGGAATCTGCCATATTTTTTCTCAGCACAATATTCATTTTGCGCATGACCCCTGTGGCCTGTGCACATGCAGCATTGAGATATTGTATTTACAAAGGACCGAGATTAATCCTCCCTTTGCCTTGTTTTTCTGTTGCAGCCTACCTACCAAGGTGACAGCCGACCTGAGATCAAGAACGACAGGAAAGTTAGATTTCCGATCCGGTTGGGAACGACGAGACCATTACGAGTGTGGGACTGTGCAATTCAATGGAAATTCTGGCCCCACCGGCGACTTTGCCACACTGTCGGCAGTGGAGATCTTCAAGCTGTATTTTTGTCAACTCGTGTGGGATATGCTCGTCGATGAGACTAATCGCTATGCGCAGCAAACAATAGAATCAAATCCTGGTCAACAATTCTCCTGGCACCCAACCAACATTCCAGAAATGATGGCATTTGTGGCACTTCTCATTGCTATGGGCATAAACAAATCCTCTCAATACAAGATGTACTGGTCAACATCTGAAGTTCTTCGCATCCCATTCTACCCGTCGATCATGTCCCGAAATCGGTTCAGTTCAATTCTTCGGTTCCTCCACATCTCAAATAACCAAATTCCTCGTAGAGCCTTGGCTAAACGGGACAAACTTTCCAAAGTTCGGCCCTTGATAGAAGTCCTCGTCCCGAAGTTTCTCAACCTGTATAACCCTGCGCAGAATCTGTCTCCAGACGAGAGTATGTTGAAATTCAAGGGACGCTTAAGTTTTGTTCAGTACATGCCTATCAAACGGGGTATTAAAGCCTTCTCCCTGAACGAGTCCAAAACAGGATACACGTGTGCTTGGAAACTGTACACAGGAGCCGACGACACCTAAACTGTTTATGATGCAGACGTAGATTTCAAGTCATCAGACTGCCATCCACCAAACCCAACAGTTGCAGGAAAAGTCGTCATTGATCTGGTCCATGGACTTAAGAATAAGGGACACGTAATATATTGTGATAATTACTATACTAGCCCAGCTCTTGTAGCTAAACTTGCTAAACTAGGATTCGGATGTTGTGGAACTGTTCGTTACACTACACAGGGAATACCCCAGGCCGCAAACCCCAAAAAACATAAAATGAAGAAAGGAGATGACCCATTTTTTTGGGTGAAAGGTGGGCAATTGTGTATCGTTTGGCAAGACAAAAAATCTGTAACACTTTTAACTAATGTAGGCAACACTGATTTGTCCAAAAAGCAAATTCGGTGTAATAAAAGCACAAGTGGATTTTGTGATGTTATGAAGCCCAATTGTATTGAAGATTACAACAAAAACATGGGTGGAACTGATCTTGCCAACCAATGTTTTCAGTACTACAATCATTACACACAGAAGCTTGAAATGGTGGAAAAGAGTTTTTTTCCATATGCTGAATATTTGTATTGTCAATAGCAGAGTAATATTCACCAGCATAGCAGGGAACAAAAATGTCAGTAACCTTGATTTTCGTATAGGGATTGTACAGGGCTTGCTGTTGGGTTGGGAACGTAACGCAACAAGTCAGTTGAGATACCATATTCCTATTGAGTTGACAGGGCAACAGCACTATCCTGGCAAAACCCCCAATGGAAAGAAACGCGACTGCATTGTTTGCAGTAACCGAAAATTAGGCAGGCGAAAACAAACAAAGATGATCTGTAAACAATGTGCACAACCTATGTGCATAGTTCCTTGCTTTGAGAAATACCACATCACTTGATTGTAAATCTATACTATTTGCCTTCTCTCGTTCAATGTTGGGAATGGTCGGACAAGCTGCAGATTACAGTCCAAACCAACATTGAATTGGGGTGTTAGCATGGATTGTGATGTATTTACACTGAATACAAGTAAATGGTTCATTTCCAAGTAGATAACCAAAAAAATCCCCAAAATAATACAAGTTGTTTTTCACATGGAAAAAAATCTTATACCTGTACAGTATTTGAATGAAATATCACAAATTTGTATTACTTTACTTTAGTGTAAATACTGATCCAAATATTTAATTGTTTTGCTTTTACACTTAAAACATATGCAGATTATTACAAACCAACATTGAATTGGGGTGGGGGGGTTGTTATCATGGATTGTGGTGTATTTACACTGAATACAAGTAAATGGTTCATTTCAAGTAGATAACCAAAAAATCCCCAAAATCTCATCCAAGTTGTTTTTCACATGGAAAAAAATCTTATACCTGTACCGTATTTGCATGAAATATCACCCATTTGTATTACTTTACTTTAGTGTAAATACTGATCCAAATATTTAATTGTTTTGCTTTTACACTTAAAAAATCTGCAGATTAGTCCAAACCAACATTGAATTGGGGGGGGGGGGGGTGTAAGCATGGATTGTGATGTATATTACACTGAATACAAGTAAATGGTTCATTTCAAGTAGATAACCAAAAAATCCCCAAAATCTCATCCAAGTTGTTTTTCACATGGAAAAAAATCTTATACCTGTACCGTATTTGCATGAAATATCACCCATTTGTATTACTTTACTTTAGTGTAAATACTGATCCAAATATTTAATTGTTTTGCTTTTACACATAAAAAATCTGCAGATTAGTCCAAACCAACATTGAATTGGGGGGGGGGTGTGTTAGCATGGATTGTGATGTATTTACACTGAATACAAGTAAATGGTTCATTTCCAAGTAGATAACCAAAAAATCCCCAAAATCTCATCCAAGTTGTTTTCACATGGAAAAAAAATCTTATACCTGTACCGTATTTGCATGAAATATCACCCATTTGTATTACTTTACTTTAGTGTAAATACTGATCCAAATATTTAGCTTTTGCACAATGTTTTCCTCCCTTTTGTATACTCATTTTTACATACAAATGAGAAAGTTAAAAAAAGTGTCTATTCTGCCGTGTGAGGGCGCACTTCAATGAAATTGTGAAAACCCACTGGTGCTGAAGTGACATTGGGCTCCTAATTACTGTGGTAAAGAAGGGTAATCTCTGCCATAACTGGCTGGTAATGAAAGGGATAATGAGTAACTGACTGAGAATCATGGATAACCTCTTTTACCCTAAATTCTAGAAATGTACTAAACAATTCAAACAATGAACATGAAATCGCACAACCCATAGGCAAACATTTGTCAAAAAAGTACATATTATCATCAAACTTAAAACCTAACCGTTCATAATCCAAAGGGTGCACAGGAAGCAGCCTAAACGCCGATTTGATGTCAGATTTAGCTAACCAAGCGCCCGCACCCGCCCGCAAAACCAGGTCAACGGCATTGTCAAACGATGCATAATGTACCACACACTTATCCCTATCAATAAAAACATTAATGGAATCACCGGCCGGATATGACAAGTAGTGAATGAGACGAAAAACGCCCGGTTCATGCTTAGGCACGATGCCGATAGGTGAACACTGCAAACCTGACAAAGGACGGACTGCAAATGGCCCGGCAATACGTCCCAAACTCGCCTCTTTAATGAGCTTATCGCGCACAACTTGTGGGCGTTGAGCAGCAGACGGAAGGCACTCTGAATCCCTGCACACCATTGGTCCTACATAACCAATACGAAAACCAACAGTAAAACCATTAAGCAAAATAGACGCTGCACGTCTATCCGGATACCTTTGCAACCAACACGCAATTTAATTGGCGTAGGAAGCACGAAAATTGCTAGGCTTACCAGGAAGCACAGATTTTGCTGCGGCTGGATGCAGCCGCTGCACTGCCTGCGAATGTGACTGCGCAGCTGTAGCGAGCTGTCGAGCACCGCCAAATGCCTGCGTAGCAGGCGCCCGCCGACTGTTAAACCGCCTCACCACAGGCGGCCGGTCACCAGCCAAAGATAGCGCAGTGCCAAGGCCAAACTGCCCGCGCGCGTTGCTATTGTTATGAAGCACATTTTTCTGAGTAACAAAATAATGTCTTGTTACCTAGAAATATCGTTGCGCCCACCTGAGACAAACTTGCGTCCATTGGCTGAAATGCCATATGTAGCATACGTCACATATTTCGCCTTGTCAATATAAGCTTGGGCATTCTATTGTCTCGCGGATTCTGTCATGGTGTGGCCTATCCGTGGGTCGTGAACTAATTCTGTGAGTATGTGCAGGAGTTAGTATTTAGCGTGTTCATTAAGATTTGACCCTACCTTGGTGATGACTATACTGTGTATATATGGGCTGACTATTATTGCTGTAAAAGGGTATATTAAATAACAGATTTGTATCACGATGATGTACTGCATTGTTCTGTTTTTCTTATATGAGATGCAGCCCTTGCAAGTTGCACCCCTTTTGTAGGCCTGTTGGGTTCCTTTGTCTCACGAGATTCCGGTCCCTTGCTGTAGTTACTCGTGCGCGACCTGTGTAATACCTGCCGTGTGGCTGTACTGTGTTTTGGGCGTACTTTGGTCTCGTGACAGGTATTGTCGGGGGTTGTGTTGGGGGTCGTGTCGGGGGACTTGTCCTCATGATGGGATTCCTGCTGCTAACGGCTGTGTTGGGTACCGTTGATGCCGCTGTCGGAATGGCTACAGTAGGCTTAGGCTTGATATAAACCTTGACTTTCATGTGATGTGACTCGCAGAGTCCGCCCTGCTGAATATCCAACCCACTTAATGAACCATCTGAAGTTGTTATAAAATAGTAGGTTGAGCTGTGTCAAAAAGTAAGACTGCCGGGAAAAGGCAAGTCTTGCTGGAACAGAAGTAAATAGGAATTATCCAGATACGGTCTGGTGCACATCAAGACTGTGTGGACTGGTAACAAGGTAACAAGACATTAATTTGTTACTCAGAAAAATGTGCTTCATAACACTATTGCCAACCAACATACGGCAAACCTACACAAAGCAAAGCGGCAGCCCTGTGCCTTGTTAAATGCAAAACAAACTCCCCCGCCGGAGCGATTACCGGTAGAAAATGGACCACCATTGGCAACGCTAGCATGAGCAATGTTATTATTAGTAACAATGTTACCGTGCAAATTAGACACCTGCCGCGGGCAGTATCCCACAGTCGCAGCCGCCGCAACCGTGACCCACAATTCGACATCCATTTCCCCCCAACTACTGGATGGGTCAGCCGCACGACGCAAACGGAACTGCTCATCATATGCCCGCCAACCAAACCCAGAGAATTGAATTGAATTGAGGCTAACCGGATGGTTTCTGCGTACTTAAGCAGTTCCGCTGCCCTTGAAGGGTGTTTTTCCAGAAAAATGGCCATAAACACATGGAATGCAGACAGCCATTTATCCAGGTTATCTATTTTCTTCTTGGGCTGCGCCGCCGGGCGAATAACCATTTGGCCCCTCCAACAGCAAAAACCAATTCCGATTGCTGCTGCTGGGAATGCGCCAACAGTTGAATGGAATTGTCGCCCAGCAATTGTGAAAAAACCACGAATTCCCCGTCCCAAATCTTTTGTTTGATGAGCGCAGGGACTGCAAAACCTAATGCACCCCCCCCCCCCCCCTTTTCGCTAAACTGGCAACTGCATTGGGCTGACCAATTTGGGCAGGTAGCCCCAAACTGACCATAACTGGCTGTTGGTTAGTATGCCCGCTGCACATGCCATTCGCTTGGGACGACAAAGGCAAACTAACGTTAGGCCTCACATTAACGTCAGGCCCAGAAAGTGAACCCAAATTAACGCAATCCCCAGTAGGGCTAGGACTAACGTTAACCCCAACAAAAACAGAGTTGTCATAGTTAACGTTAGAGCAACTTGACTCACCACCCGCTGAGTCGGAGCTAACAATAGTAGGCCTAGGCCCACTAGAGCCAGCCCCAGCTGCAGGCATCCCTGCCGAAGCCATCCCACTCGCCGCCATGGTGGTTGTAACGGGGCTTGCAGCACCAACGTTAACGTTAGTCGCACTCGTCGTAGGTGCCCCCGTACGAGTTGGCGGTGCAACGTTAGGCCGAGTCCTTGGCCGCTTCCTCGGCGGGGGCTGAGCGCTCTCCGCAAGGCGTGCTGGCGGTCGAATCGCACGCTTCGAGCGTGGCATGATCCACACGTACAGTTAGGCGTCAGCCTATTTAAAGTTCGCGAACGCAGACAGTGAGTCGAACAACTGATGACAATTAAAACGTTCCACGAAGAAAAGTTCCCGCCAAAGCTGAATAAACACAGTTCAACGAAAGACGACAATAAGAAAAAGTTCCCTTGGTCCAAGTAAGCGAGCTGAAACAATGAATCGATGGGTGACGACAAAATATAAAAGTTCCCACCAAAGTGCGCCGGGAAAAGGTTCGACGGGTGACGACGCTAATAAAATAGCCTCCTCCAAAGTCAGCTGAAAACTGGTTCACGGAGACACGGATGACACGATCAGAAAAAAGTCCCTCCAAACTGAAGAACGATGACGGCGACGACGATGTACCACGCTTTCTTTACACCAACCTCCAAACAGCCAAATAAGAACACTAAAATTGTGTTCGAAAGTCGACAACGAAAATCTCCCAAGCAGTAATTAACCCCCGACGATCAGGTATAGCATAAACGTCCTTCTGAAAAGTGTTATCAAATAAAAGCTGTGACAAAGTGACGCTTAACCAAAAGTCTTCCCGCCAACACAAAGTTACCGATCCCCAGAAGTTCACTGTAAACCAATCAGAAACAACCCGCCTGCCAGCCCTGCGCTGATTGGTTGCCGACCCACACAGTGGATCCCAAACCCCAGTATAAAAGGCTTGACAAGCACAACAATACCCATAACACAAAAGCACACACTACTGCCAACAACGAGCGTGAACAGAGCTCCAGCTTGTATGCATCGCATGAAACGTATGCCCACACTGTACGCGTGTATAACACACGTAGGCAAATACACAAGCTGTACATGGCAGCAACAAGAATGCACTGCACCACCAAAAATTGCAATGGAGTGCTAAGTATAAAGCATTTTGATCATTATTTGATAAAATGAAATGTTTTGCTGGTACTGCGTTAATTTTACCATGTTAAATTGTACATCATTGGTAATGACAAATTGATGGTAAAATTGCTTCTCAGCTCACATAGTAGTATATGTGTTTACTTTATTTGTATTACTTTGTAATATTATGACATAGCTCCCAACTTTTACTCCATTCATCGGTTTTATTACATGTTAGGTTTTTGTACGTGTGTACATGTAGGCCATGTGTAGGATGTGTGTACTAGGCGCCTGAACATGTACACAGTCCCCAAACACAGCTAGTGCCCACATACTGTACAGTACCGCTAGTGCAATATACACGGTACAGTACAGTGTGTATGCATACGACAGAAAACACAATAAAGGGGGCCAGTAACCTACCACATGGTCCAACATTTTAAATCGTTCCTATAACTTTTTAGGTGAGTATTACTTGATGAAATACATATTTACCATTGATCATAAGTGGAAAAAAGATAACTTTCAATATTTTTCTATTTTTACAGCACTTTGGTTTTTGATGAATGCATTCCAATGTACATGAAACTAATAAATTAAAAAAATAAATAAATAAATAAGTTTGCTCAGCAATAAAGATAATAAACAACTAATAGTAACTATTAAGTTGTTACCATGTAATAACTTTATGTGACTTGTCAACTAAATCTTTAAGACACACCAAAAACAGTACTGCTAACGTGACATGTCAAGGACAATATAGAGTGTTTTGTCACGTTAGCATTCATCACATTAGAGTCTTGTAACAACTTGCCATTTATCCCCATCATAACATATCTGGAACCTAGGGTCTCACATAAGTAATTTCTGATGTTGATTCATACATCTAAATATAGTAAGAAAAATAGCTTTTGTTGTGTCATTTAATTAATATTCTTAAAATAAGTACTGCTAACGTGACAATGTTTTGGACAAATAATGATAATGTGTTATTTTCTTGTTCCAATGGGAGGAAAATGAACTACCATGTATGTGTGTCCTTTTCATAGCTTTCTAAAATAATTATTTATCTCTTATTTGTTTCAGAGTTTGCATGTAGCTGTTGCTGCTGCTGTTTGCAAATCTTTACATTAGAAGCAGCACCTCTCCCACTTGCACCCTCACCTAACTCCACAGCACAGAGTCACATGTTGTAGCTTACTGTATACTTTTGCTTATAAATATCTGTCAATCATAACTTTCATTGATCTGACTAATCTAATTTTTATCTAGAAGGATTCTAGAAACACATTGCTCATCACTAAAAATTTTCTCTTTTCACACGTAACTCTTTAACGTAAAGACAAATGCTAGTTTGAAGTTTTTTTCCCAACAACTTTTATTTCAAATAACATTTCTCCATAGGTTTAACATTAGTATTATCATAGACCCCTTGCAAATGACATCGTCGCCGACTGCCGTATCTCTTTGGCATTTAAAATTGCTGTGATAAACTTCGCTGTGGTAAAATTTGCTAAGGAAACCATGAATAAAGCTGTAAAAAAATAATTGCAATGCGCCAAAGTTTTCCTGGATAGTGAGTTTAGACTTGCAGGTATGATGTAATAATGGGTGCAATATTATGATCCTGGTCTCAATGAAAAAATAATTATACAGAATAATTACATAATGCATGGCTAAACACCAATAATCTAGTTCCAAATGACATGATATTGAGAATTATTCAATTTGTTACCAAGTTGAGGTATGTTGAAGAGAAAGTGTTTTTTATATGTCTATTTCAAATAATAAAAAAATAAATAAAATAACAAATACCCTCTAACTGATTTGGTCCAGCGTTTGAGTTCTTTAAATTTCTAGGGATTTTTGTGGTATGCAAAAACCGAATTATGTTAATGATCAAACATGCATGATAAAAAAACTGTGACCCAATTTGATCCACACATGCCATAAGTAGAAAGTGGGCTATAAGAAACTAAATGAGCTGAACTAAAGATATCAACTAAAGATATTGGGTATTGCACAAGTACATTACTAGAAATAATTTCAATTAATATAGTCGCTGACACTGACACATTACATTATTGGCATATATATATTGGCAAATACTGGCAAGTATTACCTGTACATATTGGCAAATATATTGGAACAGGCAATATTAAAATATTTCAGTTAGAAATTAATTTAAAAATTACCTTAAAAAATTCATAATAAATTTAAAAAAACCAAACACCAAGCATAATCTCAACATGCTTTAAAAAATAATAAAGGTGTCGTCTTGTCATGGTTCTGTGCAATACATGTGACCTAGCAGCATAAATAATGAGCCTGCAATGGAACCTTTATGCACTAGGTTGTGTATGCCGTTCAATGAAATCCTGTTACTCTCTCCGCTCTAAGCACGATGAGACTGCATCTTAAAACCAAAACAGTTCTAACTGTTTATTTCTGCTTAATTTTGTGGAAATTACTCTTGGTGCGTTATTTCAGCTGCGCATTACCAAACTGTCCAAATTCAGAGTATTAGTGTTACAACTTGAGAAACTAATGCAAGATGAAACACAACTTGTCAGGTGACAAACAAGCCTGTTTCATGTTTCATAAAGTTTAGAAAATTCACACAATGTGTTTTTGAGTAATTACAAATGGAGTAATATCCCTATAACAGCCTACAGTCTCATTCATTTAATTTTTTTCCTCCTGCATAACATTTGCTTACCTAACATGGCAAAAACATGAACAAGTGAAATAACTGGTATTGACTGATGATGCTAATGTGGCACTGTTTGTCAATTAATTATTTAGGAAATTGTTACCTGTTTTACCATGGTTTAGTTCAATTATATACGTAAACCATAGATTTGTGTTAAAAACTTTCAGAAATATGTTTATCAACTATCAATCTAAGCAACGCAATGATATTCCATAAAGTTTGTAAACCAAAGTAACTACACAAGTGTGCTAAATTATTAATTGACAGTCCCTATGAATACTGCATGCATCATATTTGTTTATAACATTTTGAAAACATAACAGAGGCTCCTTCCATCTTGGACAGGTTCTGGATAGCTTAGAGGTGCAACAAGTTCATTGAGGTTGATGGTGTATTTCTTGCCCGTTTCATCAGGTGGTGTCCACCTATCTGCTCGAACATGATTCCAGTACTTAACCCAGACCCAGCTACTGGTCTGTAAAGCCTCGCCAGGAACAACCTGTAACAAGAAATAATACCAAGAATGTTTGGTATTTATGTATCAACAAGCCTCCCTGGTCCTTTACCACACGAGCCTGTAGTGCCAAGTGCTGCCAAGCTATGCCACAAGTATACTAACCTCAACAACATATCTCTTGAGTGACCCTTTCTTGTCCACAGGCACATCAGCATACCAAAAAGACCCACTCTTGCATATTTTCCTGAAATAAAGCATTATTGTCAGTATTTGTGAAATCTAAACAACAATAGAAAAGCGTTTTTAAACAATGGCCAAATAGTAATTTTCAAAAGTCTTAGCGGGCCACATAATATGTTAAACCCTGTTGCTGTTGAGGCATGTACTTCAGTAGACAGACCAATTAAATGAACTCCCACCTTGCATCATTAACCAGTCCAAATTTTACCTTTTCATTTGTTCCTCATTGTCACCATCCATCCTGCTCCCAGCCCTTTTGTCACCATCAATCCCATTCCTAACTGTCTTGTCACCATCCGTCCTGCTCCAAGCCATCTTGTCACCATCAATCCCGTTCTTAACTGTCTTGTCGCATTCCGTCCTGCTCCCAGCCGTCTTGTCACCATCCGTCCTGCTCCCAGCCGTCTTGTCACCATCCGTCCTGTTCTAAGCCGTTTTGTCACCATCTATCCCATCACCATCTGTCCAATTCCTTGCTGATTTGTCACCACCTTTTGGATTCTTAGCTATCTCGTCACTATCTGTCTCAATTCCAGGAGTCTCATCATTTGCATCACCCACAGCTGCATAATAGAATTTGAACACATTTTATCAATTTTATTTCCTACCATTTTATTTGCAATATAATTACATGGTAAATGTACAGCAAAAATGTACAGTTTAAAGTTTTTTGATGATCAATTATTAAGTTTCTCTAAATGTGACGAATTAAAACATTCCATGGCCAATTTTTAGCATCAAATTTTAACAAATGAAACTAAAATAATCACCTCATTCAATGTACCAGTTGGTAAACACTTAAATTTATGATTAAAGGCACCTGAAATAAAAAATCTTAAAAAGTGTTCTTGCCAACTTGCACACTGAGAAATGAGAGCGTAGACCAGGTTGAAGTTCAAAGAATTAATACTTACATGTACCTTGTCGATCACTTGATACCGGTAATGATTTCTTGATCTTCACAGATTTGAAGCTTTTGATGTAGGTGTTATTAAGGCATGGCCCATTATCTTCTCTGCACCTGTCACAATAACATGACAGGTTCCTGGCCAAAATTTGGTAGTTTGTGCCAGTACTTTGGACTTGGTGAAATTGTCTAACACCCGCAACGGTTGACACATTTGTCTCTGGTCTATTACGATTGATATCGTTGACTAAGAACAATTTCCTGATGAACCCTGGTTCTGTCTGACAAAGATTTTCTCTGCACCATGTGACCATTTCCTCAGCATTATTGATAATAACCTGCCGCCCAACAATAGCGCGTTCTGCTGCGTGGTTGACTACACCGGTCTCACCATCGGACTCTGACTTTCCATGTTCCGAACCAAAGTAGCTGCGGTCAGTTTTTATTTTGCTAAGGCTGATGTCTGCCAAGGGACCCTTACTTTTGTACTGTACCCCATACCCATCACTGAAGATGACTACCCTGGTGATGTCTACATTGTGTTGTAGGGCTGTGATAGATTCTGTCAGGAAATTGTTCACTGCATGGAAGTCATGTGTTATATCGTCTGAAATGAAAACATGCGACTCCCGCTTCATATCACCTGTATGACGATCACGGTAATAGACGACAGTGGGGTGCATCGTCATTTGCTGTTGCCCAAAGAAAGCCGACTTGATCTCATCCTGATAATGAACTGTTCTATTTTTTGCGAAGTCCATTACCAACAGTGCCCAGCCATTAGGTAGGTTTTCCTTCAGTTCCTGAAACTGACTGGCTTGCCAAGATGCAGTGAACATATGCTCCATGAATGTCGTACCTTGACAAGGCTTGTTGACATCCGAACAAAGCTCTGTGATAAGTTCGGCAACAGACTTTCGCTTAGTGACCATGATCCGCTTGACCTTACCATCCTTTACGCGGGACCTTTCCCAGCGGTTCCATGTTACCACAGGAAGGGGAGTGATGTCAAGTACGGCCTCATAATGATGTTGGATTGTTGTGATGGTGTCTTTGCATACACTGCATTTTCCAAAGACACAGTCATATCTATGAAAACGTGTACCCTCACGTGGACACAACAATGTATCGACAAACTCCTGCTCATCTGATATCTTAAGAGAACTATCTATGTCACTATTTGAAACTACCCTGTTGAGTGCAAGAAGCTTGTATTTAACATTAAGGCAGTATGGGCAAAGACAAAATTCTCTATGTGAGAGAGATAAAAGCTTCACCCTCTCTGGTCTTAATGTTTGAAACTTAGAAAGGCCAAGCTTGATATCTTCATTTTCTTTTCTGAAAATCTTATAAGCAGACTTTACAGATATTTGCATTAGAAATGCAGGACCTGCTTTGGTTGTAAAGCGTTTGGTTGGCATTTCCCTTGAAATATCCTCCCTCTTGTAAAAGTTCTGGATGTGTTGTTTTACTGCAAGCGGAAGAATATCTTTCCGTGGTTTCTTCATGCACTGTAAAAAAAAAAAATGGGCAAAAAAATGCCCAACGTTTTACCCAACGTTTTACCCAACGTTGGATCAATAGTCAACCTGTACAACATTTGGGCAATTATTGCCCAACGGTCATTGGGTAATGCCCTTGCCCAATAATTTAGCAAATGGTTTACACAACAGTTGGATATATATATTTTTTACCAACTTTTGGGTTATGCCAATTACCAACAGTTGTTGAAAATATTTGCCCACATATTGGACAGCCCATATTAACCAATTGTTGGAACATGCCCCTGCTCAACAGTTGGTCACTAATTTATCCAGTAATTGGGAATATTACTTTATTTCCCAACAATTGGTTTATGAAATTAACCAACTGTTGTCGAAAATATTTGCCCATATACTGGGCAGCGCCTATTGACCAATATGCACCTGCTCAACAGTTGGTCACTGATTTATCCAGTAATTGGGGATGTTTTTTTCTCAATGGTTGATAATATCCTTTGGTTTCCCAGCAATTGTGGAATGAATTTCCATAATTGGGTAACAAATAATAAACAATGACACTTTGTTGTTTTACATTCGCCTTTAAAAAGCTTTTATTCACACTCTCCAAAGATTATATTACTGAACATCAAAGTACAAGCGTGTGTGAAACAATGCAACGTTTTCCTTCCATACAATATAAATTATGCAGTGTCTGCATCTAAAACAACGGAAACACATAAACAAACTTTTTAAAATTGTGTTGCCTAACCTTTAAGAACTATCTTTACAAATGATGGCAAGGGCAAGTGGCTGATCTGATTCTGCGAGTGGGCAGGGTGTTCATCAAGGGGCGCATGTACATGAACGAACTTTTAAAAATTGTGTTGGCCTAACATTTAAGAACTATTTTTACAAATGATGGCAAGGGCAATTTGCTGATCCGATTCTGCGAGTGGGCAGGGTGTTCAATCAAGGGGCGTCAAAAATATGGAAAATGTGGAATATTCTAAAAACTAATAAATCAGAAACTATAATCAGGAAATGTGCTGCTGGGTTGGTTGCTTCTATAGTTGCCTATTAAAAATGGACAAGGCCCTGATCACGATCAATGTTAATGTGTGACTTATAATTATTATAATATTTTGAATCCCGTTTGGTATGGCTGTTTAGATTATGATATAAAACTGTTGTCATGCATAAAATGAATCAGACTATTTTTTACTCCAGTCTCGATTATGTTACATTGCTTTGAATGGAAGACAAAATAACACAGCTGAAATAATGATAAAAATCTTGTTTCATCTCACATGTACCTGATCTGCTCTGCATGAGTCTTATGTGGCACTGTGTATTTTTTTTCTATGGTCATTTTGCATCAGGAATTTTGTTATTTTTATATTAATAAATTTTGTTTTCTCTTTCTGCTTTAGCATGTAAACATTCAATAATGTGATGCTATATATTAATAGCAACTTCAGTCACAAAAGAAACTTTGTTTTTATTTAATTACTTAATTTTAAAATACAAATAAAGGGCAGTCTTTAAAAAGGTTTGTCAGTTTCAATTTGTTTGAAGTGACCCATCACCAGCAAGCCACATGCCACCAAAATTAAATACATGCTAAATGAATGCTGTTGTATGTTCTTTGTAAAATTTTCAACATGACAAGACTCAATTTCATAGAGCAGGTCACATTATCAACATTGGATGATAAAAAACAAACCATCTTGCTGTCTCTAAGTCACTACAAAACAATTAAGTACCTGTTTGGTTACCCAAAACATTTAATTTAAAAATATGTGTTCTTTTACACACTAACAAGGACAAATATCGAATGCTACAGTACTTTTGCTACAGTAGGTCGACTATGGGAAAGGCTCTATTTCAATAAACCTCTGGCATAATAATGATGCGTACATTGGGGGCAAACATTGGAAATGTGCACAATTCTTTGCGGCCAGAGCACTGTTTGAAACTTGGCGGTCAATTTGCAAGGGATCTACGGAAATAATTTTGTTGTGGTTACAAAATACAAACAAAAACAAATAAATAAATACTTACATATCACAACAAAATATAAAACGCTACAGTACGTCTTCTATAGTAAAGTAGGGGGAAAATAAAGCAAACAACAACGTAAAATTGCCTTACCCTGAACCTTCAAGGTATCTTTAAGGACCTTGGCACACATGAGGTAATTTACAGCAACTTGGATGCATTGCATGTTAAATGCTTGATTAGCACAAAAGACAGTGGTTTATAGCTCAAGAGGTTCCCGACCCCCTCCCCCCCCCCCACCCAGATTTTGTGGTCTTGTATTCTGGAAATGTTGGCTGAAATTTTAGGAATTCAAGCATTAACTTTTCAATCGCTTTAAAAAAAAAAATATCAAATTTAAGTTGAAATTTCCTTAATTTAAGGCAATTTAAAAATGTGTAACCCCTACAGACCGATCCATTAAGCCCCGCAATTACAGCCTTGGCTTTGCAACCGAAATTCAGTAACAGTTTCACATGATAAAATCCTGTTGGGAAGTGTAAACGCATGTGCACAGCCAATGCTGTGACTGGTCAATATGTTTAGGGCGGGGCTTAATGGATCGGTCTATTCCCAACATAAAAGCTCATATTTTTAAATTAAAGCCTAAACATTCTTCCCACATTGACCAAATGCCCGATAGTTGAGCCAAATAAGGAAATCCAATGCTCAAATGAGATGAAAAAAATTAAGTATTGGCTGAAGAGCTGATTACAGAAGTGTTTTTTAGGGGCATGTGACGTGTGTGTGTGTGTTTGGTGTGTGGTTTCCTTCCTGAATTTTGACCTAACTTTCACCAATTTTACAAAATTTAGGCTTCCATTTTTAGAGACATGTCCCTCTCTGTCCAATCCCCCCCTCCCCCCCCCCCAACCAACCATAAAAATAAATCAGGGCTATGCCACAATAACAAAATATATGATTAACAAGCCCATATCAATATTTCCAAGAAAATTATATGACAATTAAATTGTGAATGTCTTTTTCTGCTGTTTGTAATTGCCTCAAGTGGTAGTGACCTTAGCTTGTTTTACAGGGCTTTTTTTGAATGAGAGAATGCTCTAAGAGCTCTCAGTGTTGGACTATCTCTACTTGAACACCTTGCTGTTCATAGATGCACTTTTCCAGAAAGGTCCATGAAGCGTGGCATCTTTGTTCGTATTTACAATCAAGTACAACGTGCGCCTTGTAACACACATCAATTGATGCCAGCAGTGAAGAGTGTGGTAATGCGTTCTTCTCTATGATGACAAATGAATTTGTAACTTCTAGAGCAGTCCCAAGTACAAGGACGTACGGCTGTGGGCGTTTCGCTTCATCAATTGCCTCCAAGTAACTGGGCATGTGGATGATCTCCTGCATGAAAACAATGTTTAAATTTAATTCATACCCATTTAAGTTATTCACTAAAATCCTCTGGGAAAGAGTTGGGTATGGTATGATACACTTTTAAAAATGACAATCGTGTGCTGTGGCAAAGCATTTTTGTGTCCCTGACTCAATTAGTTTTGGTTACTGAATCATGAGAATGTTGGTTTGAATCTTAGATTGGCTATCCCTGACACTTGGGTTCCTGAGCAAGAACAAGGGATCTTCATCACCAAAGTACAAATTGGTTGCCTGCCAGGGTAGATGTTGCTATTGTGTGAATGATTCCAGGGTTGCATACTATACCATTACCAACCTTTGTTTGTCAATAAGAGCTTTAACTCCTTCGCTGTGGGTGCGTCTTCCAGCAGCCGATTTTCTTATGTTGCCTTCCAAAATGAGGGGGACAATGTACATGGCCAAGCATGCCTTCTGATCTATATAATGAGGAAATAAATAATAACTCACATAAGGCAAGACTATGAGAGGTCGTGAAAATAATGAATTTTACTGACGAGAGGTTATGGATATTTGGAAAAGTTTGAATACAGGTTACAAAACAAATAAATGATGAGTGCACTATAAAGTGTTCATTATTTACAAACATGTATTTCTCCGAATTTATTGAATACTAAGGTGAACTTGACCAGAGACAATAATTGTGTTTTACTTTAATTCAAACTTGCTTTCCGTTAAAATAATGCTCAAACGAGATCCTTCAGTGCAAATAAACTTTGAACCTTGTTTATAGTGTGTTCATTATTTCATTGTTAGTACGAAGAGTTCCTCCCTTAGAATTTGGTTTTAAAAAAAAAATTGCACTAAGCCACAAGTAAAAGCAGTCGACATTTGTTTTCTAGTATCCCACACAAAGATTCTACACATTTGTTTAGAGACCTGGTAACAAACAATGATGCTGTAAATTGCCAAGTCATTTACTCTTTTGGTGGCTTAGTCAGTTTGTCTTTTCACAATTTTTTTAAATTATTTTTGTTGCGTTGGTGTGCCAAAATAGTAAAATTAACACGAATCATGTGACACGCTCTGCCAGTAAAAAATATAATCTATGTGTCAGTGTTGATTATTACAATACCTTTTGTCAGTTTCGTCAGGTCAGTATCAGGTTGTATTTCCAATACCTCTTTCCATAACGGACAGATACTTGTTCCATACTCAATGAGGGGTAACCATGGCATCCCAGCGACTGTGCAGATTGTCAGCAGATGTGGGTACAGCAACTGATAGTCCTGTTCAATCTATGCATTGGTGCAAAACAAAAACATTTACATAAGCCCTGATGTACACACATGGTTACAATTTGTCCTGTGATTTCATAAGCTTCTTTAAGCACACAAATTTGATAAGTATAGAACAGTTTTGCTCAGCAGAGCTGTTAAGCAGACAATTATGCTTAACAATTGTTTTTGCTTAGCAACAATTTGCAGGGAACCAGTTATAAGTAATGTACATTACATGTTTTTTTTAGCTGGTATCATATTTTTGCTAAGCAAGATTATCCTGTGCTAAGCAATGTGCTTAAGCAGCTCTATGAAATTGGGCCCTGATCTCACCATATTGTTATCTAGCAGTCTGGGGAACTCTCGAAGAATCGCAGCTACTGTCCTGTCCTTGTTCTTTATCCAATCTCTTCTGTACATGGCTGTCATTGACATGTACTCCTTAACTTGCGCAGCAGGTTCTAAAATTGTTCTTCAGCCACTCGATCTTTGATTGAGTATCTTCTGACACCTCAGGCAATTCATCAGAGTCATGAACAGCTGGTGGTGTAGCTACAAATACAATTGGAAAATCAACAAAATAAGAATAATAAAAATCCATCATGTGATCTGTGTTATGACTGCTGTCACACCAAGTGTCCCCCCTCCGGACCCCCTTATGACTACTGGTAATCCTTTTATCCATCTTTTTAGGTCATTCACTAATTTTGTTGTTAGTAGGGGTTTTCTCTCTTAACCTTGTGTGTCCCTGGTTTCCTTAGCATGTGGGAAGGTGTGAGAGGGTGTGGCAAAGGACACAGGGGATGGTTGGGTCACTATAGAGTGTACATCTAAAATGTTGAGGCTACCAACCCAAATGGTTTCAAGCAGAAGCATGGAGCTAATGCACCATCACTTGACCGTATAGTTAGACACTATACGGTGTGTGTTTCATGTACTGATCAAAGATCATGAAGGAAGGGAACTGCAGAGGATAAACTTGATATAGCTTCAGATTGATGAGATATCCAAGTTATAAGGGTGCAAATATTGCTTACTTGTAGTACACTCCTGGTTCTTTCTTAGTCTGTAGCATGTGTTTTCGTACATAACGGAGGTGCTCTTCTAGATAACCAGTGGCAGGACATCTATGTGATCCTTTAGTAAAATGACTCCTGAAACACAATGTAAAACAAGCTCAGTAAATGTCTGCCAGTTGCCGCCTATAATTTCAAGCATTTTACAACCTACCGCAGGCCGACGTCAGCCTATTCTCAACACCATAAATGCAAAATGAATTCCTTGCATCATTGTGACATTTTGCTTTCAATATAAGTGAACAGAATTAAGACCATTACATATTAAACATTTACCTTTTAAGGGACATGCAGAATTTTTGATTAAAAAGTAAGCATTTAATTAGATATGTGCATACTACATGTAAATAAATCTTAAAAAC
>CM055816.1:90400052-90427992 GCA_029582265.1 Zoroaster sp. YZ-2022 | reverse complement strand
ATTCAATTTATGTAGAATGCGTTAATCTTATATAAAACAGTCAATTTGATGATTTCCAATATTTCCGGATGATTGTTTGCCTTCAGAGAGAAAATCGGCATAATTAGAGCCACGCGGGCTAAAGTGTCTATAATAATAAAACACTAGGCCTGTAACAAATAGGAAAATAATATTAACAAATATTGTCTGTAAACATGGACGAGCCATCTCTGTCAACTGAACAAAAGCTATGGCGGCCTAAGCAGGATAACAATCGTTTACTCGGGCGTGCGGGCGCTATGTCATTGTTGGTTGACTTGGTTTGAGAAAAAAACACCAGTACCGGTATAGGAAAGGAAGACCGCTCTGGCAGCGTAGTAACAGGAAATTACGACGTCATGTCGATCGATTCTCGTGTGGGTACGTACGCTCTTAGACGTTATATCAAAACTAGTCAGGAGATTATATGGGAATTGATATGGTATTGCTTACGCAGCAATAATAACGTCAGTTAGCGGTTGACGTCCATGCGGGCTTGACAGTAATCATAACTTTTCCGTATTTGAATTTGAGCATTTGTGTAAAGCTCTATTCTTTCCTGAGCAGAAAAATTTGAATTGGAAGAGTCAAATTCCGTTACTCAAGTTACTACAAACTTTCCAGAAGGTAAGACACTGTTCTATATATACTGAACAGCAAAAGAAGCGCAAGTCCGAGGACAGCAAAAGAAACGCAAGTCCGAGGTCTTGTCAAGTTTTCAAACAGAAGACAAACCATTTTGATTCTAATCACTCATTTAATGAAAAATGCTTTCAATTTGTGAGCTGAAAGGGACTGTTGAAATTGTTGCAATTTCAGCATCGTCGTCGTTGCCATTGGTGTTATTTTGATTCTCATTGTTGCTGCTGATGACTGGCCATGACAGTCATAATAAACATTCAATGAACATTTTTTTAAATTTTGTTTATATTATTTACAAGCTTTGTAGAATTGTTTTCCCTGTGGAGATTGTTGGATATAAATGTTGTTGAAGCGGCGATTGGAGAACGTATGATGGCGGTGCCTCTAGCGGTGCGCTCCCTTTGCACAAGGCTGTCACAAGTCTATGCTGATCGATATTACTAGAGTTAAATAAGAACCACAATTTAATTCAACGTCACCGAGCGGAAATAAGCAGTAATTACAAAGGCGGTAATTACTGCGTATAAAATCTCCTTGCGAGCCATTAGCGAAACAAGAGCTTAATTTGACACAAGGCTAATGTTGAAAACGTCGATCGACTTGTTTCAAAGCTGAGGAGACGATTGTCTTTAAGCAATGCGCGCGCGGCATCCCAGATATAGACACAACGCACGAAAAAAAGACCAGCGCAAAACGGCTTGCCACCAGCGCATTCACTAGCGTGTTCTGCTCATCCACATTTTATATATATACCTCATGTAAAACGAATATACACATTTATGTACATCAACTAATTTAATATGCGATTATAGTTTTGTTTTCTTATTGTAGTTTTGTTTTCTCATATTCTTATTGGTCAAAATCAAAGAAAGATAGCATTTGATTCTGTCAACCAAATTCCGTAGAGAAATTTGAAAATATGAAGAAAAAAATGTGCATGTAGTCGTAGGAATACCAAATGGCCCTCTTGCAACCTCGATCCTTTTAACGTTCCCTTCTATATTCTGGTTGCATTATCATGAACCGGTTCTGGTCTAAAGGCCGGATCTACGTCACGCGAAGCAAAATATGACGTTAACACCTGATATTAACGCAAATGATTCGCAAAAGTTGCACACCTCGCGTGAAGTACAAACCGGCAGCGTATTTTTTTTTACACCGCAGCGACGGGTTTTGTGCAGTAAAAGTGCCAATTCCGGTCTTGAGAGAGAGACTACGAAACCCTAGGGGTGCACCCACTAAATAAACTCCCATAGTAAACAGTGCTAAATACAAAATATTCAAAAAATCATTAAAAAATACTTAGAAGTCCCACAGTTTTTAAAACCAAAAGAAAAATATTGATCGATATATAACCTTTTATATTCTTCTCTATTTACTTTCTAAAGTCCAGGTTTCCAGGGAGTTATTCTCATCCCAATGAAAACCACCCTCTACAGTAGTGAAAACGTCCACACTGAAAAGCAGCCATTTTGGAAAAAGGCCTTACGCTTGAAATCAAATTAGGACCACTTTTTCAGGGCCTAGTGTGTCCAAAATACTCACAGTTGGAAGCCAAGGACCCCAGGTTATGATAGTGGGCCATTTTTACACAATCCATCAAATGAATGGGCCTCAAATCTTTGTTTTTCAGAAAAATTTGAGGGCATACACTTTATGATAAATAGCTCGGCGCATGAATTCCTCACTATTTAGTGGGGTGCACCCTATAAAGAGATGATTTTTTTCAATTTGACTTGGGAACACACTAAGGACATCCAGTATATTGCAGAGGTCATGTTTCTGAAAAAAAATTGAAAAATATTACTCCACTGCAAAATGTCAGCTTTAAACATATTTGGTTCGTCTATGATGTTTCTGTGCAGTTTGCAATGGATAACCATGCATTGTGTATGCATTATTGTATTTCTTGGGTGCAATGTTTTCTTTAAAAATTTCTTTAAATAACAATTAGTTTCCTCCTTGAATATTTAAACAATATCTGAGATATTATCTAAAGGCAATTTCAGAAAGTTTTACAAAATTAACCTTATTAGGGGCGGATCCAGGTTGACAGAAAATGGGGCCTCATACACAATGAATCATACGCTGAGGGCAAATCACGAGCCTTTCTTCACATGATGTGCTGAGAAGAAAATGTAAAATGTAAATTGTTTCATGGTAAACAGACCACAAAGAGAAAGAAACATCCCCAACCCTGCATACATCCCCATGTATATACAGGTCCTTGCAAAGAGAGTTGATAGGTGATGGAGGGGCAGGGAATGGTACAATCAGTTGTACACAATTTCAAAACCTTCATTATTAATGCATGCATTCCTGAACCAGTACTATTTTAGAAACAACTACTTGTAATAGTTTTGTGAATTTTACTAATGCAACACACATGTAACACTAATTAAAGACAACAAATAACAACCAACTTCCAATGATAATGCACAATTTCAATAGCCGAAAAAGAGCACATGCAGACTATGGTATTAATTTCACAATTCCACATACCTATTTGTTGAAACAGTAATGTATTCATCCAATAAAGAACTGAAATACAAAGATATTGAATGGGAAAATTTAATGTGTAAAGATTTTCATTTATTATCAGCCTTACTGATACTGTAAACAAAAGCACACGTTTAAATCCCACCATCAAAACAAACCATGGACGACGCCATTTTGAATCTATAGGGTGCACCCCACTAAATAAACTCCCATAGTAAACAGTGCTAAATACAAAATATTCAAAAATCATTAAAAAATACTTAGAAGTCCCACAGTTTTTAAAACCAAAAGAAAAAATATTGATCGATATATAACCTTTTATATTCTTCTCTATTTACTTTCTAAAGTCCAGGTTTCAGGGAGTTATTCTCATCCCAATGAAAACCACCCTCTACAGTAGTGAAAACGTCCACACTGAAAAGCAGCCATTTTGGAAAAAGGCCTTACCTTGAAATCAA
Source organism: Zoroaster sp. YZ-2022 (assembly GCA_029582265.1). Classification (NCBI taxonomy): domain Eukaryota; kingdom Metazoa; phylum Echinodermata; class Asteroidea; order Forcipulatida; family Zoroasteridae; genus Zoroaster; species Zoroaster sp. YZ-2022. The sequence continues at coordinate 90,424,375 of CM055816.1, read as the reverse complement.
ATTAGGACCACTTTTTCAGGGCCTAGTGTGTCCAAAATACTCACAGTTGGAAGCCAAGGACCCCCAGGTTATGATAGTGGGCCATTTTTACACAATCCATCAAATGAATGGGCCTCAAATCTTTGTTTTTCAGAAAAATTTGAGGGCATACACTTTATGATAAATAGCTCGGCGGATGAATTCCTCACTATTTAGTGGGGTGCACCCTATAAAGAGATGATTTTTTTCAATTTGACTTGGGAACACACTAAGGACATCCAGTATATTGCAGAGGTCATGTTTCTGAAAAAAAATTGAAAAATATTACTCCACTGCAAAATGTCAGCTTTAAACATATTTGGTTCGTCTATGATGTTTCTGTGCAGTTTGCAATGGATAACCATGCATTGTGTATGCATTATTGTATTTCTTGGGTGCAATGTTTTTCTTTACAAATTTCTTTAAATAACAATTAGTTTCCTCCTTGAATATTTAAACAATATCTGAGATATTATCTAAAGGCAATTTCAGAAAGTTTTACAAAATTAACCTTATTAGGGGCGGATCCAGGTTGACAGAAAATGGGGCCTCATACACAATGAATCATACGCTGAGGGGGCAAATCACGAGCCTTTCTTCACATGATGTGCTGAGAAGAAAATGTAAAATGTAAATTGTTTCATGGTAAACAGACCACAAAGAGAAAGAAACATCCCCAACCCTGCATACATCCCCCATGTATATACAGGTCCTTGCAAAGAGAGTTGATAGGTGATGGAGAGGGGGCAGGGAATGGTACAATCAGTTGTACACAATTTCAAAACCTTCATTATTAATGCATGCATTCCTGAACCAGTACTATTTTAGAAACAACTACTTGTAATAGTTTTGTGAATTTTACTAATGCAACACACATGTAACACTAATTAAAGACAACAAATAACAACCAACTTCCAATGATAATGCACAATTTCAATAGCCGAAAAGAGCACATGCAGACTATGGTATTAATTTCACAATTCCACATACCTTTTGTTGTAACAGTACTGTATTCATCCAATAAAGACCTGAAATACAAGGATATTGAATGGGAAAATTTAATGTGTAAAGATTTTTCATTTATTATCAGCCTTACTGATACTGTAAACAAAAGCACACGTTTAAATCCCACCATCAAAACAAACCATGGACGACGCCATTTTGAATCTATAGGGTGCACCCCACTAAATAAACTCCCATAGTAAACAGTACTAAATACAAAATATTCAAAATCATTAAAAATACTTAGAAGTCCCACAGTTTTTAAAACCAAAAGAAAAATATTGATCGATATATAACCTTTTATATTCTTCTCTATTTACTTTCTAAAGTCCAGGTTTCCGGAGTTATTCTCATCCCAATGAAAACCACCCTCTACAGTAGTGAAAACGTCCACACTGAAAAGCAGCCATTTTGGAAAAAGGCCTTACGCTTGAAATCAAATTAGGACCACTTTTCAGGGCCTAGTGTGTCCAAAATACTCACAGTTGGAAGCCAAGGACCCCAGGTTATGATAGTGGGCCATTTTACACAATCCATCAAATGAATGGGCCTCAAATCTTTGTTTTTCAGAAAAATTTGAGGGCATACACTTTATGATAAATAGCTCGGCGCATGAATTCCTCACTATTTAGTGGGGTGCACCCTATAAAGAGATGATTTTTTTCAATTTGACTTGGGAACACACTAAGGACATCCAGTATATTGCAGAGGTCATGTTTCTGAAAAAAAATTGAAAAATATTACTCCACTGCAAAATGTCAGCTTTAAACATATTTGGTTCGTCTATGATGTTTCTGTGCAGTTTGCAATGGATAACCATGCATTGTGTATGCATTATTGTATTTCTTGGGTGCAATGTTTCTTTAAAATTTCTTTAAATAACAATTAGTTTCTCCTTGAATATTTAAACAATATCTGAGATATTATCTAAAGGCAATTTCAGAAAGTTTTACAAAATTAACCTTATTAGGGGCGGATCCAGGTTGACAGAAAATGGGGCCTCATACACAATGAATCATACGCTGAGGGGGCAAATCACGAGCCTTTCTTCACATGATGTGCTGAGAAGAAAATGTAAAATGTAAATTGTTTCATGGTAAACAGACCACAAAGAGAAAGAAACATCCCCAACCCTGCATACATCCCCCATGTATATACAGGTCCTTGCAAAGAGAGTTGATAGGTGATGGAGAGGGCAGGGAATGGTACAATCAGTTGTACACAATTTCAAAACCTTCATTATTAATGCATGCATTCCTGAACCAGTACTATTTTAGAAACAACTACTTGTAATAGTTTTGTGAATTTTACTAATGCAACACACATGTAACACTAATTAAAGACAACAAATAACAACCAACTTCCAATGATAATGCACAATTTCAATAGCCGAAAAAGAGCACATGCAGACTATGGTATTAATTTCACAATTCCACATACCTTTTTGTTGTAACAGTACTATATTCATCCAATAAAGACCTGAAATACAAGGATATTGAATGGGAAAATTTAATGTAAGATTTTCATTTATTATCAGCCTTACTGATACTGTAAACAAAAGCACACGTTTAAATCCCACCATCAAAACAAACCATGGACGACGCCATTTTGAATCTATAGGGTGCACCCACTAAATAAACTCCATAGTAAACAGTGCTAAATACAAAATATTCAAAAATCATTAAAAAATACTTAGAAGTCCCACAGTTTTTAAAACCAAAAGAAAAAATATTGATCGATATATAACCTTTTATATTCTTCTCTATTTACTTTCTAAAGTCCAGCTTTCCAGGGAGTTATTCTCATCCCAATGAAAACCACCCTCTACAGTAGTGAAAACGTCCACACTGAAAAGCAGCCATTTTGGAAAAAGGCCTTACGCTTGAAATCAAATTAGGACCACTTTTTCAGGGCCTAGTGTGTCCAAAATACTCACAGTTGGAAGCCAAGGACCCCCAGGTTATGATAGTGGGCCATTTTTACACAATCCATCAAATGAATGGGCCTCAAATCTTTGTTTTTCAGAAAAATTTGAGGGCATACACTTTATGATAAATAGCTCGGCGCATGAATTCCTCACTATTTAGTGGGGTGCACCCCTAGGCGCGCGACGATAGAAAACTCCAAGCTGCAGTCGACCATGGCGCTCTGCAGTGTAACTCATGGAGCCATTCCCTCTCCGTTGATGGTAGGTTTTTTTTGCGTGTCGAAATTCCCTTCGCGCGCATGCGTGCTGAATGGGTTCATAGTCTTGACACAAGGGCGAAATGCGTACAAAACCCGTCGCTGCGGTGTAAAAAAAAAAAAACGCAAACCGGCATTTATGCCATATTACAGCTCATTTGTTCCAGACGCAGACGCCATCAAACAGGGGATACATTGGGCAGCTGGATTGATCATGAGTTGTTGTATTACGTGCATGATCTGATCCTATAACGTCCAAAATTAACATTTCTAATAGTGATAACTCTATTAATAAATTAAAAATAGATATCTCTATTAATGAAACAGAGATATCTAAATTTTTAATAGACATTTCTATTAATATTAGAGATATCTCTATGATACTTCGTTGTGTAATGTTCTGTCATTATGCTGCTGTATTTTTTATTTCGTTATTCTTGCGTTAATGTTGACATTTGGTTAAACCCTCGTTTGATGCATTTGAAGTAAACTGTATAAGGCCAGTGATTTAGTTTTATCGTATTGATATTGTACTATCAGATATCACGCGAACGTTGAATGAACGTTTATATTCGGTTAGTACGGTTGATTGAGGGGCCGGTTTAGGTTCATTCAGTAACGTTAAATAAACGTTTGTTTTAGGTTAGTAGGGTTTATATTGAATTTTAGTTCATTAAATAACGTTGAAGTAATGTTTGCACAAGGTTAGCACAGTTGGTCCGTTTTCGGTTAATTAAATAACGTTGAATCAACAGAACGTTTACAAAATGTTTACTATAGGCCTACTTTCATGTATTTCTTCATAAAAATCTTCATGAAATTCTTCGTCATTATATTTATTTATTTATTTATTTATTTATTTATTTTTTGGGTGGGGGTAGATATTTTTGAAATATCAATGCTATACCTTACCTTTAATGCCTGACTTGTTAGAGTTTTGCAGAAGGGCAAAGATAATTTCTAAATCTGTATGGTGTATTAATGGTTGACGTAAACGACACCATGGATACTAATCTTGCCTTGATGGTTAGTGGTACCTCCATATAATATGCATGGCGTAATCTTCTCCTCTTGACTCGGAACCCCATCAGAAACAGAGCATCGGTAATATTCGGTTAGAAAACATATTAAATCAATACCATTGGCGGATCATTTAATAAATTATCGAGACAACCTTGGCCGTGAAAATGAACAAGGTCTACATAAAGTTTATAGAATCCTATTGCTTCATCACAATGGATTCAAAACAACCAGAGAAATTTGTTGATATGTTGATGTGACAACGAGTTCAAAACATCAAATTAGAAAGGCTTAATATTCTGACCCTTGGGGAACACGTGGTCATGACAACGGCAGACCAAGCTGTGTCTGTATGTCGTTACCACGTTCACGATTTGTCAGTATCGTTACAAGCTTTCTGGTAGAAAGACCTCCATTTAGAAGTACATGTCAGTCCTATTGTTATTGTTATTGTTATTGTTATTGTTATTGTTATTATCAACATGTTTCTTTAAACCTGCCACTATTTTTCCGGCATTAATTGGCTTTATGTTACATTTCTTAGCCAGTTCTTGGGGAGATATAAGTCTGCCTTTGTTGGCAACATGTTCCAGCAATAACATTGCATGAGGTTTTAATATTTTTGTATCAAGTTTTTTTTTTGTATTAGTTATAATTGTATTGTTCCACAAAGGTATTTGGAGAGCTTCATTAATACAAGTCACATTTAGTTTTATAACACCCTTGGCTTTTTGAAAAGCTTTCACAAGGTCTCTATAAAAAATGGGTAATTTAGGTCCAATTAAATTGAGGTTGTTAAAAACAAACCACCCAGGTGTTTGGTCAGTGTTTGTTTGCTTGATCCAAAAGTCAGAGATACTTCCATTTTCCGTGTCTGGTACAGTATTTCTGAAGCCATTTTAACAACAAAGCATCTAATTTACAAGTTATGTTAATTAGACCGGTTCCAACTAATTCTGGCGGTCCTCTGATAGTATCTCTTTTAATTTTATCAGGTTTGGAGGACCAATAGAAATTGAAAATACTTCTATCTATTTCTTCTTTCAAGTACTGCGAACAAGGAATAACTGAACCATAATAAGCTAAACTACTACCAATAAGACTGTTAACAACCACCGCTTTCCCTTTCATAGTCAGTGACCTTTCTTTCCATCTATTAAGGACATTTTTTATTTTGTTGACTCTTTCCAGCCATATGTCTTCAGGTTTAATACCATTTCCGAAATAAATACCAAGGATCTTAATCTTTTGGTTGTTCCAATTGAAATTCCCCGGATTATCTTTCCTGTTTTTCCACGCACCGAGCCACAAGCCTTGGGTTTTTTGCTCATTTATTTTAGAACCCGACCCTTCGCCGTGGAAATTATGACAAATATTTTGTAATGAAATAAACTCACTGTTATCGGTAATAAAAATACTGGTATCATCAGCATGCTGGACAATTTGATATTTAACTTTTGGCCTGGTAGACCAACTCCTTTAACTCCATTTTTACCTCGGATAAGATTGGCTAAACCTTCTACACATATGGCATATAAAAGAGGGGATAGTGGGCACCCCTGTCTTATGCCTCTTGTTGCTTGAAAATGCTCGGTGAAAAAATTATTTACGTTAATAGTAACCGTTGGATTTTTGTAAAATATTTCAATCCACCGCCTCAAAACACAGGGTATTCCCATTTTTTTCATCATGGCGAACATATATTTCCACTCGATACGATCAAGAGCTTTTTCTTGATCAACGCTTATAATAGCAGCTTCCTTGTTATAAAAATTCACATAATCGATAACATCTCTAACAACCATTAAATTATCTTGAATATCTCTACCTTGAACCCCGCAAGTTTGATCTTCAGCAATTAATTCAGGCAAGATGATTCTGAGGCGTTTAGTAATAAGTTTTGAAATAATCTTGTAGTCAACGTTGAGGAGACTGATCGGTCTCCAATTCTTAAGTTCGCTTCTTTCCCCTTTGTTTTGATAAATTAACCTAATTAATGCTCTGTTCATAGAGTCTGGTAACTTTCCTTTTTCGTAACAGTAATTAACCAAATCAAGAAATTCACTCTTAATAAGATGCCAAATATTTAAGTAAAATTCGACCGTAAGGCCATCTAATCCCAGCGCTTTATTTTTTGCCATATCTTTAAGCGCCAAGTAAAGTTCTTCTTTAGTGATTGTTTTCTCCATGTTTTGTACAGATTCTTCTTCAAATTCATATTTGAGACCAAATTTTGAATTTTCTGCAGATAAAAATTATGAATTTTTTGGGTAGAAAATAAGTCTTTATAAAAAATTCTAACAGCATCCACCATTTCTGAGGGTTTATTAATTATATGATCTGTTGTGTTTTTCAATTCCCCTATAAGGTTATTATTATTTTTTTTTTTTTCAGTAGAAAGAAAGTATTTGCTGGGTTTCTCCATATCACACTTATGTTTAACGTGGACCCTGAGTTTGGCTCTTTCCCAGTTAGCAGTCTCATAAAGTTTAATTTTTTGTTCTATATCTCTAATTTTAAATGAAATATCTTCGGAATTATTGCAAATATGGTTTGGTATTCTTTTTAAGGTGTCTTCCTCTTTCTTTCTTTAGATCGTTTTTCTCCATCATACTCTTTAAGAATTTCTTTCAACCTGTTTTACCCAAATCCCACCAAATAAGCGGGCATTCGTAAAAACTTTCTGGGTTTTCCAAAAATTCCAGAACAACTCTAACCTCAAATTACATTGGCTGTCTTTAAGTATTTCATTGTTACAAAACCACCTTCCTTTACCGGTAGGAACAGTTTGATTTTCTAACCCGAGTATAAGAGTACTGTGATCCGAAAGCCCAGATGAATCAATGCTAATTTCTTTTAAATTAGTTCTTAGCGTTTTGGACGTGAGAATATAATCGATTCTACTAGGTTTCTTGATCCCTTTGTGATAAAATGTAAAACCGGGCTCATTTCGTAATGCGGCCCACGTGTCACTGAGGTTATTTTCCTGACTAAAATTTAACAGGGAGGTTTTGCTTTGATCATAAATTCCATTAGCATTGATATCACAGTTCAGGTCACCAGAAACAATATAGTTACAGTCAGTAATAATGTTTTAAAAGACTTGCCAAATTCCACAAAGAAACGTTTGCGTAACGTAGCGTTATTTGGCGCATACATAGATATGATACTAATCACCTCTCCACCCATTCCTATGTCGCCTTTGGACCCATCTGCCATTAGAATCATGTGTAATATTAGTGAGATTTAGACCACTCTTCTCAGAAGTGAGAATAGCAACCCCACAACTGTTGTTTTTCCATGGCTGAAAGCGATCTGCCCACACCACTGCTTGCGCCACTCCGCTTCATCCTTAACCATACTATGAGTCTCTTGGAGAAAACAATGGCCGCTTTTTTCTTAAAAGGTATTCAAAAAACAATGTCCCTCTTTTGTGGGTTCCTAAGTCCATTAACATTTAGTGTAGCTATTGTGTATACCATTTGAAAAGAATGACAAATCTAAACATCGGTTTATAATAAAAGACACCTCACCATTAATAGTGTTGAAGTCTTGAATTTTTTACTTCTGTTTTGCTTTATCTTTCGTATCTTGACGTGTTAGCCAATCTGATATGGTCCTTTTTCTGTATTGTGCGATTGCTCCACCACCGCGTTTCTTCCTGAATCGTTGGACTCCTTTTCTGACATATGGCACCAGTTCTTCTTGACTTGGGGTTGTTCATATACATGATGTTCTCCTCGAATCTGGGTCTCTTGTTCCATATCTTCCGTTTCTTCGCTGTTTGTCATTGTCTCTGTTGTTTGCCTGTCTTCTGACAAATTCTTTTTAACAGCTTCAGCCCATCCAATCTTCTTCTTGAGCATTTTTCTAGCCATCATGTCTGGTGAAGCTTGACCTTTGCTTTGGGTATTAAGTTCTTGTTCAGTTTCTTGCGTGTTGTCTCGTTGATCGTCGGCTGATTTTTGGCTGGCCTTGTCGGTATTCGAATTCTCTGCTCGTTTTTGTTTGAGGACTGTTTTTTTGTTGTTGGTTTCTCTCTGCCGCTTCTTCTCTTTCAGGTCTTTGGCCACTGCCTCATCCCAGAAACCGTTCTCCTTTTTTTCGGGAATCGCGTTTCGCGTTGCCTTGTCTTTTTGGGTGTTTTGGGTTTTATTTGGCTCTTTTGTTCTTTCTTCCGTGGTGCCTTTGTCCTTCCTTTCTGCGTTTTCGTTTTTGGCTTCTTTCGCTTGTGGGGTTGGCGTAGTTTCTTCCGTTCGATTTTTAATCTCTGTGATGATAATTTCTGTTTCTTCCCATTCTTCCTCAAGGGTTGTTGATTTGTTGTCAAAATCTTCTCCATCTTCTCCTTCCTCTTCTCTTTCCTCTTCTCCTTCCTCTTCTCCTTCCTCTTCTCCTTCCTCTTCTCCTTCCTCTTCTCCTTCTTCTCCTTCCTCTTCTCCTTCCTCTTCCTCTTCCTCTTCGTCTTCCTCCTGCTCCTCCTCCTCTTCCTCCCCATCCTCTTCCATTTCCCCTTCTTCAGCACTGTTTTCTTTAAACTGTCTTTCCCTTTCGTCGTCACTGTCTCTTGTATGTTCTAACACTTTGTCTACCGGGGGCATGTTCTTCAGATGCTCCAGTTTGTCATGGGAGTCTGATCGGTGTTCTCTAGAGCCACAGATAAAGCAACGACCCCGCCGGTCACAGTCTCTGGCCATGTGCCCTGGTTGTTGGCAGATTTTGCATGTTCTTTCTTGTCCCCGATGTCGTACCGGTAAGTTGAAACTTCCAACCCTGATAAAGCTCGGGATTGGTTTCTTGATGTGTTTGAGAAGCAAGCTCCGGATTCCATTTTCTATGTTGTTGTCGAAAGAGTGATACTGCCTTCGGATATTGACCACTGTGCCATACTGCATTAAGGCATTCATGACTATGTTGTCACTCATCTCGTATGGAGCCTTCACGTACACTACAACTGAGTTGATCAATTCAACTCTTTCGCATTCTATTAACATTCCATTCAAATGAAGTCCTTTTGTTGCGATCAATTCACAGTAATGTTCGCCACTGAATGTAACATTGTACCAGTTGTTGTCCAGTTCAGCGATGCATTTAACTGCATTGTCCGTATTCAAATCATAGTGGCGGCGTCATATACTTGTTTGGCTGTTGGTCTATTGTGCTTGATTGTGAATCTCACTGTGTTTGGTCTCTTCAGGGTGTTAGAAAACATGGCGACACCTTAAGATGGCGTCGTCGGGCTGTTGCCAGCCCTGACGAAAAAACAATTCCTCAAAGGTCTTCAGTCAGAACAATAATTTGTCTACAAAACTCGGTTGAAAGATTCCTCTTCTTTGGTGGTAAAACCTATTACTCACCGATATAAAAAAAAAGCTGTTGTTAAGACGCTGAAAAGGTGATTTTGCAGGAGCAAAGTTGACACACGTCTTGCGCCTTCGAACGCTATTATTATTATTATTATTATTATTATTATTATTATTATTATTATTATTATTATTATTATTATTATTATTATTATTATTATTATTATTATTATTATTATTATTATTATTATTATTATTATTATTATTATTATTATTATTATTATTATTATTATTATTATTATTATTATTATTATTATTATTATTATTATTATTATTATTATTATTATTATTATTATTATTATTATTATTATTATTATTATTATTATTATTATTATTATTATTATTATTATTATTATTATTATTATTATTATTATTATTATTATTATTATTATTATTATTATTATTATTATTATTATTATTATTATTATTATTATTATTATTATTATTATTATTATTATTATTATTATTATTATTATTATTATTATTATTATTATTATTATTATTATTATTATTATTATTATTATTATTATTATTATTATTATTATTATTATTATTATTATTATTATTATTATTATTATTATTATTATTATTATTATTATTATTATTATTATTATTATTATTATTATTATTATTATTATTATTATTATTATTATTATTATTATTATTATTATTATTATTATTATTATTATTATTATTATTATTATTATTATTATTATTATTTTTACTCAACGATAGCTACTGAGACAGAAATATTTCAGGGGATGACTGATACCATCATCAACTTTATACAAAGTAAGTTTCACGTAAATCTGTAATAATTTACAATTTTCAAGATCACTAACAGTAAAAAGAGAGAATACAAATTTATATGTTTAAGTCATTTAAAATGAGTCTCGGGCCATAAAAATGTAATCCAGTTTAAGATCAGAGCAAGGCTTCAAAATGGGCGAGGCGACGCAGCATTTTTTGGAATTTGTTCGAGTTTTTAGATGTTCGGGCACGTAGCCGCCCGAACGCCTATTGAAATTGTTAGAATTATTATTATTTATTATTAAATTCAAAGAACCTTGAAACTTGACACAAACTTAGACCTTATCATGTAGTTATCTGTAAAGTTGTGATGTCATGATGACCTCGCCAGACATCGAATTACACTAAATCAAATTTTAATATTTCAGAAAAATCATATTTCATGAACCACAAAATATATACTCATAATCGTACATAGTCAAGGCCCCAATTTGACCTCTACGCCATTCCACTCGGATGCTATTGTGTTTTGTACATTTCCATTGTTTTAGCCCATTAAACCGGAATGGATGGAATGTTTATGAATTTTGGGTACATTTACATATCGGGACAAATGTTTGTGCAAAATTACAAGTCTGTAAATCATTTTGTTTGGGAGTTATAGGGCTTTTTAATTTTTCCATTGTTTTAGCCCATAATAGAGGAACCGGTCACGCTTCAATTTTTATTTTTATTTTTATTTTTTTTAATGACTTTTATCATCATATCGGGACCAGTGTTTTTGCTCCATAGTGTAAGTCTGTAAATTGTTTTGTTTGGGAGTTATTTGAATTTGAATTCTTCTATTGTTTTAGTCCATTAATTAAACTAGAACCGATGGATTTTTTTATTAATTTTAAGTACATCTACATATAATAATAAATGTTTGTACCAAGTTAAGTCTGAACATCATTTCGTTAAGAAGTTATGAGGCTTTTAATATCCATTGTTTTAGCCCATAATAGCGGAACTGATTAAGTTAGTATAGAATTTATGATTTTAGATATCTTTAGATATAGGGACAAATATTTATGTAAAATTACAAGTCTCTGATACCATTCCATTTGGGATTTACTGTGATTTTTACATATACATTGTTTTAGCCCATTGAACTGGAACCGGTTTAACCGGGTTTTTTTTAATTGAATTTAGGTAATCTACATATCATAATAAAATGTTTGTACCAAGTTAGAAGTCTGTACATTGTTTCGTGCATGAGTTATTGGCCTGTCAACTTTCCATTGTTTTAGCACATAAGAGCTGGAACTGATTGTGGTTTTTTAAAAATGATTTTTAAGGTTTTGGAGACATCTACATATTAACACCAATGTTTGTGCCAATTTTCATCGCTTTACATCATTTCCCCCTGGTCACTGGGGAGTATACAGCGCATTATGTGCAACCATTTTTGGCACTATAGGGCTAATCAAACACAATTACCACCTGTACCCTCACAGGTACCCATTTATACTCCTGGGTGAAGAGAAGCAATTACAGTAAATTGCCTTGCTCAAGGACAAAAGTGCCACGGTCGCGGGCAGGATTCGAACCTACATTCTGACGACACAGCCATCAGAACACAAGTCCAATGCACGTAACCGCTCTTCTCACGTGATCCGAGGCTTGACGTGATTGTAGGCCATATCATTAGTGTGACAGGCCCAAAACAAATCGAAATGGTTTAATGCTTTAATTTTCATACCTTTTATCATAATTTCATTAACTATTAATAATCACAATGAAAAACATGACTGTCATATTTTTCAAAATATTTTGTAAAACTGGAAAAAAAATTCACAAAAACAGATATTTTTCCACTTTCATAAGGACTCCATTTATTGGAAAATGAGTGCACAAAAATTTTTGAATTTGACCTCATTAGAGCCCCACACGAGCAGATGTGTTCTGTATATGTCGAAGGAGGGCAAGTTGTTCTTGTGGGAGGCCAAACAGAAGGGAGTTTCCCATGTCTAGTCGGTATGTTACAAAATAATGTATAATTTGTACAGTTGAATGTCGGGTGAGATATGGACGGATTTTACCTATGTTACGAATGTGAAATGAAGCTGAACGAACAATATTTGATATGTGACTTTTTTAAAGAGACAGTGAAGAGTCGTCAATAACACCACGATTTACAAGGGCAGCAATTTTTCTGTATAGCAGCGGGTTCCGCGATATATAGGTGAAATTATTGCGTGATAACAACTGATTTAATTGGGTTCCGCGATATATAGGTGAAATTATTGCGTGATAACAACTGATTTAATTTTGCCCTACACCGACGTATGTATAGCACTGTATACCCAGTGCTTTCCAAGTGTCAGTGAAAAAACTTCACAGGCGACTCGGGCAGGATTCAAACCCACGACCTCCCGTTTACTAGTGCAGACGTATTAACCTCTCGACAGTTAAATACGACATCTTATAATGGTGTATTTTATGTTCTTTCTCATAAATACTTGTTGGATAATGCCTCAGAGCTTAAATTTGTTTGATGCAGAACATATAGGCCTATATTTATATAAGTAGGATGACAAACATGTGCATATGTATTCCCAGTTTTTAAGGTAATCTTTTTATTGTGAAGATTTATAATGAAGTTCAAAGTCAAGCCAACACATCCTCCCTCTCCATGCCCCTTTTCTCACCCATCTCCATGACCCTTTTCTCGTCCGTCTTCATTCCTCCGTACTCACCCTACCCGCCTTTCAATTCTCCTTTGACTATTTCTTGTTATGCAAAATAACATCTAACAACTTTTGCAAACCTTAATAGTTAATGTCCCTCCTTGTTCGCCTATAAGATACAGGTGCTTAAACTATGAACAACGGATTATCCTAAATATTTATGTTTATTTATTTCTGTAGCCTTTCAACATACATGAAAGGTTTTTAAAATGTTGTCTCACACCTTCTCTAAACGTTCCCAACCCTAACCTTGCCTATGATGATTTATACTGGAAATAGGAACAGCTAGTTATCTTGAATATTTAAGTTTGTGAGTTTATGTAACTTTGATTCACTATACAATTAATGTTTAGGCCTAAATTGAGAAATATCGATAAATTAAAAATCATCGCTATATCTCACACTACACAAATATTTTCTTCGTCATTAAGAATAAAAACATGAATAGCTACTAGTTATCCTTATCTTAGTTATCCTTAAAGGATTTGTGAGTTTAATTCACTATACTAGCATATTTATATTGATAAATATATCGATAATTAAACATCATCGATTTTTCAAATTGCTCAATGATGACAAGGTGCCATCACGCAGAATCTTATTCAGCATGTTATTCTGGTATAGAAACTGTAAACATATATTGTATATCCCTCATCAAAACATGGTTCACCCCAACTTCTGCCGGACTATCTTTATTATGACGAAGAATTCCATTAAGACCAGATATATTTCAGTTTTTATGGATATTAAAAAGGAAATGATTAGTTGTAAAATCACTTTTACAGAAGTTCATGACAAGGTTGTAACCTTCCGTTAGGCAATACCTAAAATGGGGTTGGTTCAGTAGAGAAAACTCATGAGGGGCATCCTTCATTTTCAGGGGCCACTTGCGGCACCTGTTCGCATGACAATAAATAAAGTTTCTCTTCCTTACTTCCACGGTTTCTACACAACTCAACTATTGATTTGTGTTAAGTTTCTTAAAACATTTTTAAAAAGTATGTTCAAACCTAGCGTGCGGCCTGGGCCCAATTTCATGGCGCTGCTTACCACAGAATTCTGCGCTTACGGCGCCATAAAAAGCGTGTGATTCTATGCGCCGTAAGTGCAGAATTCCGCAGTGAGCAGTGCCATGAGATTGGGCACTGGTCTTAATGTGCGGCCTGGTCAGATTGACGAAGATTGTTTTGCATCACGGTGACTCATGTTTTTTGAAAGTGTTTCTTGTGTAAACCAAAAGGTGAATTTACCCATTTCTATTTGGCTTTAGTCAACAAAAATTATCAATTGTGATATGTTTTGAAAACTAAATTGATATGGGCATTTATGACCTCCTATTGTTCCCCACTTTGAAAACAATAACCGCCAAACGATTTACACCATAAACTACACTGCATGTTACGGCAATGGACGATGTAAAACAAATTCAAATATAACGTTAGAAAACTGCAAATTTCAATTGGGTCAGACGGACATAATTTGTTTACATTTTGATATTTAAAAGATCTGGCCCTGATTATCATACAAAGAGGAAAACATTTATGGGTAGAACGGTACCATTTGTCAAAATCGGTATGTTATGAAGTGGTATTTTAGGCCTTGACAACTAAGGTTAAATTATTATTACATGCGGCCCGCCATGCATATTTATAATTTCAATTCGGCCCTTGGTTAAAAAAAGGTTGGCCACCCCAATATATATGGATCAAGATATGTTTAAAATGAAAGTTTCAGCTTATATTTTCACTGTGTCGTCAACAAGTAAATTGTGCTCAGATTGTTCGTATTCATTCTAACGTGGAATTTCTGTCTTCGCATGACAGAAATACCTCTTCTTTTTTTTCAGAAATGGTTCAAGGGATTTTATATATTATCAAACGTTGATCGTTACTTAGAAGTGGGGGGACATGCAAGTAGTGGCGGATTCACGGGGTGCACAAACTTAGACATATGTGAAGCAATTTGCGAGTTGTTAAATAGATTTTGTTGATTTTTTCAAAATAATATTTATTAAGGAAAAATACTTTAGAATAAAGGATTTCTGAATAGGTTTGTCATAACCATGGTTTCGCATTAATGATGTGTTTCAATGAATGTATGACGTAGCCAATCATATAGGCTTAAATTTTGATTTAAACCATGCTTCTGACAAAAATCGTTTGAGAAATAATAATGTATTTTTCAAGTAGGCCTTTTTGTTATTTCCTTACTTCAATGAAAAAAACAAAAATAAGCAAAATGTTTGAGAATACTGGGGCCATAATCAACAAGATGAAGATGATATCATTGTTTTTCGCTATTTTTGACAGTAATTTGCTTTTTCATCGGAACATTGTGTTCTTACATAAAGAAGAGAAACGAATACTTTAAATTAAAACATTTTACAATATAATATTTTTAAAATGATTTTACAATCACTTTTTCTCGAAATGAATTTACAGTGGGTTCCATCATAAATTCATGTTGGAACTTAATGATGTGTCGCCTGCGTTTGGGTCGATATGATGGTAAAGAGATTTAAATGTTGAATTGCTATTTTTCTGGGGTTAAACAATTATTATCTTTCATTTGAGAAATTGAATGAACAAATCCGTCAAGGATTAGTGCCAGTAAATTAAAAACACAATAAAGACGGGACCCAGTACAACAAGCTGGTAATTTGCATGTTGTAAGAGAGAACGTGAATGTTCATGTTTTGTTTGTACTAGCTATATGACTAGGAAACTAGACTCAATTCAACAGTACACCGTCGTGTTAAATATAAACACTGACACTTGAACGTAAAAGCTGCCATAATTTGGCAATTTATTAAGAAATTACGAAATCAAGTAACCAGATTAACCCTTTCAATCCCATTGTGCCAAATTGGCTCAAAGTTACATTCCAGTTGGATACCATGGAGTATTTTTGGCACACAAAAGTGCAGGTCCCTTGGTCCCCGCAGTGCCAAATGGCACTATGGCTATCTTGGTGGTAATCACTATGTCAACAGCGCCCTCTTTTGGCAGTGCGGTTACAAAAGGCACGCGCGCGTGGGTTTAAATAGTTACCACAACGCGTCCCTTCACGATCAGACATGGACGACGATGAGAGAGAACATATTTTGGAAGAAATCTTTGCTGATAGCGGGTCTGACATGTCCTCAGACGAATCTTCCCCACCTACGTCGGAAGACAGTGATGAGGACCATATCCCAACCTCATCATCTTCATCGGAAAAGCAGAATTTCCGGTCTGGATGGCGTGCAGCAAGTGCCCCGGACTATAAGCGTAAGCGACCGCCCGTGCAATTTACAGAACACACCGGTTGTACTCAAGATTACAGTAGTTCTCACCCCTCCAAATCTTGCAACTGTACATTTGTCAAGCAGTATGGGAATTGATGGTAGAAGAGACCAATCGTTATGCAGCCCAAACTTTGTCTGCAGACACAGCCAATCCGCCTAGTGCTTGGACTCCGACAAATGTTCCCGAAATGATGGCTTTCGTCGCATTACTTCTATCCATGGGCATCAACAAAAGACCCCGATACAGCATGCATTGGTCCACGTCCGAAGTCCTGCGAAGTCCCCTGTATTCGTCGACCATGGCTCGTAATAGATTCACGGCAATCCTTCGATTTTTGCACCTCGCCAACAACCAAGCTGAAGACAAATCCCCCCCTGACAAACTTTTCAAAGTTCGCCCTCTACTGGACATTGTACTGCCATCCTTTCTTCGGATCTATAAGCCTGGAAGAAACCTCTCACCGGACGAGACTATGGTAAAATTCAATGGACGAATCGGCTTCAAACAGTACATGCCACGAAAGGCTGCCAAATGGGGATTGAAATACTTTTCTTTGAACGAGTCGGAAACCGGGTACACTTGTGCATGGAGCTTGTTCACGGGGTCTCAAACCCATGTCGCCACCAAGTAAAACCACCATTGCTTATGCTGCAACGCACCATCCACCCAATCTTCCGCACAAGGCAAAATAGTCTTGA
Organism: Zoroaster sp. YZ-2022; assembly: GCA_029582265.1. NCBI lineage: Eukaryota > Metazoa > Echinodermata > Asteroidea > Forcipulatida > Zoroasteridae > Zoroaster > Zoroaster sp. YZ-2022. The sequence goes on along the minus strand of CM055816.1, from coordinate 90,407,324 downwards.
ATCTACTGAAAGGACTAGAACATAAGGGACATTGCATCTATATGGATAATTGGTTCCAATAGTCCGGCTCTGGTATCCAAGTTGTCACAGCTAGGATTTGGAGCTTGTGGAACTGTGCGATACACCACACGAGGCATTCCAGATTTTGCAAACCCCAAAACACCACATGACAAGAGATGCTGATCCCCAGTTTTATCAAAAGCAGGCCAACTATGCGTCGTATGGCAGGATACGAAGCGTGTCACTCTCCTGACAAACTATGGTGATTGCAGTGTCACCACAAAACAGATTCGCAGCAGGAAGAGTTCGACTGGATATCGTGAGCAAAAAAAACCATCCATAGTCAATGATTATAATAAATACATGGGAGGTGTGATCTAGCAGGCCAATTATGCAAATATTATACGCACAATCACCGAACACTAAAATGGTGGAAAGATTATTCGTCACCATGCTAGACATTTGTTTATTGAATGCTACTATCGTCTACAATAGCATCCCTACAAACAGTCGCTTGTCAGGGTTTGGAATTCCGGGTGAAGGTGATAGAGGTCTCCTTTCCACCTGGAAGTATAACCCAGCACAAGCATGCAAATCAACTCGCGAGTTCCAGGCCTTCAAGTCAACATCCACACTTTCCTGGACGCAGTCGCAAGAAACGGAACTGTGTTGTATGCAGTACAAAGTTTAAGAGAAGACAAACTCGTATGATATGTAAACATTGTCATAAGCCAATGTGTGTAGTGCCATTTCGAGAAATTTCACAGCCAATGATTCAAGTTCATTCCCTTGCAATCTCTGCCTCCTCTCCACCCCCTCTTCAATGTTGGACGCACTCGTATGATATGTAAACACTGCAAACCCTAACTCGCCCTCCATTAACAGCCCCTGAATTTACCCATGTGAGTGGCCTGGACAACAGCCTTAGATGCAACATTAGTGAGGGTGCAAACGATCAGTGGTTAAATCTGGATGGCCCTGGGACTGTATGTACGCTTGATCAGTTTTAGTGACATATTTCCATGCACTGTAATAGTTGTGGTGAGCTAAATAATTACGAACCTTTAACCACCGCTGAGTTCTGTCAAGTTTCAACGACATGTGATGATGCAGCCCGCAATCGGTGTGAAATTCTTGAGAACACGCCCATTGAAGTACATGTACCCGTGCGATGCCACATGTTTCAAACGCAGTAACAACTTTATCGGCCAGACCTTTACGAGAAACGTCGGGAGAAGCACAGCTGTACAAAGTTTAAGAGAAGACAAACTCGTATGATATGTAAACATTGTAATAAGCCAATGTGTGTAGTGCCATATGCTTCGAGAAATTTCACAGCCAATGATTCAAGTTCATTCCCTTGCAATCTCTGCCCCCCTCCCCCTCTTCAATGTTGGACGCACCGCCAACCCAACTCAACATTGAAGAGGGGAGAAAGAGGAATACATTGCACTGTAACTCCATCCAACTTGAAGTGATTTGACAGCTCTTATATGTGCATATTAATTACTGATTTCATATATTGGCCATGATAATTGTACTATTTATCTGTTATTGTACACTTCTTTTAATGGACATTGAAAGAGCAGTGTCACATGAGTCAATGCACAGGCAATCAGTTACAGGCAATCAGTTCCAGGCAATCTGCAAGACAATAAAATACTAACATTTATATATTCGCTTCTTTTTTCACATTTGTAATGTTTTTACACTGTCAGAAAAATGTGCATCCAGAGCATTTTGTTGGCTTACTGCAGTACCATTAGTTGCACTCTAAGTTGCTTGTAAAAGAAGTACTTTCTTCTGTGACCCTGCCCATACAGTATTTCATATCACCTGAAAGACTAATAACTGCCTTTCAACCCATTGTCATGCGAGGGGCGCTAAACACACAAACTTAGTAAAAAATACCTCTGGTAAACAAAGAAGTCATTTCACACTGACAACAGTGTGTGGTAACCAATGCATTAGTGACAAATATCTGTTGGTATTGAAGGGTTTATGTAACAAATATTAAATGAAGCTTTTCACAATAATTGTGTGTGTGAAATTTTACAGGTGTTTGTTTCCCCTTTAAAAAATGAAATCAACAAAAGTCACTATTATTCTCCAATTTGAACAGATTATGTTTTGTTTCTTTGCAGTCAACACAATGAGATAAGTTACGTTCATTCTCGTCCTGTTGGCAATGGTGTCATCATAACATCCTTTAGCTTCTGATGTTATTCGAGAGCTTGTCCGTCAACGACGCGTGATGCTAACAAATGCGTATAAGGTGTCAATCATCAAATTTCATCCAGGCCATACAAGATGCACGTGCTCATAGGAAGGTCTACCGCAACCAAACGGCTCGTGCATACGTCACGTGTGCAGTATTACCTGTACATACAAGAAAGATGCTTGCAAGTCATTCAACTACTGCAAGGATAGCAAGCTCTGTCAGCTCAACTCTGCACGAGGTGTATTCAGAGAATAAGACCGCATTGCAGCCATCCATCGGCTGTATCTACTTCGACGAGGAGGTTCATAGAACAGCTTCATGAGAAGTAAGAGAAGATACATGTATGTCATGCAGCTACAGACTTTGCATTACAGATATCTAGCCTGTTTTTACACTTTGAATTTCATAAAGAGCTTCATGGAGGTGAAATGTTTTTGGTTTTTATAAAATTGTGAAAGTGAAAAGAAACGTTTTCGCAAACTCACTTTGTAGACGTTTTACCATTGAATCCTATATGCAATTATGTGCATCCAGGAATCTCAAAAGGAGCATTTGAAGGGCTTTTTACAGGGTCCTTTCAAAAGTATGTTTGATTTAATACTCAGAGGTTCGTCTCCACTTTTTCTATGATTTCTACATTGTTAATTTGTGTTAATGTTCTTAACATTTGTAATATCGTATAGCGTCGACACCATCTGTGGTCAAAACACCACCCTCTGGTCAAACATCACCCTCTGGTCAAACATCACCCTCTGGTCGAAACATCACCATCTGGTCAAACATCACCCTCTGGTCCAAACATCACCATCTGGTTCACCCATCACCTGTCAACAGACACTGCGACGCACACCACGGACATGGGATCCCCCCCGTTGGAAGACCAAGTCCTATGACAGCACCGATACGACTTCCAGAACTCACTGTTCACTTAGTGAAGTGGTATGGTGTATGTGCATTTTCACTTAACGAGCTAAATGTGAGAGGTCTGTGCACAGATGGAATTGTGAAATACCTTTATTAATTTAACGGCAAACAATTTATCACAGTGTGTCATAAATGTATTCATTCACTTTGTACGAAAGTCATGTAACTTCCTGTCAAAGAGCAAAGCAAAGAAGACTTAAAGTTATAGGTATAGCATTAGTAATCTAAAGTACAACAATATTTTCAAATTTGAATAAAAACAATTTTTAAGGAGCTGTATTTTTATATTTTTTGTTTTAGAAAAACTGAAATAATCAATAAACCATTTGTGACTTAAGGAAAGAATACTTTTTCATAATTCCATTATATTAATTTCCACATAGATAGATGCATTAGCTTCGATGTTATCGTGAAAGAATACAAAATAATAAGCTAAATACTCTTTCACAGGGTTGGTTGCAATCTTGATTCAAAAGAAAGTAATTACTTTATAAGGTGAATGAGAATTTTCATAATAAACAACAATGAAATCTTTTACAGAAATTCGAAAGTAGCAAAACGACTCGGAGTCCGAGTACAAAGTATTTCAAGTACCCAATAACGATATGATTATAACTGAATGGGTCGTTGTCTTAACTAGGGTACTCTCAATGATATACTCAGGCGATCTCAATTCTGATGAACGTTGCGATAGAACTATTACGATTACTTAGATACCATTGGGGAATACTACTGGATGACAACGACCCCTTCAATCACGTATATTATGTATGTTAACTATTTTCTATTAATGATTATCCAAAAATCATAATCAATTAATACAAAATTAAATTGTTTGCTCAAACGATCGAGTCCAAACACCTATAAAGTGTTTGTAGTTTATTTTATAGTGTTTATTTTCAAACAGAGCTGTTCTCTACGACTGCAGAAATGTGGAATTCGAATACGAATAATGAAATTCAGTGTTAACTATGCAAAAGATTAATACAACATTTAATTTGTAGTTTCAAACTGGGTACTCTCGTTATTAAAATGTGACAATATCGTCACGATCAGAGTAGACTTTCAACAGGGCATGGAATCGGTGTCCTAGTTTAAGATGAACACTGTGACTGAAAAGTACCGGCTCATTTATGCAGCAGCAACGGTAACATATGACGCTTCTTGTGTGAGGGTATTTATTTATTATCGGTCACTGAGTTACCGTAATCTATAACGAGCACTCCGATTCCGTGCCCTGTTGATCTACGATGATAGTGTACCTTTAACTATTATTTATCAATGAGCACTTCATTGTCGTATCTCATGCGAAATCTGTACCATGTTGTTCGCGCAATGACCCATATGTTTTTCAACAACGTACACCAATGATTTTAGTTTTATTATTGTACATTTATTTTCCAAACAGAGCTGTATTCTGAGACTGCACAAATCTCGAAGTTGGATCAAGAAGTGGAACGAAGTGGCGTCAACTTTCGTCGATGGTTCGCCCGTCGTGATAACCCTTTGAGAGCGCCCGCATTGCAGGTGGAACTGAAAGGGCAGCCGGAACCATTCCTGAGCTTGACCGATCCGTCTCCTCTGATGCGAGAGCAGCAGCAGCTGGTACATCAGTCTGACAAGTGAAGGACATGCCGAGTGGATGCTCTATGAGGCGGTGTGGCGCTGCTTTTTCAAAAGAAGTAAAACAACACTCTAACATCTGAAGTGTTGAGATCAACCTCATCAGAGAATCGATCATTAACCATTTCTGTATCGAAGTTAAATTTCAAAGAAAGTGTTGAATTAACATGTATTGTGGTTAAATCTAACTAAATAAATGTTAATTCAACTTGCTTACAAAGATTAAATCAACTTTATAAAGAGTTATCACTGACCAAATTCATTAAGGATGGATTCAACATTTTCATTTGTGAGTGAATAATATAAATAAATATTATATTATTATTTAACATTGAAAATACAGTACAAACTGAGAATGTTGAGTCGGTGAAGATATCTCGTACTTGTGCGAGCTTATCGAAGTCGATGATTTGGATGACGTTTGTATGCAAGCCAATTCTTGCGTTGGGATATTGAATAATTTATTGGATTTTTGCCCTTCACCGACATATCTATAAAACACTGAATACTCAGTAGTTTTGAGTGCCTGCAGAAATAATGTTCCACAAACGACCTGAGCGGGATTCGAACTCCCGACCACCAGTCGTATTAACCTCCCGACGACCACCGAGCTTGCCCAATGACGGCAGAATGCCGGCCATAGTCCTAACCATATAGCAGCGGGTAACGCTATGGTTAATTGATAGAACACAATATCGGTAAAGGCAAATATGAAATAAAAAATTCGCTACATGTATATAAATATTATATATAAAATGTAGTATATATTATTAAATCACATATTTTAATGTGCTTGTATTTTCACTGAGATGAAATATCCTAATTGTATCTGTTATTTATTTCACTCTTTGACATATAGGCAGTGTTCTTTCAGAAACACTACTGTCCTAGTTGAGCCATAGTAATATACAAGTTCAATTTTGTAGTTTGTTGATGATATATAATAAGTTGTTCCTGGTAACTGCACAGTGATTTCCACTTATTACAAAATATATAAATACTAATCGCTCGCTGTGGTTAAATAATGTAGGACCAATCCATTCTAGATATGTGCGTTGATAACTCAGATAAAGTTATGAGGAAAAGATACAACATTGTTAATTAATAACCTGATTTAAAATTTACCAAATTATATGCAAAAAGATAACACAAAACTACATTTTATACAAGTTGCCGACGAGAGAATTTTTGAGATGCAACTTACGCAGGTTGTTTGTTTAATATGCATTTTTAATTTCAAAGAAAGTAAGCATACTCATAAATTGTTTCTCCCAGCATTACCATGGTGTACAGTTCGCACTTAAATCTGGCGGTCTCATCACATGGCAGAGTAGACATTGGTAAATATCCAAGTACAACATGTTTCTAATTTATGATGTGAAGAGTAGGTAAAGGTACTAAAACATCCATCCAGCACCAACACAACACAAGTAATTAAAAATTGCAACCTTTGTGTTTTTATAAAAACTGTAAATGCTTTTTCACATTCCGGGAGCTGAATATGTATATATTTATTCAAAAGATACTTACTAAACCACTAGAAATTAGCAGTTATGACAGCCAAATGTTGTTCTTCTCTTGTATGAAGCTTATCTTTGGTTTTGCTTGAAAAAAAAAATGAGACTCGAGCCTGGAAAAACAAACATAAGTGGATACTGTGTTATACGTCCATTTTGTTGTTTCATTAAAGTTGTTTTAAAACATTTGTGAATCAAAATAAATTTTGCTATGTAAATATTTAAGCAGCATTGATGTTTAAGCTGTGAGGGCCCATCGAAAAGGATTGACTTTTTGCACAGGAACGACATCCAAAATCTGTCGGACCGGACCAATGCCAGTTCTCTGTCAATCCATTCGACTAAAACAGTGTTTTCTATAATCATTGTACAAGTGAAATGTACACAGTAAAGCTAACTGAGGTGGTAAGGGAGGGACTGACATGGTTTAAATCAAACAATTAAATATGTGATCGTTTTATTCTTTTATATCAGTAAAAGATCAATACAATTTTTCATTTTTGTGTTTTTATTGTTTTGAGAGTGTTATTTTTCCATTGTAAAAATGCCCCCACTTTTACGCCCTGCACGGTGGAGCTGTTCGTGACGTCATGTCGGGAAGAGAAATTCGGCTCTCACCATTCGGCTCAAAATGATCGCTGCACAAAACTATGTGAGGCCGATGGACCTGTTTCCGCTTTACTCTTGTCCAGTCGAACTTTGCTCGTCCAAATACGGCGATTTTTGGGTCGCGAGGAGACAGATGAAGGCTATGCATACCGTCTTTGGTGGTGTTGCTGCATCCTGCTGAAACACATCTTCCCGGCATTTATTGGTTCCGGAAACAAAAATCACGGAAGAAATGAAAATCGACACTACACATGTGTGAAACGTTTGTATGTATATGTACATCGCATATACATCGGATCTTCCGACCTTCACGTACATATCTTATGCAAATGAGGGTTTCCCACAAACACTTTCAAACATTGTTTTAAAATAACCCTA
>CM055816.1:90373291-90399552 GCA_029582265.1 Zoroaster sp. YZ-2022 | reverse complement strand
TATTTAAATATTGGTTTTGGTTAGCCGGCTAGCAAAGTTCTAAACGGTTAGTGCAGGTTTTTTTTCATTTTAATTTATGCAATAACCAAATGATATGTTTCATTATATTTTTAGTCTTTGATATTTATATAAAAACAGCAAAAATAAATAAATAAATAAAAGATTAAGGCCTAAACATTTAAGTATTATTGTGGTAAAACTTGTAGCTTTGCATGGTGAGGATGATAAGTAAGACTAATTGCGGTGACACCATGTGGAATCTCAATTGAGTAGTAATTAGTTCTGAAAAGAACTGGAGGTACAACTCGACGTTTCGATCAGTATGCTCTGATCGTCCTGAGGGCAATTCCTTGAGGAAATGTTAACTAACAAAGCATATAAAACATAAAACATATAAAACATATGCATATATCAGAATATCAGGGATAAATGACAGGCGTATATTGCATGTTCTAACGTTGCGATTGGTAACTTGGCGATAGGTGGCCAAACCCCAAATTCTTGAAATCATCTGCAGAAACCTAACTGTTGGCTCCAAAAATCGAGTTCTGAAAGGATTTGTTCACCATAGTACAACAGTTACTGTATGCTGTAACATGCGTGAGAGACTGTATAATAGATTCTCGCTGTGTTTCGATCAACCACTTTGACAGCGAAAATATTTCTGAGTTAAACTACGCCACAAGATCACAGTTTCCTGGAAACTTCACTAAGCTTCATGGAAGCTTCTAGTTGGACGTCGACAGACACGCAATTCTCTTATCAGCTGTTGGGTCTTGTAAAGAGCTACTGCAAGCTGCTGCAGGCCAGATCTCCAGCGGTGTCTATACTAATATTTCTACTGTGACATGGAAGAAAACGACCCTGGTTGGATTGTGTTCCAGAGGCGAGTGAACAGAACCGTAGATTTCTACCGTACCGATTTGGATACCTCTCCGACGAGTTCTGGCTGGGTAACGACAACCTGTGCATTCTGACTGAGGCGTCTCCCATAGGAACGTGGAAGCTCAGGGTCGATATGGGATATTGGGAAGGGAAAACCGCTTTTGCCGAATATTTCGAGTTCAGAATCAAGTTCGAGAACTACACTCTACACGTAAGCTCCTACATTCCTGCAAGTACAGCGGGTGATTCATTGATGTCTAATCATCATGGCCAACCATTCTCAACAGTGCAAAGGATAATGTAGGGGCCTGATGGTATAACAAATGTTATGACTGTCAATGGTCTTTACTACCGCGAACCCAAAGTCCAACGTCCAACGCAATTACATATAGTCCAAGAGCTAGCTCAGATTTATTTGACATGAAACCTACAAAAGCTTTGACTGTTTGTTTGGGTACAGGTAGCCTACCTGACCACAGAAACACTTGTCTTAAGTGCAGTCAGTGGTGGGTGGGGTGGGCTTTTAATTACCCCAAAATTCACTTTATTTGACTTTTGCCTACAAGGCTGACATCCATGCCATGTTATAAGGAAAGCCCTACTAATTATAAATCACCAACTTAAGACAAGATTATGTGGTGGAAAGGTCACTTAAGACAAGGTCAAAGGTCAATTTGCACCTAATCAACTTTAATTTTACTTTAATTCTACTTTACATTATATAACCTACAGAACTAAAAACTGGTGGAAAATGTAGAGTTTGATCTCTTCATCAATAATAACCAACTTAAGACCAGCTTATGTGGTGCAAGGGTCAGTTCAGACAAGGTCAAAGGTCAATTTGCATGAAATCCGGGGTCATCAAACAATACCATATTATCATGAATATACATGAACCAAAAAAATCAACCACTAAAAAATGTATTAACCACACCTGATAAATCTGAACGTAAATAGAGTATATAACTCAGGCTAAATTTTGATGACAACGACTGGTCATTTATTCTCTGCCATACAAAACAACAATAGAAAAGAAACTGATAATTTTACAAGTCAACATTATACCCATAGAGTAATCCCTCTGACTAAATGGCTGTATAAATGCAAACTCAAAAATGCAAACTCATGCACATTCTGTGAAATATTATGTTGAAACAATTGAACACATGTTTTGGAATGTAACATTATCTAGAACACTTTGGTTAAAACTAACGGACTGGCTGAATATTCTTCCTTTTAACAAACAAGAAGTTCTCCTCGGAAATCCAAATAGTCCTCAAATATTAGTACACATTATCTAATAACAGAAGAATTTAAATCCCCCTTTCAATGATAAAACAAAAAAATAATATAGAAAAGAAATACAGAAAAAACAAGACTTTATAGAAAATTGGGGAAACGTTTTAAATCTTTTTAAGGCATTATATTGCACCCTTGCACCTTTGCACTTGGAAAAACATCCACGGAATACAGATGTAACTTTTAGTATCTAAAAAAAGAAAGAAATTGTAATAGACATCCATCTTGTGGAAAATAAAAATGTGAATTACAAAAAAAATAAAAATAATAATGTATATATATATATATATATATATATATATATATATATACAGTGCGTATCAAAAAAAAGGTAATCCGAATTCAGGGCGTTAATATGCCAAGGTTATTTAGTTTGACAATTTACATGTAGTGTACCAAAGAAGAGGAACTCCTCAGCTTTCCATTGATACCTGTATCGATCCATTGCTGTCACACATGGCCGAGTACATTGTTATTGAAAATGGCAAATTCAAATCGCATTTTTGCAAGTTTGGGTAATCAGTTCAAGGCAGTCTGAAATGGACGCATCACTTGACTGCCTAGATGATTATGTAAGATTTTTTAAGCTGGTGCGGTAATCGTCTGTTACGACATCCTTTTCTTCAAGTTGGGTATTTAAGAAGGGCCTGGGTTTAGGAACAGGTAGTTGGAAAGATGGTACAACTAACGACTGAACAGCGAGATTTTGTGATTACAACATTTCACCAAACTCACAGTTTGCAGCAAACTCGCGATGCTTTCAGGAACGTTTCCCAGAACGGAGCCCCAGCAGCCAAAACCATCTGGGCGAATGTTAGAAAATATCAAGAGTATGGCACTAGCCACAACCGCAACAAGGGGAATTCTGGCGGAGGCGCACCGGGCGATCAGAAGGAACATTGCAGCAGTAAGGCAGCAACTTTTGGAGCATCCTAGGGACACCAGCGCAAGGCGAAATGGGCTGAGATTGCCTTCGGCGACATTCAACAGAATCACGAGATTGGACCTCCACCAGCATCCATATCGGATTCATCCGACATCAACTTACGCCAGGAGATTTTGCTAGAAGGCTGGCGTTTGCCAGATGGTTGATAGCCCGTACCGAGAGAGATGTCAATTTTCTGCGGAATCTCGTAATCGGCGAAGAAGCTGCTTTCTCCATGAACGGCAAGGTCAATACGCATAATGTTCTTGAATATGCACCAGCAAGACACCCCAGAATTCAATTTTGAGGTTAACATGAGTCGACAAAGTGGACTGTTTGGTTGGGACTTTGTGGAAGTGGTCAGCTGATCGGACCGTTTTTCTTTCAAAGGAATGTCAATGGTAACATGTATCTGCAGATGCTCAATGATAACGTTTTACCGCAGCTGCAGGAACACTTTGAGCGACAGGTTCGTGGGGTCTTCAGACAACTCTGGTGGGCCCAAGATGGCGCCCCAGCACATCGCCTTATCGCTGTCCGAGATCGTCTGAGGGAACTCTTTGGCGAACGAGTCATCGCCGTCAACCATGAGGTGGAATGGCCACCAAGATCACCTGACCTCACACCATGTGGCTATTTCCTTTGGGGACATTTGAAGAACAAGGTGTTTGCAACTCCTCCCCGTGATCTTGATGAATTGCAGGGCCGTATTCGAAATGAAGTGGATGCTTTACGCAATAATCCGGCTATGGTGAGACGAGCAGTGCAGGACATGCTCCGTCGCTGTCAGCTTTGTGTCGAAAGGGGAGGTGGACATGTTGAAGGTGTGGGTGCATAAAATGGCAATGTTAGAAGAGATTCTTCTTGAATAATGTCCAGTCATTCCTAAAGAAAATCTGGTTTATCATACTGACTTTCACTAATTATCCTGCCTTGCACTGATTACCCAAACTTGCAAAAATGCGATTTGAATTTGTCATTTTCAATAACAATGTACTCGGTCATGTGACAGCAATGGGTCAATAAAGGTATCAATGGAAAGCTGAGGAGTTCCTCTTCTTTGGTACACTACATGTAAATTGTCAAACTAAATAACCTTGGCATATTAACCCTGAATTCGGATTACCTTTTTTTATACGCACTGTATATATATATCTATATATATATATATATATATATATATATATATATATATATATATATATATATATATATATATATATAATTTTGAATTCGGACATCGGGCGACCATCGGTCGAATTGCCATACAGTTGTGCACAAAATGTCCCTTCTTTTTTTCCCTTTTCTGTTTTATCCTTCAATACCAAAATCAGGAAACTTGCTTAAATTAGACCAAGGAAGAGATCTGGGCTTTAAAAATCAGTAATTTTTTTCTAAAATAAAGCTGTGGCGATAAGGCGACTGGAAACGGTCGCCTTATCGCAGAGAAATATATATTTCTATAGAAGTCGGTCGCCCTATGTCCGAACAAGTAAACATATATATATATATATATAATATATATATAATATATATATATATATATATATATATATATATATATATATATATATATATAGACACACACACACACACACACACACACACACCCTCACGCACATTGATTTGTGGGGTATTCCTTTGTTCGTTCTATTATACCTTTTCCTTATAATTCTCCTGTGGGGTACAAGATTTTCTATAGTTACCTTGTGGGGTCCAATTGTTCTATTGTGTTTTGGACCCCACAACGAATGGTGTGTACGTTCACACACACACACACACACACACCCTCACGCACATTGATTTGTGGGGTATTCCTTTGTTCGTTCTATTATCCCTTTTCCTTATAATTCTCCTGTGGGGTACAAGATTTTCTATAGTTACCTTGTGGGGTCCAATTGTTCTATTGTGTTTTGGACCCCACAACGAATGGTGTGTACGTTCACCCTCACACACACACTCACACACACACACACACACATACATACATCATAATAACGTCTAAATGGGAGGAGCTCATTAGTGAGTATTTATAATATATTTGTGTATAATATATATATATATGTCCTGGCAGGCAATACTGTCTATGTTAATAAGTGCAGCGGCCGGACATCAATTTGAAATGAAATATCTTAGAAATAGATATTCGAGATACTGCGCAACAATTTAATAATACAATTTTTGTTTACCACAAATCATAACAATTGAAAGTTATTGAAAGTTACGGGGGACTTTTTAGAGTCAGGGAACAGTACATCAAATGTCCTCCACACTTTTGATGGCCCATAAGAAATTTAAATATGTTATTCTATCCTGACTACGGATGAGAAGCCGTGACCCTAAATGCTATCAAGCGGCTACCATCTTGGACAGACTTGTTGGGACACTGTGTGTGTGTTTGACAGAGACCCAGCTCCAGAAACAGGCCGGCAGAGCTGGTTCCGTCCATAAACAATATTAGCGAATGAAAATAGGCTTCGCAAAATCAGAACGAATAACGTGATTTATTTTCAATCATAAACATTAAATCACGTGTTGTCACGGTTGTTATTGTGGGCGAGACAATACCGGCTCGGTGATCATATTTATCACGAGCAGTTAGCGCTCAACACAGTTTTGCTGCGACACCATTTGTGAATACAACCAACATTTTCCATTCAAGGTATGTGAGTGTTTAATTAAATTGTACACTAATGGTAACATGTTTGTAAATGCATCCATACTCCATAAGATTCATGAAATATGTACAAATTGTATCCATTCAGATTGTTTTGAATTCATTCTAGTGGTGAACATGGATTACGGTCATTAATAAAAAATACAGTATGTGATATTGATGTTTTGTACCATCACCAACTTGGTGTTGTACATACTAAACAAAATCATAATATTAATACGTTTATTTACATAAAAATAGTAAAGATGTGCGTATTTTGTTATTATGTTAATATTATGTCACTTCAGTTCGTTACTTTAGTTGAGTAGAACAAAAGTTGAGTAGAACAAATGTTATATAAACAAACTTAATTTAAGTAAAAACCCAGTGAAAATAATTTAAAAAAATTTATAAATGAAAAAACAAATACATAACTCCAGAGTTTTACTTCTGTTATAAAGAAATTTTACAGTGTTTAGAAGAATTTTACTAAGAAAGTGTATAAAAGATATGTCCCCCACGAGGCGCTGTGACTCATTCAATGTCAATTTCAAGATGGAGAACACGAAGGCGAATAATGTCACAGCAGTGGCAGTTTCGTTAACTGATTGAGGCGGTTGAAGGTAAACAATTGTTGCAATCAAGCTATTATTGTTCGTCTCATTAGTTAAGGTTATGCCTGAATCGTTTGTCGGATGAGATATCCGTGGTGTACTCGGCATGCACGTGTGATTTTCACTACGCGTTCATACACATGTACAGTGTGCTGAAGTCATGTACCATACATGCATATGCGCACAGCGACGACCGCTTGTACAAGTCGTTGTCCATGTATGTGCATGCATGTAGTGTCGCGGCTAATGCGCTATAAATCGGCTACATAGTTTCGCCTTTCTCTCAGAACGACTAAGGCTTAACCTGAACTAAGGAGAAGAACAGTATTTGAAAACTCAACATTTGTTTAACCTTCAAATACCTCAACCAGTTGTAACTGTGCCAGGTACAAAACAAAACTCCCATAGGCCTATTATATTACCAAACACTAATGTAAGAAAGACAAAATACCCATTAAAAAGTAATATTTTATACAACTTACGTACAATAGAGGTGAACCATTTAGTCCTATACCTCACAATTAGGTAAAATTTTAATTAACTGGCATTTACCTACAAGATAGGTAAATAAAAATTACCCAATATCGCAGTAATGTGTTATACAACATTTTACCCAACGCCTGGTAAAGTTTTACTTAATTATTAAAAACATCTAGAACAGGGTAAGATTTTACACAACCTGTGTATTTTTTTCTCTGTGTGTATACTGCTCATGGCATTACTTCAGTTATTTCGGCGGATTTTAGGTTTTAGCTGTAGCTTTTAATATGTTTTCAGAACTTATTACTTGGCGCGGATGAGAAACGTAAACGGATAAAGAAGAAAACAAAGAATGGTAATAAAATGCAGTCATGTTCATGGCGGATCGCGAACTCGGGACCTTTTGATTAGCGCCCGACGCATTCACCATGAGCTTCCTTAACGTCTACTAGTAAATCCAATCGATTTTTGTGCCAAAGTACTGTATATCATTCCATTTGAGAGTTATGGTGCTTTTAAACTTCCACTGTTTTAGCCCATTTTAACGGTAGGCCTACAGATGAGGTTTTTATGACATTAATTATTTAAGATGGAACAAATTGATGTTTCACACACGTTTACATTTTAGGACAGATGGTAGTGCAAAATTACAAGTATGTACGCCTTTCCATAATAGAGTTATAGTGGTTTTTATTATTTCAATTGTTTAATAGCCCATTAAAACCGATACCAATGTATTTTTATGACTTTTAGGTACAACTACTTATTATAATGAATGTTTGTACCACGTTACAAGTCTGCAAATCATTTCGTTCGGGAGTTATAGGACTTTTTAATGTTTTCCTTTGTTTTAGTCCATAACAGCAGAACCGATCACGTTTCAGTGATTTTTATGATTTAAGATACATCATCATATTGGGACTATTGTTTTAGTCCATAGAGCCGGAACTGAAACTTGTACACATTGATACCAATAAAAGTTGGCCAGGGAAAATGATATAGATTTTCCCGGCCAATTTCAAAACTTTTTTTCGGTCGTTAAAGAACATTAAAATTCACGCCGTTCAGGCCTTTTTTTTAAGTTTTTTTTTTTAGATTTTGCGTTCATTTATTATTTATTTATTTATTATTTTCGCTTTCATTTATGGGCAACCAATTTTATCTCAACCCTTGTTTGTTGGGTGTTTGTTTATTTGTGTTTATTTGTTGGGGTGTTTGTTTGTTTGTTGGGGTGTTTGTATGTTTGTTTGTTTGTTTGTTTGTCGGTCTCATACCTGGGGAGGGGCACATTGTGCCCCCTCCGTATTTTCTGTATTCAACAGCTGAATTTCGTAGGCATGTTCGGTTTGACAAGATCTATTTTGGTCAAAATAGTATTTTCCCCATAACTTCCTTAACCCTTTCATTACCAGCCAGTTATGTCAGAGAGAACCCTTCTTTACCACAGTAATTAGGAGCCCAATGTCACTTCAGCACCAGTGGGTTTTTCACAATTTCATTGAAGTGCGCCCTCACACGGCAGGAATAGACACTTTTTTAACTTTCTCATTTGTATGTAAAAATGATGGTAAAAATGAGTATACAAAAGGGAGGAAATCATTGTGCAAAAGCGAAATAATTAGATCAGTATTTACACTAAAGTAATACAAATGGGTGATATTTCATGCAAATAAGGTACAGGTATAAGATTTTTTTTTCCATGTGAAAAACAATAACTTGGATGAGATTTTTTGTTTGTTTTGTACTTGGAAATGAACCATTTACTTGTATTCAGTGTAAATACATCACAATCCATGCTAACAACCCCCCCCCCCCCAATTCAATGTTGGTTTGGACTGTAATCTGCGGCTTGTCCGACCATTCCCAACATTGAACGGGGGGGGGGGGGTTTGAAGGCAAATAGTATAGATTTACAATCAAGTGATGTGGTATTTCTCAAAGCAAGGAACTATGCACATAGGTTGTGTACATTGTTTACAGATCATCTTTGTTTGTTTTCGCCTGCCTAATTTTCGGTTACTGCAAACAATGCAGTCGCGTTTCTTTCCATTGGGGGTTTTGCCAGGATAGTGCTGTTGCCCTGTCAACTCAATAGGAATATGGTATCTCAACTGACTTGTTGCGTTACGTTCCCCAACCCAACAGCAAGCCCTGTACAATCCCTATACGAAAATCAAGATTACTGACATTTTGTTCCCTGCTATACTGGTGAATATTACTCTGCTATTGACAATACAGATATTCAGCATATGGAAAAAACTCTTTTCCACCATTTCAAGCTTCTGTGTGTATGATTGTAGTACTGAAAACATTGGTTGGCAAGATCAGTTCCACCCATGTTTTTGTTGTAATGTTCAATACAATTGGGCTTCATAACATCACAAAATCCACTTGTGCTTTTATTACACCGAATTTGCTTTTTGGACAAATCAGTGTTGCCTACATTAGTTAAAAGTGTTACAGATTTTTTGTCTTGCCAAACGATACACAATTGCCCACCTTTCACCAAAAAAAATGGGTCATCTCCTTTCTTCATTTTATGTTTTTTTGGGTTTGCGGCCTGGGGTATTCCCTGTGTAGTGTAACGAACAGTTCCACAACATCCGAATCGTAGTTTAGCAAGTTTAGCTACAAGAGCTGGGCTAGTATAGTAATTATCACATTACGTGTCCCTTATTCTCAAGTCCATGGACCAGATCAATGACGACTTTTCCTGCAACTGTTGGGTTTGGTGGATGGCAGTCTGATGAATTGAAATCTACGTCTGCATCACAAACAGTTTGGGTGTCGTCGGCTCCTGTGTACAGTTTCCAAGCACACGTGTATCCTGTTTTGGACTCGTTCAGGGAGAAGGCTTTAATACCCCGTTTGATAGGTTTGTTAGGCATGTACTGAACAAAACTCAAGCGTCCCTTGAATTTCAACATACTCTCGTCTGGAGACAGATTCTGCGCAGGGTTATACAGGTTGAGAAACTTCGGGACGAGGACTTCTATCAAGGGCCGAACTTTGGAAAGTTTGTCCTGTTTAGCCAAGGCTCTACGAGGAATTTGGTTATTTGAGATGTGGAGGAACCGAAGAATTGAACTGAACCGATTACGGGACATGATCGACGGATAGAATGGGATGTGAAGAATGTTGACCAGTACATCTTGTATTGAGAGGATTTGTTTATGCCCATAGCAATGAGAAGTGCCACAAATGCCATCATTTCTGGAATGTTGGTTGGGTGCCAGGAGAATTGTTCATCAGGAATTGAGTCTATTGTTTGCTGCGCATAGCGATTAGTCTCGTCGACGAGCATATTCCACACAAGTTGACAAAAATACAGCTTGAAGATCTCTACTGCCGACAGTGTGGCAAAGTCGCCGGTGGGGCCAGAATTTCCAGTGAACTGCGCAGTCCCACACTCGTAATGGTCTCGTCGTTCCCAACCAGATCGGAAATCTAACTTTCCTGTCGTCCTCCTTGATCTCGGTCGGCTATCACCTTGGTAGGTCGGCTGCAACAGAAAAACAAGGCAAAGGAGGATTAATCTCGGTCATACATTTGTAAATACAATATCTCAATGCTACTTTGCTGCATGTGCACACAGGCCACAGGGGCTCATGCGCAAAATGAATATTGTGCTGAGAAAAGAAATATACTTCCATCCACTCTCCAAAACTCGTTGCCGATAAATTGTTGTTTTAATGTGGGATTGTGAAAGTGAATTCCCCCAACTTCTTGTGTTATATGACTTATAAATATAAGGGCCTTTCGAATACGAGGCTATTCTTTTGGAAGCGTGAGACAAAGAGTGCATTTTCAGCTTGTTGACGCTAATTAAATAGCACGACCGGCTATGGGTGGATGCTAAAATTTCTATGCTATATCTATACTTCAACTTGCTGTTTCAATGAACACAAATAGGCCTATTACCGCAACAAACTACTAAAAATTGTGCATGACTTTTTGGACCCAGTCCAGGGGTGGGGATTTGGTCAATCCTATTCAAGGGATCCATTTTCAAAATTTACATTCCTCATCTCCAACAGTTGTAAACCCCTTGAGCATATACAAAAAAATGCATCCAATATTTACGCTATAGCCTAGGAAAATATGTGAATTACATTAATTTGCATTGGGCCCGGAAGAGTAACGACTAACGTTAACTGTTGGTTATTCATTTTTACTGTGATTTAGGCCTACCTCTTGAACGAATTCCACTGGTGGAAGTTGTACTTGTTCTAATGTACTTTCCTCATCCGTTTCTTCGTCATCTGATTCTGAACCACTGTCTGCCAAAATCTCAGCCAAAATGCCATCATTTATGTCGGTTTCCATCATGATTGCAACTAAAAACTGACCGTTGTGGAAAGCTAGTGGACGCTAGCACCGGGAAACCGCAAAAGATGACGCGCTTTTCTCTTCATGAACTTTTATACACTGCATTCCTGTCAATAGAGGGCGCCAACCCCAAAAACATCGAAGCGTATCACAACAAAGGCTCTTTTTAGAGCCCGTGGGATCGAAAGGGTTAACGGGATTCTATAAGGATTGGTAAGGATCAAAAACAACATTGTTTAGTTTCAATCTGAAAGCTTACTGTTTATAAAGTTGATACTAGTACAAATCTTCCTGTGAAATATTTCCCTATGAAATGCTGTCATCTTCAAAACAAAATTATCTGAAGTCCTCCAAAAACGCAACAGCTGGTTTTGATTGCAACAGTTGAAATTATAAATTGTTTTAATCAATTGCAATGTCGCCCTCAGTTGACTGAAATAAGACAGCCAAGAATAGCGTTTGGAATCGGTCGTATCCGTGAATCTGCTGCAGTGCAGTGCTGCAGTAGTCTCAGTCGTTCCCGGAGGTACTCTGCTGTGTGATTGTGTTTCATGCGTGATCGACGTGAGATAAAGGTTGTGATACAAGGCTGCAGCCTGATTCAGAACGGGCCGGTGTCACAGTCTCAGCTGTACGGCGCGCTCAGCTATCCGGATGACCAAATATGGTAAAATTACGTCATGCTATGTCTGCGCACAGCGTACGAAAGTACTCCATTTTAGTGCCGTGCTGAGTCGATCGTGTACACGGCTTGTTGGAACTGTCATGGCGGCCTCCACGAGCAGTGAACGTGCGGATCGTTTCAACGAATTTTGTGAGAAGATCACACAAATTATCCATTACTTAAACAGCGGGTTGTATTTAGCAAGGTTGACGGATGTTCAGAAGAGGGTGGTTCGTTGCCAAGCCAAGAATTACTCTTATGATGAGGCCAGTAAGTACACGTCAGTAAGATCCTGACCACTCACTGACAAGTGACACTGACCGACATTCCCACTGCACTGTTCACTGTCATTGACACTGTGTAGAGGCGTATTACTACAATACTAGTATTAGTAACTAAGGTAGTTGAAGTGATTGGAATAACGTGTGATGTGCCATTGAATGTGTCGTATCCGAATGAGGTTTTACTCAACAGGCTGACCACCATACTTAATAATAGCCTAACTCAATTGTCAATTGTCAATATTATATTTATAACTATAGATTCGTAACCTCCATGCTCTGACTGTTTTGTAACTTTATTTTCAATTTCTTGTGTTATCTGTAATTTATCTATATTGTCACGCTTGTTTTTATGGATTACTTAATCTTTACAGATTGTAATACTTGCACTATCTTTCTGATGTTACAGAAACTACATGAATGCCAGGGCAAAAGAAATACATGAAACCCTTACTAGATGGACCATGAAGCTCTATGCCAACTCTCGCCAGCGTAATACCCGCAGCTGTGGAGTGTTTGTGCTTATGGTAAAGAACTTTTGTCTGATACGTTTTTTATTTCACTGAGTAAAAAGCCACCTAAAGATGCAGGTTCATCAATGCACGACAGACAAATTCGTGCCACGAATGGTCACCTTTGACCTTACTACTGCCATCTCTTACACATTATAAAATCGCCTTTCTCATTGCGAGCGACAGAGGGCCAAGCGACGAGCCTGTCCCTTTAAAGGGAACTTGCTAAAAGGATAAAAAACTTACATCACAAATATTATCTCTGTTTTACATGTTTGTTTGTGTTTATTTACAGTTTGCAGAGCAGCTTCCCAGTGGTATCTCTCCATCCGCACTTCGACATTGCCATGTACGAGACTTTCGATTCTATGTTGGAGCACGATTTCTGTCACAAAAATAATATTTCAGTCATGTTTTTTATAGTCAAAACCACCGAAACCACCTTTGTTTTCCTACAGATTTATATTTTTTTATTGGGGCTTTCGGCCCTCAGCAGAAACCACCTTTGTTAAACTCAAAGAGATTTTTCTTTTATTATTATTATTATAATTATTATTATTATTCTTTCTGACCAAAACGTCATAGGTTTTTTACATGAATTTTGCAGCAGGTAAATCTTAAACTTAACTTTGTGATATATGTACAAGTTATATGTGACGTGTTCTCCCGAAATCAGACACTTTTGGGCAGAGCTTGGAACTGAGAAACGGGCAAAAATATGCCTGGGGATGTTTTTTCTGGAATTTGAGTTTCTTGTAAATTATCAATATTTATAATGTTTATAACATAACCGAAGTATCTTTGTAAGAAGTTAATTACTTAAAATTAATTAATTACCAAATTAGTTAATTACCAAATGAAACTTGTAACTTTAAAGTCGATTATCTCCGTTTGTAATTTTCGTAAAGACATACCTAAAAATTATGTTACTCCGCTTTGGGGAGTCCAGTTAAAAAAAAAAAAGGTATCATTGTAAAGCAGAGGATCTCTACTTTCATAATCAATAACTAACTCAATTTGTATAACCTGCCCAAAAGTGTCTGATTTCGGGAGAACACATCACATATACCATATTGAAGCTTGAGGGGCTCCAAGATCAAATTATTATTTTGTTGCTGCACTCATTTTTCAATAGTCAAGAAGCTTGTGAAAGTGGAAAAAATGTCACAAGACTGTAACCTCACATTAAAACGGTGTAAAGTGTTATTTAATTTTATTTAATTTTATTAAATTTGTTATATTTTCATTTTATTTGTTTTGCATTTTATTGAATTTGTTGTGTTATTTTATTTTAGTTTATTTTATTCTATTCTATTTTATTTCTCATTTCAGTTTATTTAATTTCACGTAAGTAGAATTGCCCACATACATCATTCAGTGACAGTGCAATAGACACCTTGTAGTGCTCACTGTTGGTTGTCAAATTACTCTATTCAATGAAGGTGTACATGTACAGCTTCTTCTATCTTTGAAAGTACCCCTGTATTAGGGAACTCTTTGTTTCACGCTAGAAACCCACCGAAAAGTATAAGGGAAACAATATTAGTATTATGTGTATACACTGTATAAATAAATTTTAACCCAATAATTTAATTATTTTACTGCTAATGTTGATGTTGCCCATGCAAAACTGTACTTGATATGAAATAAAACTTTATTGTTCTATGTAACTTCACTTGTTGTAATTTTCTCTGTTTAGGCTAATTGTACTTTATTTTCACTGCTTTTTCTGCAGCATTTTATATTTTAACTATTAGCCACGATAAAATGCCATGATTATTATTATTATTGTTTAAAAAAGCCAGGAACAGTCACATCAGATTATACTTTGTACGTTTTACATATTTGTCACCAAAAATACAACCAGAAAAGGGGGTTTGTGCGAGGAATTTATCCATTATTGTGTTTACAATTTGCCATACAAAATTAAATAAAGAAGGGACTTTGAAAAAGTGTAACCTGCGTAAATTTGTACCCATGAACACGCTTAAAGATGGGCAAAGAGAATGTGATTGGGTAGAGAATAATCTTAAAATTAATAGGACCATAGAGAACTCGCGAGGGCACGCGGAATTGTCCGATGTTGTAACCCGGATATCCGAGCACGCCGGAATATTGAGACCGTGACTACAGCGTGCTGAAATGCCCGGCTACGTCATCCGGATAGCTGAGCACGCCGGATAGCTGAGACCGTGACACCGGCACGCACTTTACCAACGACTGTTTCCGCGATTAACTCGTATGTACTAAAAAAAAAGTCGTCGATGAGGACCTGTTTTTAACGTATGGTGGCAGTATTTAAACATCTCTTCGGGGGATTTTGCAAGCCGGGAAGTTCCAACGATTTTGTGAAAAAACGGGTTTTCACTATTTTCTCGTGACTCAGATGACTGATTGAGCTCAAACTTCCATAGGTTTGTTATTTCATGCCAGCAACTGTTTTGTCAGCTCTACCAATGCTATAGAATCCCTTTATTTGTTATCCGTTTGCCATGAAATTTGGCACAAATGTTGTCTTCAATGTGACGACAATGTAACGACATTAAATCACCGCTAGACGTCGCTATAAGCAATATTTTGGGTCATTTTATTCCAAAACATGATTTTTAAAGATTTTGACCCAAAAGTTCAATAAAGGCAGATATAATAACATCCGTGGTACTATTGATGACATAAATTTATACACTGAAAAAAACCTTTAAAAAATATATAGCTTATTGCATTTAAACGTAATTGCGGCCATACTGGGTTCCCATAATGCATTGGAATCGTCACATTACTCAATATTGTCCAGTTCACAGTTAAAAAGTAAACAACAAACCCCAAAACACAAATTAAATGTGTTTAACAGTATCAAAAACCATGTATTTAAAAAAAAACGGAAATTTAATTGGACCTGTACAAAATAAACGGTTGCCATGAACACCCATTATCGTTGATTTGTTTTCGTGTGAGGGGTCCCAAAGAATAGTTAGAAATATTTCAGCCTGATCGGACAAAACGTGCTGGAGACATTATTTAAAAAAATATATATATAAAATAAAAAATATGCCCCTCATGCCTGCTATGATTAATCTATTCCTCATATATGAATATTTTATTGCACCTCTATCCATTTGCTCTATTCTACAGAGATCTTTGCGTAACTCATTACTTTGGCCCTCAAGTCTGCGTTCCCACCAAGGTTTGTTATCTTTACGTTGTGATTGTGAAGATTTAACCCCTAATCTCACTGCTACTACAAATGCACCTGCAAATTCAAGATCATTATTTTGAGTAAGGTTAATAGCACTTACCGTCCCAAGGATTCTACTCACCATAGCTGACACATTTGTTAGCTTTTTCCTTGGGACCTGACGCACTGCAGAAATTCTCCACTTACCTGTCCCTTTTACCGATACCATTACCTCTTCAATTTTCTTCCTAATCTCTAGCTCTTCATCCGTCAAGTCTGTACTTGCATCTTCTGTTCCCTCATCTACTCCACCACTGACCTCATCTGCACTCTGGGAACTTGCCAGCTCTGCAGCGGCCACGTTGACCAGTTCCTCCTCCTGCACTTCTTCAGCATCATCCCCAGCCTCTGTCTCGTGATATTATTCTATTCATCTTTTCCACCTCAACTTTCGTTAGCCACTGATTATTTTGGATTTGTTTTACCTGGTCGGCTAGCCGCTGTTCGATTATTGCAAACATGCATTTATCCAGCAATATTCTAATCATTCTCCTTCTGTACCCTCTATTCTCTGGCTTGCTCCTTATAAATCATTCCATTGCAACTCTGTTGCAATTCAAGATGGCAATGTCCATCATTATACCACAAAACTTTGTGGTACCACTTTAAACTTTTTGTTTGTCTTTTGTAACACACAATTTTCTTATTAGCTAAGTCTAATCCTCCCATATGGTGGTTATATAGTCTGATGATTGTAGGTCGCGGAATTTCTACTTTTACCCATTTCCCATCTTGTTTAGTCATTCTATTGACTGGTGTGGTCTACTTGGTAGGAACGGTTGACAAAATATACACAACTTTAGAGTCCTTCCATGTGATACAGAACATGTTGTCACTTTGTCTCCAAAGGGAGTCACCACGTTTCAGTGTTTTAAGGATTCGTTGTTTTTTCCCGACTGTGTCCTTAGGCAAATCATTTCTATTTTCCCTAAGTGTTCCGACAGCCATGAAACCATCGGAGTAAAGGCTGTTCACTGTCACTTTCTGATGTTTCATTATGATCTGAAGGTTAATTATACCGTATCCAATGTCATCAGAGTCAGTATAATCATCATTAAACAGGTCAGCATTTGTAATGCTTGATCTTGTGTTTAGTTTGTCAGCTAATTTGCCATTTCTATGAAGTATACGTCGAACAATACTCAATGGAACAGTGTCTGAGTCAGAATCTGATGAATCAAAGTCAGATGAAGCCGTGATGTAATGTGAAACAGCGAACTTCCGCAACGCAACTACTGATGATTTCAATGTCTCTTCTCTCAAATATGTTATTTCATGAACGATAGTACATGGCAAAACGTGTACAAAAAGAAATATATCGTTTACCGTCAGGTTCACGTATTTGTGTGTGTCGTTACCTGTCCTGAATATCACTGTTTACATATTAATATACTGAATGATCTTTGGCAAGGGCTGCAATAACTGTTCAATCAATTGAAAGATCAGAGCGTGATATTTCTGAGGTTTCGTAACTGATTACCGTACGTCATCAAACATGTTCGTGACAGCTCTGTGTTGGTGGTTCGCAGGACAGACACTTAGATCTAGATTAATTTTATTATTTTCATTTTTGTTTGTCTGTCAGATGTCTTCATTCATCGGTTTCTTATTGTGTTTTGTGACAACTTTTGTGATGACAGTTGGGGATAACCGTGAGTTTGTTTGTTTCCTATTATTAATGTTAGAAAGAATTTTGGAATTTCGATCTTCCGTATCCTTTTCGGTCGAACGGGTTAATCCAATCTGTGGGGAGGACGGATGAAAATAACCTTTGGAGAAAACTACATGTGGCATACAACCTATATTCTTTGCTTATAATGGAACGTCACCGCAGTTTTATCTGTGACAATTTATTGTGCGCATGTGCAGATTTGAATGCAGTGTAATAAATATCATTAAGGCATTGAACGTTTTGGAAAGGTTTCATCCAAACAAAACTTCATAAATAATAGATCATTATTAATATAAAACGAGTATGCCATACAGTGTTCAATGATTTAAATTTAAATTGATTTTTCCCCTTAATAATCCGATGTTTATACACTTACTTTTAGGTCCATCGATCTTCATGACAAGTGAAATGTTCTCAACGCAAGACCTGAGTCTGGCCAACGCAGCTTGTAGAGAATTTCAAGCCCACATCTGTTCTGAGGACGAGATTGTGTCTGCGGTTTATGATACACAATACAAAAACCACAGATGGGGAATGTACAATAAACAGGGAAGGATGACACGAACATTTAAGTGTAAAGTACAGCATACAGGGAGCTGCCATCCGTGGGGAGTGGGCCCTGGACTTCCTAACCAGGAACCGAAGTGTACAATAGGCAGTCTAAAAATGGTTTCAGCCAAACCAGCCTATTGCTGCAAATAACCTGTTCATTTCGACGTTTCGTTGGTCTTCTTCTATTTGTTTTCTCCGTTTTCTGGTCTCTGCGCATTGGCATTTTTAGTTTTGTGAGGTATCTCTTAGCCACTGTACTTTGTGTAGGCTATGGGAAATTTGGTCTGCTTCCAATAACTGCGTACGCACGCATCACGTATTTCACTGGTTGGCCATAAAGAAAAAAAACACACACGCATCACCTCACCTATGACCAGAAACCGGAAATTTATTTGTTTGCCGCTTCATGCGTCGCTATACAACTGTACCGTATAATACATTGTTTAATAGAACTTAGAAGTCTTTCCTTTATGGAATCACACAAACTTTGCTCATGAAGCACGTCGGTGTAGGGCAAAATTAAATAAATTGTTTATCACCCAATGCAAGAATTCCACCCGCTGTTATATAGGATTCTAGCTGGCCAATCGTCATCGGGCAAGCTCGGTGGTCGAGAGTTTTAAGACGTCTGCAAAAATAAGCACTCCGGTATTTGAGGTCGAATAGATCAGAATGACGGCTTTCTGGTTTTCAGTATTTTATGCTGTGAAAAAAACGAAGCCAAGTCATGTTATATGTTGACTCGTCTCTGACAAGTACAGTCTGAGCTTGATCGAAACGAAAATCAATTGAATTAAAAATTCAATCAAGAAAGGGGTAGGTAAATTTTAATCCACATACAATAAATATGATATGAAATTCTAAATAAATGTTAATCACATCCAAATCACTATCAAAATTAATCTATTAATCTATCCAAGTGACTAATTATGTATTAGAATTTCTAATGATCTACGGGGAATGTCAAACACGTTACAAAATAAACCTCGATGTCGGCCGAATTCTTGCGACCACACATTTTATGGAATAAATAGTTAAAACGGAATACGTGTTACGAATAATATTACAAAGGGGAATATTTTATAAACTTGACCGAACGCAAAATACATTGATTGAGAATTACAAGCCAAAATTAGAAGTATTTTAAATAATTTAAACATGAAACATCCGGACTCAACATACTATATTATGTAGCAAACACAGATTCCGGTATTTTCTTAAATGGAATGTGTTTTGAGTAAATCATGTTTTCGCCGATAGTCTGCTTTATGTATCAAAAACACATTTCTTTTTATCATCCAAGTGTTAATAAATACATGGTTGGAAATTTGCTCAGTTTGGTTTGTTTAAAATGTTGATTTTCTATGTGTAACGATGGCTTGAACTTATTCGTCACTTCGTGCAAAATCAAATGACGCGTGCATGCATATTTGTGACCCGCTTCATCGAACTGGCTTGCCATGGCCGAGCGGTTTAGTGCATCGGACTCGTGTTCTGATGGCCGAGTCGTCAGAATGTGGGTTGGAATCCTGGCTGCGACCGTGGTGCTTGTGCCCTGAGCAAGACACATAACTATAATTGCTTCTCTCCACCCAGGAGTATAAATGGGGATCTTTGAGGGCAGAGATGGTAATTGTGTTTGATTTAATAAGCTCGTTGCGCTACACATTTGGCAGCATGGGCTGCATACTCCCCAGGGAGTTCTAGGAATGATATCACTGGCCCGATGACAGGGGTAATAATGTTGATGCGCCATGAGCATCACTGCGTGACGGAATTGAGCGCTATATAAGAAGCCAATATTATTATTTATTATTATAAAAGGGAAAATTTTCGCCACATGTTTTGACATTTGTAGGTACTCTGACCGATATTACCATCGACAAAAAATGGTGTTTATTTTTTTACATTGCAAAACAAACTAAAAACTGTGTTTTCTACAGATTACGCTGCTCAGTCTGTTGGTTATAGCTGGTAACCGCCGTCTGCCCACCGTATTGTATGAGTACAAATATACAGTGGTTACTAACCGTTTAAACGGGATCGTCACTATGGAAACAAAAATCAGATTTTACCCAAAATGCCGGTTCGTCACTTTTTGAAAAATGCGACGTCAGTCCGTCCGTCTGTCCATTCATTCATTCAACACATCACACTCTTAATTGAAAACAACAAAATTAAAAAAATTAAAATAAATAAATAAAATCAGAGCTTAAGATTACCAAAAACGGAACCATATCACTGTCTAAGAAGGCGTTACCATTAACAGAAAACTTGAAACAAATATAGATGCCTACATGATGGGATAAAAAATATATGACAAACGTACACACATAATTAAAATTAAAATAAATAAATAAATAAATAAATAAATAAATAAATAAATAAATAAATAAATAAATAAATAAATAAATAAATAAATAAATAAATAAATAAATAAATAATAATAACAAATCTGCACATTCCGTGTGAGTTCGCCGTTCCGCTCCCCCAGCGAGACAACCCATCCGAAAAGTGGCTACTAAAAAACAGTCTCTCAAATGTATAAAATATGGCGGTTTTATCAGTACAACTTGAAACTCTGATGGAGGTGGTAATATAATGACAATAATTTAAGAAGTAATATTTGAAAATATATGTGCGCCTAATAATACCAAGTATTGACGACTACGAGTAATATTCATAGTTTGCTTCTTTTTTTAAAATTAAGCTGCATACTGTTGTCTTTGCTTCAAGAAATTATATTGATTAGAAGCAAACCAAATTATTTTGGGAATTAATTGTGTGATAAATTAGGATGAAATGTTCTTAGAAAGATTTAATATAAAATATTGAACAGCATAGGGCCAAAATTACCCCCCACGGTTGCAACATTACACCAATCTGAAAAATAACCTTGGAAAATAACTCGTGTACGGTAACAAAAGAAAGAATTAAACAAGTTGAGCAGAGAACCACAGATAATCATGTAATTTACTGATTAATGTATCATAATAGACCTCATCAAAGACGCGGGCCCAGTATAGTCTGTATAAATCCAAGGTAACAAACCATGATGGGCTTTTGATAAGATCCGATATGTACGTCAATGGTTAGATTGTGTAGGCACAATATGATCTAAGACATTTTCGACTGCATGGCAAATAGAGATCGGAAAACAATGACGTTTGCTTTCGTTCAAGTCTACCATTGTTTCGTCACAGCATTTAATATATTTGTCTTCATTTCTTTGATATTTCAAGTATAATATTTTTTGTTTTGCTTTCAACTGAGGCAAAATATTTCGTAAGAGATCCAAGGAGAACGTTTTTCAACATTTTCTTTAATGCAGCTAAGAAGCAAATCACAAATTATATCCCAAGATGTATGTATGGGGACCAATATTCTGCTATGTGACAGTCGAAAACCAGAATTAACGTTTTCGTAAAATGCATTTTTTCCTCATACATTTGCAGTCCAAAAGTGGATATGTGTTATTCTGATTTTCTACTAGCCGAAAAGCAGATTTAACGTTTTAGACCAACCCATTTTCTCATTTTCTACTAGCCGAAAAGCAGATTGAACGTTTTGGACCAAACCCATTTTCTCATTTTCTACTAGCAGAAAAGCAGATTTAACGTTTTAGACCAACCCATTTTCTCATTTTCTACTAGCCAAAATGCAGATTGAACGTTTTGAACCACACCTATTTTCTCAATTTCTACTAGCCGAAAAGTACATTGAACATTTTGGGCAAAACCTATTTTCTCATTTTCTACTAGCCAAAAACCATATTGGACATTTAGGACCTGTTTTCTCATTTTCTTCTAGTCGAAAATCAGATCGAACGTTTTGGACGTATTTAAATTTTCTCATTTTCTACTAGTCGAAATGCACACTGAACTTTTTGGACCAAACCTATTTTCTCATTTTCTCCTAGTCGAAAAGCAGATTGAACATTTTGGTGAAACTTTCCATCCCATTCCAGTTCACCCGCCATAAATGGACGGTTCCAAAGTATAATTATAAAGGGCCCGCCTATACTACTTTGGAAGGGCCAAATTATAGTTTAGTTGGGACAATAAACTGGGATAATTTTCCACATAACAATTTCCAAAGATTTTATTCCCAGGCGGCTATGCGTATTTACTAAATGTCCATTTTACCTAGACTTGGTTCCAACTCTGTGATCGTGGTTTTTTGTCTGCCTGAAGCCAATAGCATTGCATTAAATAGCGCCCTCTTGTGTATTAACCTCCGACATTAACCTACGATCACAGACTTGGGAATGTTGTTCAGCGGTTTGTACGCACCCTATTGCGAATTAGTCCAAAAGTGGACGGAACAATCTGATTGGTCGGAAACTGCAAAAGCCTTCCATAACATGAATATTCAAACTAAACCTACGGGATTGAATGTGATAAAGAAAATACAACATTTGGAGTGGAAGTTTGCTGCAAGGAGTTGTATGCGAACAAGATGGATGCTTCAACTATTGAAACGGCGAAAGTCTTAGCAGGTGTTAAATATACACTGAAGAGCCAACAGATTGAAGCCATTGAAAGCTTTCTGCGAGGCACCGACACAGTCGTCAACCTTCCTAGCGGGTTTGGAAAGTCACTAGTTTATCAACTGGCTCCATACTGTGCTGATTATATAAGATCAAATAAGGTAATTTTTAATAGTGTGTCGCTCAAAAGTTAGACCTGCTATACACATGAATGCCAGTCAACTCGCCCCCTGGCAAACTCGCCCCTTACAAACTTGCCCCCCTGCTTGTACAAACTCGCCCCTTATAAAGTCGCCCCCTGACAAACTCGCCCCTCGGAAAGCTCGCCCCCTCCACCCGACAAACTCGCCCCCAACAAACTCGCCCCCTGTAATTTTTTGACGCATCTCAAGCACGCTATTGAGACTGGTTTAATATTATTAATTATAAAGGCAGGATGTACGGGGACATAAATATTTTAATGGATTAATTAATAGGCACTGTTGAGACCGATTTAGTATAACTATAAGTAAGAGAGAAAATCAAACATAGGGCCTAATAATTTCAACTTGACATTTTATTTAACAAAAGTAAATAGTACATAAAATAATTCAACAGTTACAACTAAATAAGAATACATAGAAAACTAGTTAAACAAAACAGTTACGATTTATACGATGTATACTATATTATGTATTATGTATATACTATGAAAAATGTACAAAGTTATTTGTTTGATTTAATTACATTTTAATTATCTGTATTTTGTATTTTGTATGTAATTAATTATTTATTTTTATTATACTTATTTATTTTACTCAGTATTTTGTTTAGCTAGTTTCCTATTTAATTGTAACTGTAAATGAATTATTTCTTGTAATATTTATTTTCGTTAAATAAAACGTCAACTGAAATGATGTTAGGTAAAACTTGTAGCTTTGCATGGTGAAGAGGATAAGTAAGACAAATTGCGGTGACACCATGTGATTTAATTCTCAAATGAGTAG
Organism: Zoroaster sp. YZ-2022; assembly: GCA_029582265.1. Classification (NCBI taxonomy): domain Eukaryota; kingdom Metazoa; phylum Echinodermata; class Asteroidea; order Forcipulatida; family Zoroasteridae; genus Zoroaster; species Zoroaster sp. YZ-2022. The sequence goes on along the minus strand of CM055816.1, from coordinate 90,375,973 downwards.
TAATTAGTTCTGAAAAGAAGTGCATTTATTATAATAATGTTTAATTACTCTCTTATATGAACGTTAAACCAGTCTCAACAGCGTGAACTGCGTTAAAAATTTACGGGGGGCGAGTTTGTAGAGGGGCGAGTTTGCCAGGGGGCGAGTCTGCCGAGGGGCGACTTTGTCAGGGGGCGACTTTGTGAGGGGCGAGTTTGCCAGGGGGCGAGTTTGTATCGACATGGGGCGTGTTTGTAAGGGGGCGAGCTTCTTAGGGGCGAGTTTGCCAGGGGACGGGTTGACTGGCATCCGTACACATAGCCCATAGGCTAATAAAAATAAAATCTGAAGTAGAGTAATCCTGCAATCACGATGTGTGTATTGCCAGGGCGATGGTACACAAAATATTTGTGTTCTTAACATGTCATGTATGTTAATTGAAAACCATAGACGTTTGAAGAGCTAGTATAGGACTCAAGCTCTGGTGTTTCTCTTCAGCAGAGTGTGGGTTCGAGTCCCGGTAGTGACACTAGTGTCCTTAAGGAAGACGCTTAATTATTGCTTCGTCCTTTAAATGGGACGTAAAGCCATAAGTGGACTTTGCTGTGTACCAGCGTAGATGTAGATGTAAATCCCCTAGGAAAATTCCCCCCATTCACCACAGTGTTCTCGGTGTGGTCATAGTGTTCACACACTATGACCAATCACCACAGTGTGTTCTCGGTGTGGTCATAACGTTAGTGTTCACACTATGAATGACCACTTTCTCGGTGTGGTCATAGTGTTCACACTTTGACCACACCGAGAACACACTGTGAACACACAGTGACAAATGCACACTGTGATTTGACACTATGTGAACACACTGTGAAATCGATGTGAATCGTTCATTATTTGACCATACAGAGACCACACTGTGACCACATTGTGACCATTTCACATCGTGACCATTCACATACTATGAAAACAGACTGTGAACCAACGTGTGATTCTGTCATAGGTAAAACTTGTAGCTTTGCATGGTGAGGATGATAAGTAAGACTAATTGCGGTGACACCATGTGGAATCTCAATTGAGTAGTAATTAGTTCTGAAAAGAACTGGAGGTACAACTCGACGTTTCGATCAGTATGCTCTGCCGGACTCTGGAAAATGCTGCTGCTTAAGTAGACTGCTGGAGGATCATCCTATGAATGGATGCTGGAGGATTAGTTCGTTGAGGCGCGCAGGCGGGAACTGTTGAGACTAGGATCCTATGGGTTGGGGGAGAGGAGTGTGTGCTCACTGAACTGTATCAGTTGTTAACAAGTACAGGGGGATGGAGGGTGGTTGACTTAGGATATAGGAGATCCCTCAGTCTGGGGTGGGTTATGGACTTTGGATATAGAAGATCCTTCAGTCCGTAGTAGTGGTCCCCAAATGTCGCTGATGTAGAAGCCGATGTCCTGTGGCACAGTGTCGTGTTTGACGATCTCGATGGCCTCTCTGATGCGTCTGGGGTGCCATGTGTAAATGGGTGTGATGAGTTGGGCTGCCTGCCAGTCGATTTAGTGGTCCTTGATGTGCGAGTGCTTGACGATGGCGGACTTCTCGAAATCTCCTCTGCGGCCGTGTATTGCTCGGTGTTCGCTTCAATCTGATGGGAGGTTGCGTCCTGTTTCGCCGATGTACACCTTACCGCACTCACAGGGATCCGTAGACTCCCGCTCTGTTGTTTTGGGTCCGGTTTGTCCTTGTGGGTGTGTTAGAAGTCCTTGAGTTGCTGGGGGCTGAGTGGAACACATCGATGCCTGCTCGTCGGAGGATGCGCTGTAGTTTGTGAGACGTCGAACCTAGATAGGGGAGACAAGCAGAGAGGGTTAGATTACTTACCTTGCTTTCGGGGTTTGGAACCGGCTTCGCTGTGCTGATCTTGCTGGGATTGTAACCGTTGCGTTTGAGGGTGGTTCGGATGTGCTGTAGTTCCTTGGGAAGGCTGTCCTTGTCACAAATGTTGTAGGCGCGTTGTACGAGGGTACGGTTGACCGATGACTTGATGCTTGGGTGATGGAAAGAGCGCTGGTTCAGGTACCGATCTGTGTGCGTGGGCTTTCTGTAGACGTTGTGGTGTAGGGAGCCGTCTGGGTTTCTGGAAATGCCAACATCAAGGAACGCGATCTTGCCTTCTTCTGTTTCCATGGTGAACCTGATGCTCGGGTGTTGCTGGTTGAGATGTTGTAGAAAATCCTGGAGTGTGTTTCTGCCATTTGGCCAAACCACAAAGGTGTCATCCACGTATCGGAGCCACAGCTTCGGTTGGAGGTCGGCGGTGTTGAGGGAAGAGTTTTCAAACTCTTCCATGAACATATCAGCAAGGACCGGGGATAAAGGAGATCCCATGGAGGTCCCAGCTGTCTGCTCGTAGAACTTGCCCTGAAACTGAAAACAACTTGAAGAGACACATGTTAGTAGCAAATCATGAATTTGGTCAGGGGTGAGTGATGTGCGATCATCAAGGAAAGATCTTGTACGAGTCTGTCCTTCACCAGGAAGCATGTCTCTGTAGTTGGGACATTGGTGAATAGGGAGACAACATCAAAACTAACCAAGATGTCGCTGGGTTGAAGGGTGAGGCCCGTGATCTCAACGAACTGACCGGAGTTGGACACATGGTGTTGAGTGAGACCCACCAAGGGTCGGAGGATCTTAGCTAGATGACGGCCGC
>CM055816.1:90341696-90372791 GCA_029582265.1 Zoroaster sp. YZ-2022 | reverse complement strand
GGTTTCCTTAAACATTCGCCACATCTCATGTGAGTCATGTCGTGATTTGGGTGGTTTTCGTTTCTTCTTACGCTGGAAGATAATAAATAAGTGATTTCAATTTCAAATATTTGTTTACACATACTCTATCAATAAAAACACAGATCTATGTATTGCCAAAAATATAATTATTATGAGCCCATCAATAACACTCATTTTGGAACTTCTATCATACTTCTAACAATCAATTTGTGAAATGTCTTATTTTAAAGTTATTAACTTCCTCACGGCAAGCTGACTACAAGTAGCCAGGGAAGAAACGAATACATGGAGTGTCGTGGCCGAGCGGTCTAGCTTACCGGACTCAAGTTCTGGTGATAGCAGCATAATGTGGGTTCGAATCCCTGCCGTGACACTTGTGTCCTTGAGCAAGACACTTAACCATAATTGCTTCTCTCCACCTAGGGGTTAAATGGGTACCTGTGAGGGCAGAGTTGGTTGATTAGCCCTATATGCGCTGTAATGGCAGCAATTGAGCTGTATACTCCCCAGGGAGCTGAGATGGTTTCAGGAATGATTTATGAGCCTGATGAGCAGGGGTAATATAATAATGCGCCTTGAGCACCACTCAGTTGGTGGATACGTGCGCTATATAAGTCCACACATTATTATTATTATTATTATTATTAAGTGACACTGTAAAGTATCGGTATCAAAAACTTAAAAAACGGCTTATAAATCAAATAAAGCTTTGCCCTTTTTGAGATTTGTTTAGATACTTATGTATGCCTACTGAAAAATTACCTTATATAGATGTACTGGAAAGTCATATATTGTAGGCACAACATCTGCTCTGAGCCTTGTAACTGTAGTTTGACCCGTTCGATTTTAAAGCAGGATTTGAGAAGTAGTCTGAGCAAAGCACAAATTTCATTGACGCTTCAACACAACACACATATTCCACGCATTTTCCCACAGAAAGACCTATATATGTCATACCTTAACCTGCAGTAATTCTTCAAGTTTGTTATATTGAGAGGTGATGACTTGAAGGAACAGTTGTGACCCAATATCATGTAAAACTAGAGGTATAGAGTTTGTTAAAAACAAACACAGGGTGTTCGAGTGTGCCTAATGTGACGTCATCACCTAAAGTTACTTCAGGAGATAGGAGTTTTCATAATATGTAATTAAAATACCACATATTGTGTTATACTGAATACATTAACTTCCGGTTCAATCATGTGACGTCATTCATACTTCACAAAAAAAATTCTCATAATATGGGTGTCAATTGTGCCAAATTTTGTAAAATTCTGTCTGTTTTCTCAAGATAGCAAAAGGTGATTTTTTTTAAAAACCTGCCACTGGTTTCAAACTTGAACTTCCAGTTTTGACCGGAAGTAAGAGTCAATAAGGTCATGCCTTTGTATCAGATGTCGAGTCCTCCATGTTCTGTATGATTATGAAGGAATCAAGAAATTATCTATTGTGGTTCACAAGATATAAAATATATTGTTTTATTATAATTAATTACGTAATAATTCATTAGATGATCTTACCATGATGTCACAACGTTACCTGGAAATATATGTTAAGGTCTAACTATTTGTTAATCTTTAAGGTTCTTTGAACTCCGCAACTATGTTTTGATTGTACAAATAAATTTACAGATTATTATACAGTCCATTTTCGCAGTTTACAGATCGCCTACGTTCGTACAGACAAGGTATAACAATGAAATGTAACATGGTGAACATATATTCATGAGCAAACTAATAGCCAATAAGAACAATATAAATTTGTCACGATGGAAATCTATCCAATCACGATGCGCAGAAAGAGGCAGATGATCCTCAAACACTTCCTGGGCACATTGCCCACACAGCCATCATCAGCACCACTCGGTCTCACAGCTGTGAATAGAAAGTCTAAAAGTATAACAATAATAAACTTTGACTGGTGTAAAATAGATCAAGAAGGACTGTATACTATGAGCTAGCATTAATTATCTAGCATTAAACATCAACACTAAACTATCGATAACTGTCCATATTGACACAATTATTCTTCATGATCAGGACAAAATAACATTAATAGTTTGGTAAAATTTCTGAGGCTTTGTGATCTGTGATGTCATGAAACATTTTTGGAAAAGTTACTATTCACTTTATGAATGAAGAAAAAACTTACTTTTACAAACACCACAATAATACTGAAATGTTTAGGCCTTAATCTTTATTTATTTTATTTTTGCTGTTTTATATAAATACCAAAGACTAAAAATATAATGAAACATGTTGTCATTTGGTTATTGCATAAATTAAAATGAAAAAACCTGCACTAACCATTTAGAACTTTGCTAGTCCGGCTAACCAAAACCAATATTTAAAAATAAATACCCAACAATTTTGGGAAAAGTTACTAACCATTTCGTTATTCTAGAGGCTTTTTCTGCCACATTGGTTATTAAGTAAATCATTGTTGGAAGTTGTTGATGTTTTTCGTTTTAAAACTATACACATTATTCCATTTGCAAAATTAAATTTAATTAAGTTGATACAATACAAATATATATATATTTTTTAATTTGACTGCATCAGTCGCGAAAAGATATTAAACATCATATTTCAAGATCAGGTAATTGAAGTCATGAATGCCAAAACGATCTGTTAGAATTCACTCTTAGATTTATAGTGAGCTCAGCAGCCACCATAACAGCTCTCCAGTTTTTGTGCTAAGTAAGTGTTTTGTAGCTACAAGTTTGTCTTCATTTTTATACTAGTGGATTTCTTATTACATCTGGAATCTACTGGACGTTTTAGGTGAGTATTTGTATATTTGTTTTCTTATAATAAGTGAAAACCTGTTTTGTTTTTTTTGTTTTTTTGTCTGTCTCTGCAGTAAGTTTTTTACTGTTGAGTGTATATACATTTTGGATCTTCATTTTATTTGTGCAGTCAACTCTGATTTAGATTACAACCTGTAGCTAGAGATTATAACCCATAGCTTGACCACAAGCCTTTTGTTTGGATCAACAACTTTGTGATCAGACAATGGAGGTCTACATCCTGTTTATTCTACTCCTGCTATCCAGACCATTGTGTCTCAATGACTCATCAGAAGATGGCTACAAGATGCAATCTACAGATTGTTCACCCAAGATCCGCCATCTTAAATTCTTGAGACGTCCTATATCATACTATGATAATTCATCTGCCACCTTTCACCTGGAACTCTTAATTTCTGGTGACATAAACCCAAACCCTGGACCTGAATCACTGATCAACACACCCACAAACACCACTCAGCTCCATAAAATTTCCTACAGCCGCAATGAACTACTCAATCTTCGCAATGCTCCATGTACTGATGTAGCTTTATCTTATTCAGCATTGAGTCAATTGAACTGTCTTGGAATACTTGCTAATCAACCCCAAACATACCGCCGCACACATAGAGGTAAAAAAGCTGGTCGCCGTAGAATGGACAAACTTACACAACTAGCACTCCAGCCTACTAAAACCCAGCAGTGAACTTAACCACATCAACAAGCGACATTGGCATAACTTCAACTCCAACTACATGTATTCATGATGAGTCTAAACTTCAGCTCTGTGTACTAAACACTCAATCCATATGTAACAAATCGGATGAATTTGTTGACTTTGTACTTCAAAACAATTTGGATCTTGTTGCCATATCCGAGACATGGTTTAAACCTGAAGATGACTTGCTACCCCGTGAGTGTACTCCTGCTGGCTACTCTCTCCATCATATCCCCAGACCAACAAAGACCGGTGGAGGTTGCACTTCTCTTTAGGTCCAGTTTATCTGTCAGTATGAAAAGTGTTAACATTGACTACCCAACATTTGAATCTCTGCATGCTGAGGTAACGTGCAACTCTAGATCTGTTCGCCTTGTTAATATTTATCGACCAGAAAGGGATGTTGATGGTAAACATGTAAACTTCTCCAGTTTTCTCGCAGGAATTTGAGAAATTAATTGTGGATTATCTCTTGCACCCATCTGACATTATTTTAATCGGCGATTTTAACATTCATATGGACATCTCTTCAAACAATTATGCGAATCAGCTTTAAAAGATCTGCTCTCTGCTCATGGACTTATCCAGCATATCACAGCACCCACTCATCGATATGGTCACCGTCTTGACCTCATGATAACGCGTGAAAATACTTCACCTCTCATCTCGAATATAACTATCCATCCCGGCTTATCTGATCATTATGCAATCATGGCAGATATGAACCCTTAAAACCTCCCATACCTACCATTTCTGTAACTACTCGCCACTGGAAAAATGTAAATATTAGAGATTTATGTCATGATATTGAATCTCAACTGGAAAATGTAAACCTTGAAGATGGTGAGCTGGATTCTTGTGTCAATCTATTTGAATCTACTGTCCGTAATATCTTGGATGATCATGCCCGCAAAAAACTAGAACTGTAAAACTACAATCTGAATACCCTGGTTCAATGATAATATTCGTGCTGCAAGGAAACCCGTCGTCAACTTGAACGAAAATGGCGTGACAATGGGAAACTTGGAGTACATCGGCAAGAATACTGTAACCAACGAGATATTGTGAAGAACATGATTAACCAGGCAAAAATAACTCACTACTCATCTCTTGTGGAAGAGAACTCCGGCGATCAGAAAACTCTTTAACATTGTTGAAAAGCTGCTTCATAAACCCAAAGTTCCAGTGCTTCCATCTACACACCCGATCAGGACCTCGCTAATGAATTTTCAAAATTTTTTGTCACAAAAATTGAGAATATCCGTCGTTCTTTTCCCCCAGTACCTGTCATTCTATCACAAACACCGTCACGCAAGGATCCACAATGTAGACTGTCTATGTTTGAGCCTACTAGTGTTACGGAGATCAAGAAACTCATCATGAAATCGCCATCAAAATCGTGTGAACTTGATCCAGTGCCAACTTCGCTAATAAAACAAAATATTGATGTGTTTGCTACATATCACAATTATTGTAAACAGATCTCTTTCTTCCGGTTGTTTCCTGATAGCCAGAAGATTGCTCATGTTAAACCACTCCTGAAGAAACCCAATTTGGACAAGGAAGTTTTCAAAAATTACCGACCGGTAGCAAATTTAAAGTACCTTGGAAAAACAATCGAGCGAGTTGTTTCATCACGGATCTCTGACCATGTTCGTGCGAATAACCTGTCGGACACATTTCAGTCAGCCTATAAACCATTTCATGGAACGGAAACTGCTCTTCTCCGCGTCAACAATGACATTTTATCTGCCATGGATGATGGAAAATCACTGCATTAGTTTTGTTAGACTTAACCGCTTTTGGACACGGTCGATCACAAAATCCTTCTCCCGCCTTCAATATCATCTTGGAATACATGACACAGCCCTGTATTGGTGTAAGTCCCACCTTTAAATAGGCCTCAGCATGTTTGTATTGGTAATGCCACCTCCGAGCCTGTTATTCTTGACTATTCTGTACCCCAAGGCTCCGTGCTCGGCCCACAGTGGTTTACTGCTTATACGTTTCCAGTTCGTGATATCATTTTGAAGTATAATTTAAATTACCATGTCTACGCTGATGACACGCAGCTCTACATTACTTTTTAAATCTTCTCAAGAACCTGCCGATTCCTGCATTACAACACTGGAGAAATGTATTCAAGAGATTCGAAGTTGATGAGACAAAACTTCCTGAAATTGAACGACGAAAAAACAGAATTTGTTCTATTTGGATCACGTCAGCAATTGTCTAAAATTTCTCTTCCATTTATTGCAATTGGTGACTCGCAGATAACCCCTCATCACAAGCACGTAATTTGGGTGTTATATTTGACTCGACAATGACTTTAAAACCTCATATCTCCAACATTGTTCGCATATCATCATTTCATATCAGAAATATTAGCCGAATAAGGAATAATTGAATAAAGTGCTACTGAACAAATTGTTCATGCGTTTGTCACATCACGTCTCGATAACGGAATGCTCACTCTACGGTCTCCCGCAGAATCAAATATCTCGTCTTCAGCACATACAAAACACAGCAGCTCATGTTGTGACTTTGTCCAGAAAGTCATGCCATATCACGCCAATCTTGAAAGAACTGCACTGGCTTCCTGTTTCACAGAGAATTGTTTTTAAACTTATGCTAATTGTTCACAAATCTTTTAATAACATTGCTCCAATTTATATTTCTGAACTGCTTAAAGTCTACACTCCATCACGCAATTTGCGCTCCAGCAACATGTCACTCCTAAAGGAACCAACTTCAAAACGGAACTGGGGTGATGGGTCTTTTTCTGTCGCGGCTCCGAGACTCTGGAATCATCTTCCAACTAAACTCAAATCTTGTCATAGTATAACTAGATTTAAGTCGATGCTTAAAACTCATCTTATGTCACAATTCTTCAAAGATGATGTATATTTGTAATTGCACTGTAGGTACATGTATCTCAGTACATAATTTTTTCCCCTATGTTATCATTGTATATTGTTTGTATTCATGTTTTTATCTTTGTTTCAGCGCCTTGAGCGCCCAGCAGGGTGGATATGTGCGCTACAAATCTTTATTATTATTATTATTAATTCCAAAACTGTGTACAGAAATAACAGCTTGAAATAAAGGACAACGATAGTGAAATTACTGTAAACTATTTGGACACGAATGTGCAGGCGATGCATTATATTCTAATTAGATCCTGCTGTGTACAGTGAGTGTATACAGTTTAAACACTGTATATTATGACTTGTCTGTGTGTGTCAAGGCCGTTCACACGCAATGGGCCGTGCAGATACAGTACTTATGAAAAGTTGTTCACTTAAACTTCCATTTTCGACCGGAAGGAGAGGTCAGATTGGGGTCACGTCTGTGTACGAAAAATCACATAATTCAAGATCTTTCAGATGATGCAAAGATTGTGAAAATATATTTTGTGGTTCATGAGATATTAAAACTTTAATACTAAAATATTAAACTTTGATTTAGTGTAATTCGATATCTGATGACCTCGCCATGCGTCACAACTTAGTATACAACTACATGTTAAGGTCGAACTATGTGTAAAGTGTTAAGGTTCTGTGAACTCTGCAACTATGATGAAGAAGAAGAAGAACGGGGACCTCCGTAGCCTTGGCCAGGGACTTGGTTTGTTTCTTCTTAGAAACGACAGTGGAAAAAAAGATGGTAAGTTTGCCGGGAAGGGACCGGGGAGACCAAAAGGCCCTAGGGGGTTCCGTGGGTTTGGTTCTAGGGGGAAAGGCACCAGCAGCGGCTGGTTGGGAAAGCAGCGGTGATTGAGAAGATGACAAAGGGTTGAAAATAGCCGACGACTGTTGGTTTGGGGGAGGAGGGGTGGGGTGTACGGGGGTGTTTTGGGAGGAGGATGAGGGATTTCGCTTGGGAGTGGGGGATTTGGAGGTGGATGGGGAATCGAAAAAACGTGTTCTTTTCGGGGTGTTAGAATGGGAATGGGTCGGATCGGGGACACCAGTTTGCAAAAATCAGAAATATTACTCGCAAGAACGGTGTTGGGGATTTCTGGATAGGCATTTGAAAAAACAATACGAGTGGCGGGTCTGACAAGTGGAATGATTTCCATGTACTCATTGTCGTGTTCAAAACCATGCAGGATGGCGTGATCCACGTCAGTACGAGAATTTAGATACACAGCAATTCAGCTGTTAGAAATGCGGGAGGCCGAGACAATGTGTGCATCGGGCATGCTTTTGACAAAATATTTCGAGTAATTGTTTTGAGGAATTTCATGGTTGGAGTGAAACAAAAACACGGTTCTTGCGAGTCATGCTTCCAAAAGGGTCAGAGGTTACGTTATTGTTGTTTCTCGCTTGACTGGCCATAACGGCTAGTCTTGCTAAGAAACGACCCAAAATTAAGAAATAAAAACACCTCCAAAAACCTCTTTAGCAAAAATTAAGTTAGTCTAAAAATACACTATAATAATCTATAAGCTATAAACTATAAATAATACACAGGCAAGCAATAAAATGACAGAGGAGGACTGAAACCGGTAAAATAACCGTCACAATCAGAGCTCGAGATGTACAACACTTACTTTGTGAAGAAGAAGAGGAGGAGGAAGAGGAAGAATAAGGTGTTTGCGCTATAGCTAATACAGTAATCTGAGTTGCATAATTAGCTTTTGTCTTGAAAAACCAAACGTGGCTGAATTAACAGTCAAGCAAGAGCTATTTCGGTGAAAGGCAACAATTTTACAAATGATTTGACATCCCTGATGCAATAATTTGACACTCACTGTTATAGGCTGTGGTCATCGGGCAAGCTTTAGTGTATAAAGCATGAGGTCCCGCAGAGAGCACAGCTGAAAAGCAGAGTATACAGGGCTGAGCTACGTCCGAGAAAGGCCGGGCATAACACAGTATCATTTACATTGGTTTTGTGTTCTAACTAGTGGGAAAATCAACAGAATGGTTAGACTAATTATCAATTGGATCAATTTGTCACCAGGAAAAAGGTTTTATATTATACTTGATTTTTCCAATGGAATTATATTATTGTTAATTTCAATCCAATAAATTGTGGAAATTCATTACAACTCATTCCAATTAAACAATTAAACGTTTTCGTTTGAATTCTGGGAATCCATATGGCCGCCATATGGCTGATGTATTGACTATTTTAGCAGTTTATTTAAAGATTGAATACAAAATCTTCAGTCATTTAGTTTTGGTACAAAATTACCCAACATGTTGGCAATATTACCCTCTAGCGGTGATGTAAGTGACGTCACATTATTAAAGGCAGCATCTGGGTCAAGTTTGAAGGCGCTTGTTTTAAGAACCGCGTATTTGTATTATTAAGAGTATTAATGATATTTACTTAAAAACATTAATTCATTTACTAGTTGGATAGACCTCCATATGGCGATTCGACATACTTTTCCCATTTGCCTCGGAATGATAGTACATCAGAATAGTCAAGGATATTATACGTGATGCGGGAGACGGTATTATAGAGTAGCAAACCTTTCATAGCATTATGCAAATATTATCAGTAAGGAGGAATAAACCAACCACCTTTCAAACTCAACAATTATGAAAACACGCCCTGTTAAATTGGATGACGAGTACAATTCAATCATTGTTCACAATCATGTGTTTTCAACGGACGTTTTCTTGGCGTGCCATTACTGGCATATTTAGGTATATCTATCACATGCAATTATCGTTGTTCACAGTTACAAATCGTTTCTAGTTTGTAGATCGAGCCACGACACATTAAAATTATCATATCAAGGTAAGTTGAAATAATGTTCAACATTTTACTTAATAAATAATATAATCTCAGCTAGAAATTGTTCCGAAAAATGTTTGATATAAATTTAACAAAAACAAGTAGGTACGATGTAAAACTGGTATGCTGTTGTTCTCACCAATGATCTAACTTTTACTACCATGAAATGTTCATATCAGTAAACAATAATACAATAACAACAATTCATCAAGTTCGTATGTTTTCCTATCGATGCATGTTTCATGACCAGTGCATGAAGAAATGTTACATTTGATCTTACAAACGGACTTCCCCGTTGTGGACATATAATAATTATTAAAAATCGAAATGTAAATTGTAGAAGGACACCCTTGCAAATAAATCATTTATCAAATGTCCTATACCGTTTCGTTAATATATTTCCAGATGTTGTCAGTCGTCAGTTTCGTATTGTGTTTTGTTTCAACTTTTGTGATGATACACGGAGAACGCCGGTCCCTGCAGGATGACGTGAGAAGTCGTAAGTTTTCATTGTATACTTATCTCTGTTCTCTATAACTGTGTTTTTATTAATATTACAATACGATAGGCAAAACAGTATTTAAGATATTGTGAATCAAAATATCATCTGATAACATGTGTAAGTTTCATCTCAATACATCCATCTCAGTCCAGTAGATATGAGCTATACCATTAGAGGTTGTGATTAGTAACATGACTGTGTACGTATATTATATGAATAGCCTATTCCATAATCCCTCTACATGCATATAACGTGGAGGGACTGCATTATCCCTCAAGCCTGGGCGTTTTTTTGTTCACTTCACAGACCTGGGGAGGGGCTCATTGTGCCCCCTCCGTATTTTCTGTATTCAACAGCCAATTTCCATGAAACTTTGTAGGCATGTTCGATTTGGCGCGAACTATCTAATGAGGTCATACAAAACTTTCATAGGTCACTGTTAGGGGGCGCTATACCCATTGTTGTCATATATTCCTCATTGTTGATCAAAAAGAGTATTTCCCCATAACTTCCTTAATGTTTATCCAACAGCCATGAAATTTGGCACAAATGTCTTCAGTAAAAGCAACAATCGGGCATCATCTAACTCTCCGCTAGAGGGCGCTATAAGTAATGTTTTGGGTCACTTTCTTAAGAAAACATGATTTTTAAAGATTTTAACCAAAAGTAAAATAACGGCATATATATATATATATATATATATATATATATATATATATCGGCATCAGCCAATTTTTCGTTTCTCGCGAACCGTTTATAATATTTCAGGTCAGTTTCTCCATATAAATCTACTTTGTGTACAACCACATAAAAGGCTTGTGTCCCGTTAATTGTGTGATCCCCGCTACTGCCGTTACCCGGGTTGCTTGCATCTGACCGGGGCTTGATCCCTGGCTACTCGGCAGATATGGTTTGGCCTCTGACCTGGCCCCATAGAGCAATAGATAATTGGCATAAGTGGACCGCCCACCAACATAGGGTCTGGTTAGCTCAGTTGGTAGAGCGCTCGTACGGTAATCGACAGGTCGCGGGTTCGAGTCCGGCATCAGCAAATTTTTCTTTGCTCGCGAACCGTTTATATAATATTCAGGTCAGTTTCTCCCTATAAATCTACTGTGTACAACCACGTAAAAGGCTTGTGTCCTAAGTTGTGTGATCCCCGCTGCTGCGGGTCAGAGGTTTGGCCTCTGACCTGGCCCCATAGAGCAACAGATAATTGGCATAAGTGGACCGCCCACTAACATAGGGGCTGGTTAGCTCAGTTGGCAGAGCGCGGGTTCGAGCCCGGCATTAGCCATTTTTATTTGCTCGCTTCACGTTTGTATAATATTTCAGGTAAGTTTTCCCTATAAATCTACTTTGTACAACCACGTAAAAGGCTTATGTCCCGTTGTGTGATCCTCGCTACTGACCTGAAATATTTATATAAACGTGAAGCAAGCAAAGAAAAGTATTATGTTTTTATAAACGTTTCACCATGTTATGGTTTAATAGAACTTTGAAGTAACCTTACTTTAACTTTAGACTAAACAGCTTTATATGAATGCATCTAAATAAAATGTAATTTCCATTGAACTGCATTAAAGTAAATAACAACCATCAATTGAGTATGTTTTGATGGAAATAGCTGAGCGCCAATTGGTAGTACAACTACTTTCCAACCTGACTGATACAATTATTTTGATAACAACATATGTAGACCCGGTTTAATCACTCGCTTCAGAATGAATATTCTGAAAATGTAGAGAACACACATGGTAGCAAACACGCAGGCGATCAACATCAGAAAGACTAGCTAATCAACTTGCTAGATAAAGTGTAGCTACAACTTTGGTAATAACCAGCTTATGAAATTAAAGAATTATTACTTGCTGTAGCTGGTAAACGCATCAATCACCACAATTTTGATAATTTGTTTTTGTCTAAAGATTTTTCAGTTGTTATATCCAAATTACAAAAAGTCGCTGGATGGAAACTTTGTGTAAAACATATCACTTTTTCGTTGTCGTCTTTAAAAAAATAGCACCTATTGTGTTGAAAACGTTGCGATTACGAAGAGAAGGTTCCCTTGACGATAATAGGTCTATTTCCTTAAAACTGAACGGTTAAAGTGAACGACCTTGACCAAATATCACTGTTGTACCTTCCCCTTAATGACGTTGGTTTGCTGCAATGAGCACCACTCAGTTGGTGGATACGTGCGCTATATAAGTCCACACATTATTATTATTATTATTAATGCAGGCAATGAATACTCCGAAAAGACTTGCTTGGTTACAAATTAGAACATCCCGTCAATTCTGACGGCTTCCTTTGTACTAATAACTGATTAGGTTATTGCTTATACATTGGTATACTAAATAACAAATTTTGCAATTGTATCATTGACGTTAGGTCTTCCTATCTTCATGACACGTGAAAGCTTCTCAACCCAAGACCTTGGTATGGCCGCAGCAGCTTGTACAAAACATGATGCCCACCTCTGTTCACAGGACGAGATAGCGTCTGAAGTGTATGGTAAACAACAATACCATAAGGGAAGGGTAGCACGGGCATACAAATGCACATTGCAACACGGAAGAAAATGTTACAGTTTGGGTGGCGAGAGCAGTCGTCAACATGTCGATTGTTCTATCACCACCCTTCAGATGAATGCAGTCAAAAATGCATATTGCTGCCAAAAAGCTGTTTATTTGGGGGATTTTTCTGTTGTTGACATACACTATGAATTCAGTGATTAATAAAATGTCAGTCTCTTGCATGGATTATTCATTAAATCAACTAAAACAAATGAAGCTTATAAAGATGTTATGTTTTTGTTAACAGCGCTAACCCCCAGGGTTCTGTGCGTGACCATAATTATATTGTGGTGTTTGTCACTCTTCTCTTAACTTGGCTTAGACTTTATCACTATAGTTGTCAAATCGTATTATTATTCATAGTATTTAGTTTTTCTATTTTCAATGCGCAAGTAAGATGTTGGGTGGGAGCCATACACTGGCTTTGTAACATTACAGTGTTCTATTGTCAAATCATGATCTACAGCAAAAGTTGTAGTTAATATTATTTGCCTGTTATTTGGAATCGGCCAAACAGCAAGTTCATAATGCACATCTTTGTTCAAAGATCGGAATGTTCTGGGATCGTAGGCACTGTCTGTGTGATTGGACCGTCGTGTGCACACACCCATGTACAATGCACAACACAATTGATTATGTATAACGGAATGGCAGATTCCAAAAGTTGTACGAGAAGCTGAAGTGTTTATACTTATAAAATAGACGATTTCAGTTGATTTGATTTACAGGCACTTAAATTATCTGTCATTATTATAGAAGTTATAAAATGATTCTCAAAGGTGTATTCCTGGTTTATTACTATCAATTAATTTACATTCATTTGTACGGTTACACGTGCAGACATGGACACATTTTGATGTTGACGTTTTACGTGGAAATTATATCAAATTGTCTGTTGCTTACTGGCGATCCGTCATTCAAAACCTGGTGTCTCATATAAAAGATATATCGCCCGTGTCTGGTCAAAATAATGGAATTTATTAAGCGAATGGATTTTGAAAGATAATATCGTTGTTAAACGAACAAACTAACAATTATGAATATCGGATATCGGAAACTGCCCACACTCTCGGCCCGTACATACAATAATTTGTTTATTAAAGAGCGGGGTCCTGCATTTTATTAATTTGAGATTTTAATTTACTGGTACTAATCATTGACGGATTATTCGTTCAATGTTTCAAATAAAAACGTTTAACTTACTTAACTCTATTTTGTACCGTCAAGTCGGCACAAACACGAACGGTACATTTATATTTGTTTGTTTGGTGGGTAAATTTCACCGAAATTTTTGTTTATCCTCAAGTCGAAATATAATTACCGTATTGACACATGACGTAAATGATTACGAAGG
The DNA here is from genome assembly GCA_029582265.1 of Zoroaster sp. YZ-2022. Classification (NCBI taxonomy): domain Eukaryota; kingdom Metazoa; phylum Echinodermata; class Asteroidea; order Forcipulatida; family Zoroasteridae; genus Zoroaster; species Zoroaster sp. YZ-2022. Next base: position 90,359,075 of record CM055816.1, on the reverse strand, counting down.
TATGTAAAATGACTATATTATATTATTATAACACTTGCAATTGGTATTATGGATGCACGTCACTAAATAAATAAAAAGTAACCAAATGGATTTGGTTGACCTCATTAATGCTTAATTTGTATGCCGTAAATTGGTTTTCAAAAGTAAGATTTGAGATCCACAATATATTCGTTTGAGGGACGGTGTAAAAGTGGTCCAATATCATGAACTGGGGTCCTTGACTTCATTGAAAATATGAGTATTTTTGATACAATAGAGTCTGATAAAAGTGGTCCTAATTTGACTGTGGGTCCTTTTTTTCAACTGGTATACCCCTGGCCGTACACCACACTATTTACCATGAAGCTGCATTCACAGCCCAATCATGATCGGCTAATTTATAGCTTTTTATGAGAGTACAGGATAACTTGTTATGAGAATACAGGGACCTAACATTAACGGCTGTTCGATGTTAGATATACGGCAGTGGAGTACGCGTTGCTATTATGCGAGTGAAACATACGCCAGACGGTGGGACGTGAAGGAAGACGCACATGCAGCGTGCACAGTTTCGGCTAATGTATGGGCGCGGGTGACGGCTGCGGCATGGCAGAATCGATCGGGAAGAAAATAGCGAAACGACCTATTCCACCTCTCGCGCGGAAACGACGCCTCCGGGGATATCTAAGTGCCGCCAGAACACTCTTGGATTTTTTTTGCACGCCGCTGGGGGTAAGTCCGGACCAAGGAATCCCCGATACACTGGCAAACACTTGCGACAAACACAAAAGAAGAGGCCTGAGAGTTACGCTATTATAATATAAGATAATGTTTTTCGTTTGCACCATCTTGGATCTCACGTATCCACTGTATACGGACTGTCTGGTGATCGAGGTCTGGAGATGTGCGAAAAAGCAGGCCCATAATCATATCTTCTGAACCATGAATGAAAAAAAAAAAACATTATAAATTTGTTCACAATCGTAAATAAATTTAATTATGTGAGGTTTTACTCAGAGACATGACCTAAGGTGACCTTTATCTCCGGTCGAAAAACAATTCCTCAACCAAAAGGATAAGGGTGGATATCTTCCCCCTCAACCCCCATTTTGGCCAGTTCCCACTGGGTTTACCATCTCCGAACACTACTGTAGAACAGTGATACCTATTGTGAAGGTATTATAGGATTAATGAAGTTGTTGTTACTGTTTCTTTGTGTATCAATTAGGTCCCCTTGGATTATGGGGGATTAACTCCAGACTTAAGTGGTATCTTTGTTTGGCTACTGAGATCTGACAGTTGAGTTCATTATAATACCCGGTGGGAACTGGCCAAAATTTGGAGGTTTTTGGAGGTTGGGAAAAGATGTCCTCCCTAAATTATTTGGTTCATAATCATGAAGAACATAAAATATATGCATGTTTGGCACAGTCATGACCTTAACGTAACCTTACCTTCCGGTTCAAAAGCGGTTGCATATTTCAAAGTGTAAGCTAGTTTGTAAAACAAATAATATTATCGGTGCTCTCTAGCGGCTTTTTTAAGAAAGGTGACTCAGAATTTCACAAAATGTATCACAGTAAACGATGACATTATATACAATAAAATTGTAAATTATGAATGCAATCACTTGAATAAACCGGACGTTACGGTTGGATGAGTTTTATATTACATGTACATCTATCAAATATTACGAAAAATCGTATCTCCTGAGTCATAAAAAATAAATTACAGTTGTTTTTAAGATTTTAATAACCATGAATTAACTAATATTTCTCTTACAAACAAAAAGCTCATCTGGCATTTACTTCCTGTCTAAACATGAAGTTCAAATTAAACATATTCAAAGGCAACAAATCAAAAGTCTTGTTTAAAAATATGATTGAGACGTCATCAATGATCACTTGATTGAACAGTATTTTTATTTCCACTCTTCCCTTTTCCCTCAAACACCTCCAAAATTTGTGAACCTCAAATTTAATTGATACTTGGTCAGTCAGACCTAAACAGTCCAGAGCCGAGTCCAGCTCAAGAAGGTTGGCATACCAGAACTCGTGAAACAAAAAATTATAAATAAAATAAATACAAACAAAAATTAAAAACATAAATAAATTAAATAAATTTAAAAAAAGGAACAGTGCCAGGATGCATATACGATTATAAATTAAACATGTATTTTCCACTTCATCATAAATTCATCATAAATTTCCAAAATAAGTAGACAAATAAATGAGGTGGATGAAATGAAGGGAACTGTAAATGTAATAAATGTTCAATAAGCCGTGTATACTCTGTATTCTAGCATGAAAAAAAATCGACCGCTGATTAGTAACGTACAGTTTACAGCTTTACACTTTGCGAAGTCGACCAGAAGTAGAACCTATACTGAATAGTATTTTTTGTCAACAACACAAATATCGTCACGATCGTATTTTACAGGGACAATATCGTCACGACCAACAGGGCATGGAATCAGTGTCCTAGCTTAAGATGAACACAATGACTGAAAATTATTTATTCAGAAGCAACGGTGATATGACCTTGTCATGAAGGGTATTTTTCAGTCACTGAATTAATGTAAAACTAGCACTCTGATTTCATGCCCTGTTCATCGCGACGACAGTGTCCCTTTAAAATACGATTATAACCGTAAAATCATTTTCACAACTTTCTGGGAAATTTAAATAACGTGTGGAGCAACTGAGCTTTATAATTTTGCAGGTTGGTTTCTGTGCATGTGTATTGATGATTTAGATGTAACCTCTTATGTTCGAACAGGACTCATGTACATTAATAATGTGTTGAAGAGATGGTACATTTTTTTATTTTAATTTTTTTTATTCCAATCATCCAGTTTCCTAGAAACATCAGAAACTAACATGTGGAAAATTTCAAAATAATGGTTATCGGTTCGACTTTTGGAACCTAGCAGGTTCTAAATAAAATACAATCAGCTTTAAACTCAATTTTCTTGACGATGAAGGCATTTCAGACGTTAATTTCTCGGGATGATTAGTGCCAGTACACAATTAATTTCCCCTTGATAATCACCAATACCCTCTGAATACTGTACCCTGTCTTTAATTATTCAACTTATGTTGGTACATGTACATCTTTAAAAATGTATAAGCCAGGATTTGAAAATAATAGTGTCTAAATTACTTGAAAAACATTGTGTCCATTTAGCAAACTGTGTGTCCAAAAGATACCCAACGGTTATTGCTGGCTAACATGCATCTTAATAATCAAAATGGTTTTCCTTACATTTAACGAAAGTCTTAAGAGAAGAGTTGCTCTCATTCGAACGCGGTGTGGCCTCATGAAGATTCAACTTTGATGACGCGCTCAACTCAGGCCCTCGTAGCAATATACTTTCTTTGGTAACTCTGAAAAGTCATGCGAATCTTTTCTTCAGTCAGGCCAAATTTGGGTGGGTCATCTTTGATAAATAGTTACATAGCAGCCGTTTATTTTGTCTTGATGGAATAAAATTCGACATTCGAGTATCGAGTATCCCTTTGGAAGAAATTTCAACCAACGATTAGATCCAACGATGATCAGCGATCAAACATACCTTCTCATCTTCTGAAATTAAAGGTTTTCGCCGATGAATTTATCAGTGTATCTTTTGCCAAACATTTCATAAGTAACCTGGAGCCTTTATAAGGCAAGCCGTCAGGTCTACAACAGCCCTTGGTGATTACAGAAACTGACATAATTCTACCATAAAGGCAGCTGGGTTCTTCTTTATTTGCCTTTTAGTGACTTTTTCCATGAAAGTTTGCCAATTATGCTTTCTTATTCTTTTCAACGCTAGAATCTTTAAAGATATTTGATGGATATACAGACTGAGTGAATCTCTTCTAATATCACTAAATGAAGAAGATTGCTGCAGCTATATTAAAATATACTTGAAATAAAACTGGAGATCAGTGGTAAAAACAATGCTTTGTTGCATTTTCTCAAAAATACAGTTGGGCAGTGTTGGGCAGTTCATTGAAAATAACTGAATGTTCTATAAGTTTTGACTGATACCCAGAGTTCGACATACTCTGCAAAATGACTTTCCTTTTCCATGAAGGTTTGTCAATTATGCTTTATTCTTGGTTTTTTCAACGCTAAAATCTTTTAATGGGCAATCAATTGTCCGGACCCCAAACCCTGTAAACGTAGCCCGCAGCCCTTAAATTAAAATTAATAACGGTACATCGCACCATAGTACATCGGTCCTTTTGTTGATGCTGTTGTAATGCATGGTAAATGGACTTTTAGTAAATACGCATAGCCGCCTGGAAATAAAAATCTTTGGAAATTGTTATGTGAAAATTATCCCAGTTTATGTCCCAACTAAACTATAGTTTGGCCCTTCCCAAAGTAGTATAGTCAGGCCCTTTACTTTGGAACCGTCCATTTATGGCGGGTGAATTGAATGGATGGACAGTTTCACCAAATGTTCAATCTGCTAGTAGAAAATGACAAAATAGGTTTGGTCCAAAACGTTCAATCTGCTTTTCGGCTAGTAGAAAATGAGAAAATAGCTTTGGTCCAAAACGTTGAATATGTTTGTAATTGGGGGAACTGGGGAATGGCAAATATATTTTTAATGGGGAATTTCCTCCCGTGTCGTCCGTTACTGCATTTGGGACGTAACCGCCCCACCCTCTTCACATTCCTGGTTGGATAATCCCATTTTAAACACAGCTCCTAAAATGTGTTCAACATTTATTACATTTATTACTACATGCAGGTACGATTGTATTAGCGTAACTTGTGAGTTCGTTGAGCCGACATTTAAATTCCGGTTCAATTACGGGTTTTGTTGAGCCGACTTTTAAATTCTGGTTTCTGGAGTGGTGTTACTCAGTGAAACATTGGGAAGGTTTTGTTGGGAAGAACCATATCCTAGAACCGTCCATTTATGGTGGTGAATGGAATGGGATGGACAGTTTCACCAAAATGGTCCATCTGTTTTTCGGCTAGTAGAAATTGAGAAAATAGGTTTGGTCCAAAAAGTTCAGTTTGCATTTCGACTACTAGAAAATAAGTAAACAGGTCCTAAATGTCCAATATGTTTTTTGGCTAGTAGAAAATGAGAAAATAGGTTTACCCAAAACGTTCAATGTGCTTTTCGGCTAGTAGAAATTGAGAAAATAGGTGTGGTCCAAAAACGTTCGATCTCCATTTTGGCTAGTAGAAAATGAGAAAATCCCAAACGTCCAAACTGCGTTTCTGCTTCTAGAAAATGAGAAAATGGGTTGGTCTAAAACGTTAAATCTGCTTTTCGGCTAGTAGAAAATGAGAAAAAATGGTTGGTCCAAAACGTTAAATCTGCTTTTCGGCTAGTAGAAAATCAGAAGAACACATGTCCACTTTTGGACCGCAAATGTATGAGAAAAAAAAGAAAATGCATTTTACGAAAACGTTCATTCTGGTTTTCTACTGTCACATAGCAGAATATTGGTCCCCATACATACATCCTGGGATATAATTTGTGATTTGCTTCTTAGCTGCATTAAAAAAAAAAAAACGTTCTCCTTGGATCTCTTACGAAATATTTTGCCACAGTCGAAAGCAAAACAAAAAATATTATACTTGAAATATCATAGAAATGAAGACAAATAGTTATATTAAATGTTGTGACGAAACAGTGGTAGACTTGTACGTAAGGAAGCAAACGTCATTATTTTCCGATCTCTATTTGCCATGCAGTCGAAAAATGTCTTAGAGATCATATTGTTCTACACAACTATCTTACCATTGACGTACATATCGGATCTTATCAAAAAGCCCATCATGGGTTTTTACCTTGGATCGATACAGTCTATTTAGACTGGGCCTGCGTCTTTGATGAGGTCCATTCATTTAGGCTGTGTTCATGCAGTATAGGATGTAGCCTCCTCATGAAAAATGCCATTCATCTCTATTTCTAGCTGTTCTTGTCCATGTTGTTCCTGCATATGCCCTGATGTCATCTCGCCATCTTCTTCTCTGTCTACCTCCTTTCCTTTTCCTGTCCTTGGTTGCCACCAATAGTCTTGTTGTCCACCTGTTGTCTTTTCTTCGGGCAGTGTGTCCAGCCCATCTCCATTTAGCTTGTTTTATTGTCCTTATGATGTCTCTCACTCCAGTTTTCTTTTCTTATTTCTGTGCATTTAACCCTCGTCTCTGATTGAGATATGTAGCATTTGTCTCTCCATTGCTCTTTGTGCTGTACGGAGTTTGTGTTCTATCAGTTTTGTTGTTGTCCATGTTTCTGCTCCATATGTTATTGTAGGTAGTACACACTGATCATATACTTTTCTCCTTAGAGCCATAGGTATGTTCTTATCACAAAGTATTCCTCGGTATCGTCCAAAGGAACACCATCCTGTCTTTATCCTGCTTGAGGCTTCGTCTTGTGTGTTGTCTTTGCATTTTCACTGTTTGGCCCAAGTATTTGTATTCATTGACCCTGCTGATCTCTTTGGTCCTCCACCGTTATTGTGTCATCTGTGTTGAAGTTTGTCATGTACTTTGTCTTTCCCTTTGTGCATCTTCAACCCTATGTCTTTACTTTTTCTGTTTACTTCATTTATTTGCACTTCCAAATCGTTAACAGAAGAGGTGATTAGAGCCACATCATCTGCAAAGCGTAGATCTGTCAACATTTTCTCCATCAATGTTATACCTTTCTCATCCAGGGACGTATTCTGAAAACCTCTAACACTGCGGTGAAGATTTTGGTGACATTTGGGTCCCCTTGCCTAACTCCCCTGTTGATGTTTATTTCCTGTGAGACGTCTTTGTCAATGTGTATCTTTGCTGTTGCTCCAGTGTAGATATCTTCTAGTAGCTTTATGTATCCTTCACTGATTTCCATTTTTCTCAAAGCTTGAAACAGATATTTGTGTTCCACTGAGTCAAATGCCTTTTCATAATCAATGAAACCAACACACAAGTCCAGTTGATATTCATAGGCCTTTTCGATGAGTTGGTTTAGTGCATATAAATGGTCTGTTGTTGAGAAACCTTTTCTGAACCCAACTTGTTCTCTTGGTTGATGCTCGTCTAGAACTGTCGTAATCCTGTTTTGTATAATTTTGGTTAGAATTTTGTAAAGATGTGATAAAAGACTGATGGGTCTGTAATTCTTGATGTCAGCTTTGTCGCCTTTTTTATGAAGGAGAGTGACCTTCGCTTCTTTCCAGAAGATTTGATTATAAAGGCTGGTTAACTGAGACATCACCTCGTCACCACCCTCTCTCAATATGTCGCTTGTTATTTCATCCACCCCGGGTGCCTTATTTTTTTTCATCGATTTTAGTGCATGTTCAACTTCTTCTTTTGTTACCTGTGGTAGTTTCTGTGTTTCTGATAACATCTCTTCTGCTACTTCTCTTTCAGACTGTATTGTTTTGGAACTATATAACTCTCCATAGAAGTCCGAGCACACTCGAGTATTTCACCCTGTCAACAGTGAGATCTCCATCTTCCTTTCTCAGTTGGTGTATTCTTGTGTTTGTGCGATTTCTGTTGAGGGTTTCTTTTGGCCCCTTCCTGTCTTCAAACTCTCTCGATTTGTCTCCTTTCTTCGTCTGATTCTTTGACGTCTCTTTTTCTACTTGTCTTGACTGACTCCAGCATACTCAATTTTCTGCAGGCCGTTTTGTCTGGTATTTGCCTGAGCTCCTTACGTCTTTTTATCAATGGCTTGATTTCTTTTGTCCTCACTGGTTTTCTGTTTGCCTGTCTTTGTTGATGATGCAATATTTACTGCTTCAGCCATTATAGTTGTGGTTATTCTATTGCACCTTTGTTTCCAGATCCACATCTTCATCTTTCTAGACCTTCAAATCTGTTCTGAAGTCTGATTTGGGAATTCGTCTCTGTCCTTGAAGTTTAGAGATGTTCACTTTCTGCTTTTCTTGTTGTTGATCAATTTCAGCCTGGCAAGTTTTCATTGGTCTTCAATGTTGCTCTATCATCCCATGATCACTGGCTATGTCTACCTCCGCTGATAACTTCACTGTTCTCCACTATTCCCCCTTGACTGCTCAAGATGTAGTCAATTTGATTTTAACTGCACCATTTGGGCTGTCCCAGGTCCAGTAGCGATTTTTATGTTTTTGGAAATAAGTGTTTGTAATAACCAGATCATGCTGAGCTGCAAAAGGTGAAGCAGTGCTTTCTCCCTTGTGTTTCTTTCCAAAGCCCGAATTCTGGCCTACCAATATTTGTTTCTTCTCCTGGTTGTGCTTCTCCTACTTTGGCATTGAAGTCTCCCATGATAATGGTATATTTAGATTTATGCTCATCAGTTGCCTTTATGATGTCTCTTCATAAAACTGGTTCGACCTCTCTTCATCTGTGTGATCACTTGTTGGTGCATATACTTGAATTATGCACAGATCCTCATTTCGACAACTGTATTTGTAATGAGATTCACTCTGTCCGAGTAGCTTTTTATCTGACTGACGTAGTTCTTTATGCTAGGGGTGTATGAGGAGAAAGCCAATTCCTCTGGCCTCTTTTGTTTTTCTTCTTGTTCCCCTCGGTTGAACAGCCATGCAACCACCTTGTATTTCTTAGACATTTCTCTTGTAGGACATTCCCTTCCTCCTTGTCTCAGCTAGACCAATGATACTCCACTTGAAGTCTTCTAGATCTTTCCACAAAGGTGTTGTAATGCTCTCAGTTCGAATTTAGAGTACGTGTATTATATGTAATATATAAATAGTTAGCTTACTATGTCCAGCCCTTGCACTCTCTCCCTCTCTGTCCTGGAGCTTCCAAAAGGCGTTTTCTTGATTTCTTCAGAACTTCATCATGGAGTTTTCACCTCCGAGTCCCGGCTGGTACACTTTATCATAAGTTTATGGTGCCCATTTTGGCCATGCGGCTTTACGGCCCCGTCGTTTTTCGTTTTGTTGTCATCCATATTTTCCATGAGGGGTTTCTGCCGTATGCTGACGCGCTGGCAGGGCGTTGTTGTCAGCAGTGTGAAGCCATTTATAATCTATGGATTTGATAAATGCCTTTTGATGGCATTTCTCCATCAAGGGCCCCACCTACCCTACCAGGCTCGCCTGAGTTGGCCAGGATATTTATTTTACAATCGCGCCGGACCTCGGGACTCAAAACTATGAGGAATCCATTATGAGGATACAATAATCAGTAAATTACTACGATTATCTGTGGTTCTCTCTCGCTCAACTGGTTTAATTATTTCTTTTGGTACCGTACATGATTTGTTATTTTCCAAGGCTGTTCATTTTCAGATTGGTGTAATGTTGCGACGGTCAGGGGGTATGCCGATGATACTATAATTCATCACACAATTAATTTCCGAAAACAATATCATCATTTTGAAGCATAGGAATTGTATGCAGCTTGAATTTAATTAAAAAAAAGAAAAGCAAACTATGAATATTATCGCAGTCGTCAGTACTTCAATAATAATTCCTTGAGGTTGTTAAGCAATATGAATAACTTGGTATTATTAGGCGCACATATGTTTTCAAATATTCTTCAAATTATTGTCATTATATTACCACCCATCAGGAAAACAAAGTTTCAAGTTGTATTGATAAACCGCTCATATTTTTATACATTTGAGAGACTGTTTTTAGTAGCCACTTTTTTGATGGGTTGTCCCTTGGGGAGCGGAACGGGTGAACCTGCACACGGAATGTGCAGATTTGTTTATTATTATTTATTTATTTATTTATTTTAATTCTTAAATATGTGTGTACGTTTTTAATGGTAGCGCCTTCTTCAGGACATTAATATGGTTCTGTTTTTAAAATCTAAGCTCTGATGATTTATTTATTTATTTATTTATTTTTCATTTAATTTTGTTGTTTTCAATTACATGAGTAGATCGTGTTGAAATGAATTAATGGACGGACGGACGGATCGGATCTGACGTCGCCATTTTTTCTACAAAAAGTGACGAACTGGCATTTTGGGTAAAAAAATTTCCTCCAAAGTAACCACCTGTAGTACATTTGTACTATACAATACAGGTGTAAGGCAGACGTGTGGTACCAGTTATAACTAACTAAGACTGAGCAGCTAATCTGCAGAAAACATATGAAGTTTTTAGTTTGTTTTGCAATGTAACAAAAAATAAAGCCAATGAATCTAAGATGTTTACATTTTTCGTTAGCAGTACATTCGTTTGTCGATGGTAATATCGGCCAGAGTACCTACACATGTACAAACATGTGTAAAAAAAATTTCCCATTTAATAACAACAAATAATAATAGTGGCTTTATATAGCGCTTCCAATTCCTGTCACGCAGTGACGCTCATGGCGCATGAACACATTATTACCCCTGTCATCAGGCCAGTGATATCATTCCTAGAACCATCTCAACTACTCTGGGGAGTATGCAGCCCATGCTCAAAATGTGTAGCGCAACGAGCTTAATCAAAACACAATTACCATCTCTACCTCAAAGGTCCCCATTTATACTCCTGGGTGGAGGTAGATAATTATAGTTATAGTGTGTCCCACCAGGACACAAGCACCATTTGTCGCGTGCCAGTATTCGAACCCACATCTTGAAAGACTCGGCCATCAGAAACGAGAGTCCGATGTACTAAACCACTTGCCATGGCAAACCCAATTCGATGAAGCGGGTCACAATTTAATATGGAAGCACGAAGTTAACGGCATTTGATTTAGTACGGAGTGCAGAATAAGTTCAATCCATCGTTACTAATATAGAGAAATAAACATTTTAAACAAACTAAACTGAGCAAATTTCCAATCAGGTATTTATTAACACTTTGCATACAAAAAGAAATGTGTTTTTGATACATAAAAGCAGACTATCGGCGAAACACATGATTACTCAAAAACACATTACATTCTAAATTATTTATAATATTTCTAACTTTTGGCTTATAATTCTCAATCAATGTATTTTGCATTCTGATCAAGGTTAAAAGAATTCTTTGTAATAGGTCGTAACACGTATTCCGTTTTAACTATTTATTCCATAAAATGTGGTCGCAAGAATTCTGCCGACATCGGAGGTTTTCACGGGAAGTAAAAAATCCTAGTCACTTATTTTGTAACGTGTTTGACATCCCTCGTAGATCATTAGAAATTCTTAACACAAAATTAGTCACTTGGATAGATTAATATCATTAATTTTGATAATGATTTGGATGTGATTAACATTTATTTAGAATTTCATATCATATTTATGAACAACAACAACAACAACAACAACAACAACAACATGTAACTACAATGTATGCCGCACAAATACATCATCTTTGAAGAATTGTGAGATGAGTTTTAAGCAGCGACTTAAATCTAGTTATACTATGACACTTATTTTTAGTTGAAGATGATTCCAGAGTCTCGGAGCCAATGAGACAGAAAAGACTCTATCACCCCAGTTCCGTTTTAAGTTGGTTCCCTTTTTAGAGTGACATGATGCTGAGCGCAAATTATGTGATGGAGTGTAGACTTTAAGCAGTTCAGAAATATAATTGAGTTAAATGTTATTACAAGATTGTGAACAATTAGCATAAGTTTAAAAACAATTTCTCTTCAGAAACAGGAAGCCAGTGCAGTTCCTTTTTCCTTCAAGATTATGTGATATGGCATGACTGTTCAGACAAACATTACAAAACGAGTTGCTGTGTGTTTGTATGGTGTAAAGGAAGACGAGAGATATTTGGGATTCTGGAGACCGTAAAAGGAGAGCATTCTTATCGAGCCGTGATGTGACAAACGCATGTATAAATTTGTTCTAGCAGCACGTTGATTCAAGTATTTCTTATTCAGCCAATATTTCTGATATGAAAGGATGATATGCGAAATGTAATGTTGAGGATATGAGGTTTTAAAGTCATTGTCGAGTCAAATATAACACCCAAATTACGTGCTAGCTTGTGATGAGAGGTGGATAACTGTGAGTCACCAATTGTAATAATGAAGAGAAACTTTTGATAATGCATGACGCGAACCAAATAGAACAAATTCTGTTTTTTCGTCGTTCAATTTCATGAAGTTTTTTGTCTTTAGTCCAACTACGAATCTCTTAAATACATTTCTCCAGCGTTATAATAAAAAGCAATCACAGCAGAAGTTCTTGAGAAGATTTAAAAGTAATGTAAAGCTGTGTGTCATCAGCGTAGTAGATATGGTAATTTAATTATACTTGAAAATGATATAACGAACCCGAAAGGTATAAACAGTAAACCACTGTGGACCGAGAATGGAGCCTTGAGTAGTACTGAATAGTCAAGAATAACAGGTTTGGAGATAGAGTTATCAATACAAACGTGCTTGAGGCTCTATTTAAAAGGGTAGGACTTAACCCAAACCAGGGCTGTGTCATGTATTCAAAGATAGTTAATTGAGTATGTATATGGGTAAGGAGAATCCTACTTTGATTGAATTTTTAATTCAACTGATTTTCGTTTCTGATCAAGACCAGATTGTAGCTTGTCAGAGACGAGTCAACATATAACATGACTTGGCTTCGTTTTTTCTACAGCAGCATAAAAATATTGAAAACCAGAAAGCTTGTCTTCCATCATCTATTCAACTCAAATACCGAGTGGAGACGTCGTTCTAAACTCTCGACCACCGAGCTTGTCTGATGAGGATTGCTGGTCATAGAATCCCATATAGCAGCGGGTTCCGTGATATAGCCTATATAGGTTGGTGGAATTTCAGGTTGGGTGATAAACAATTGATTTAATTTTGTCTACACTGGGACGTGTGCTTCATCTCCATAAAAGTTGCAGACTCTCTATTTTAACAATGTATTATACGGTACAGTTGTATAATAGGACGTACGAATCGTGGCCAACAACAACAGCCGGTTTCGGTCATATGTCAGCTTCATCATTAGTTGCGTAACGCTCTTTTTTTTTCTTTTTAAAAAACCCTTATGGCCAACCAGTGAAATACGTGATGCGTGTACGCGGTTATTGGAAGCAGATCAAATTTCCATATAACCTACACAAAGTATGATGGCTAAGAGAGGCCTCACAAAACTAAAAATGCCAACGCGCGAAGACCAAATAGAAGAAGACAAATAGAAGTAAAGAACCAACGAAACATCGAAATGAACAGGTTATTAGCAAGCAATAGGGCTGGTCGGCTGGTTGAAACCCATTATTTTAGAGACCGCTGCGCCACTCACACTTGGTTTCTCGCTCACTAAAAAAGCTCCAGGGCCTGTTTGCCAGATTTGCAGCTCAGCCTCGCATACTGTACTCACACTTAAATCTCAGTGTCATCTTTCCCCTGCTTTATTGTACATTCCCCATGGTTTTGGTATTGTTTATCATAAACTGCAGATCTCGTCCGTCCGAACATATGTGGGCTTGAAATTGTTCTACAAGTTGCGTTGGGCAGACCTTCCAGGTCTTGGGGTTGAGAACATTTCACCTGTCATCATGAAGATCAAGTAAGTGTATAAACATCGGATTGTTAATGGAAAATAAATTTAAATTTAAATCATTGAACACTGTATATGGCATACTCGTTTTATATTAATAATGTTCAATTATTCATGAAGTTTTGTTCGGATGAAACTTTTCCAAAACGTTCAATGCCTCCAATTATATTTATTATATTCTTTTTGACATATATAGCATCCGAATTCACAGTCATGCGGAAAATAATCGTCACAGAGAAAAACTGCGTGATAGTAAACCCTATTATAAGCAAAGAATACCGTCGATCGATATTACTTTTAAAATGGGGGATATCTCATCTCCTCCTCCTCCTCCCTCCCTCCTCCCCTCCGGGAGACTTGTCCAGAGACAAAACATAGTTGCAGAGTTCACAGAATCTTAAAACATAACACATAGTTATTAGATCTTAACATGTAATTGTATCCTAGGGTTTTGACTGTCATGCATGGTGAGGTCATCAGATATCGAATTAACACTCAAATCAAAGTTTTATGAACCATAAAAGATATTTTCACAATTCAGTGCATCATCTTAAATAATTTGAACTAGCCACATTTCCCCGTTCACAGACATGACCTCAATCTCGACCTCTCTTCCGTTCGAAACCGGAAGTTTATGAAGAAATATTCTTGAATCACTTTTCTTGTAAATGTATTTGTACAGCCAATAAACAGTTGCGGAGTTCAAAGAACCTTTAAAAACTTAACACATATGTTAGACATTAACATATGTTCCAGATAGCGTTGTGACGTCATGGTGAGGTCATCATTCCAATTAATTATTACGTAATTAATTATAATTAAAACAACTCGTGAACCACAATAAAAAAAAATTAAATTCCTTCATAATCATACAGAACATGAGGAGACTCTGAAATTTGATACACAGATATGACCCTATGGCTGGACCCTTACTTGGTCCAAACTGGAAGTTCAAGAAGTTTAAAAGCTCTTTTATGAATTTGTTAGCACAGTTATGAATGGGACAAGATATCTTTTTTCAGTCAATGTGAGTACGACCAAAATTAGGTAGAATCATAGAAGAATCATGAAAGAATCATAGGAGAATCAAGAAGTGTAAACCAAGTAGTAATCAACTAATAATTGAGAATCATTGAATGATCCTATTATTTAAGACAGCTTAAGGAGTTACTTTATTAATAAAGGCGCTACTCACTGTCTCTTCTGGAATTGCTGCCCCCTGGTGCACATTTAGTTGATCGGTTAAGGTACCCAGGGCATGAGATAAACAACATATCTCAGGTAATTATGAAGACGGCCCAACTGCCCTGCTGAATTCCCTTGGACACTCCATCCCATATTTTCTTGGGATCTTTAATTTCTCTATTCCCTTTTGGGACCAATTCCCATATTCCCCTTGAGTTAGTTCAATTCCCCTGTCCTCCATGCCCAACCCCCAGTTCGGATGATCCACCGGATGCAACGATACTGGTTTGAGCTCTGGTGCTGTGGCCCACCGCTGCAGGCCTCATTGAGGCCGAAACCGCAACCCATCGGTTACCAGTACCAAAGAGAGGCTACTGACATGACGTGACAAATACACTTAATGAGAGTGAAAGTGTAGTCAATTACAGGATCGGTAACGATATTTTGTTTCATAGATCTTTGAGCAATGAATGTTACCATGTATGTACATCTGCGAGATTTTTGGCCATTTTGTAGGCCCAAATACTATTAACAATATATATGTATGATAAAATAACATAATAATAATATAAATATTATTATGATAAAAAACAGGTGCTTTCAGTAGGTTATTGTCAAGTTTTGTTTCATCAGAACTTCGACATTACACATATGGTAGACACTGCATGTGTTTATTTAAATCCTTTAACCTTGTCCTTTGGTGCTTCTGTTTATCATATTGGGTTTGGCGATAGATAGAAACTAACCATAGACCACAAATAACATCATGATAAGCCCGAAGAGCTATACTGCTTTATTTGTCTAGAAAACAACGCTCATGAGCAGGGGTATTAATATAATGCGTCTGAGTAACTAATTCAGTTGGTGGAATGCGTGCGCTATATAAGTCCACACATTATCATCATCATCCATCATCATCATCATCATCATCATCATCATCATCATCATCATCATCAATATCATCATCATCATCGTCATCAACGTCATCATCGTCATCATCGTCATCATCAATATCATCATCATCATCATCATCACTGAACAACATCATCATCATTATTATTATTATATTTATTTGTTCAGTACAGTTAAGAATGGGACAACATATTTTACTTTTCAGTCAATGGACGACCAATCAAACAGGGGTAGAATCATAGACCAATCATGAAAGAATCATGGAGAATCAACAAGTGTAACCAAGTAGTAATAAACCAATAATTGAGAATCATTGAATGATCATGGCTTATTTAAGACAGCTTAAGGAGTTACTTTATTAATAAAGGCACATACTACTGTTCTCTGAATTGCCTCCCGGCACATTTCGTTGATGGGTTAAGGTACCCTCGGGCATGAGATAAATAAATAAATATATCTCTCAGGTAATTAAGGAAGACGGCCCAACTGTCAGTGAATTCCCCTTGGACACTCCATCCCATATTTTCTTGGATCTTAATTCTCTATTCCCTTGGACCAATTCCATATTCCCTTGAGTTAGTTCAATTCCCCTATCCTCCATGCCCAACCCTGTTCGATGATCCACTGATGCACGGATACTGGTTTGAGTTTCGGTGCTGCAGGCTGAACGCGCAACCCATCGGTTACCAGTACCAAAGAGAGGCTACTGGACACGACGTGACAATACACTTTAATGAGAGGAAAGTGTAGTCAATTAAGATCGGTCATAACGATATTTGTTTCTTTATTAGATCTTGTGAGCAATGAATGTATGTACATCCAGTGAGATTTTGGGCTACTTTTGTAGGCCAAAATACTATTATTAACAATATATGATAAAATAACATAATAATAATATAATATTATTATGATAAAAAAACAGTTGCTTTTCAGTAGGCTATTGCACAATCAGGCGTTTCATCAGACTCTTCGACATTTCGACATGGTAGACATATGGTAGACACTGTCACATTTAAACTTTAACCTTGTCCTTCCTTTGGTGCTTTCATATTATCATATTGGGTTTATGATAGAGAAACCATAGACCACAAATAACATCATGATCAGCCCTAAGAGCTATAATTAGCTTTTTATTGCTTTTAGCGTTCAGAAACAACGCCCATGAGCCTTATGAGCAGGGGTAATAACATAATGCGCCTTGAGCACCACTCTGTTGGTGGATACGTGCGCTATATAAGTCCACACACATTATTATTATTATTATTATTATTATTATTACATATTATTATTATTATTATTATTTTTATTATTATTATAATTATAATTATTATTATTATTATTATTATTATTATTAATAATAATTATTATTATTATTATTATTATTATTATTATTATTATTATTTTATTATTATTATTATAATTATAATTATTATTATTATTATTATTATTATTATTATTATTTATTATTATTATTATTATTATTATGTTTTATTATTATTATTATTGTTTCTCATCATAAAACCCAATATGATAAACAGAAGCACCAAAAGGACAAGGTTAAAAGGATTTAAATTGACATGCAGTGTCTACCATATGTGTAATAACAAGCCTGATGAAACAAACTTGACACGCCTCTCCACTGAAAGCAACTGTGTTTTTTCATAATAATATCTCTATTATTATTAAGTTATTTTATCATACATATATTATTATTAGTATTTGGGCTCACAAAAGGCCAAAGTCTCACTGATGTACAATACATTCATTGCTCAAGACCATGAAAACAAAAATACGTTACCGATCCCAATTGACTACACGTTCCTCTCATTAAGTGTATTGTCACGTCGTGTCAGTAGCCCCTTTTTTACCTTAACCAATGGGTTTCGTTTT
>CM055816.1:90307749-90341196 GCA_029582265.1 Zoroaster sp. YZ-2022 | reverse complement strand
TTATGAAAATCCCCAGATAGATGAAATACATTGAAAATGTGAAAACGACATTTAAAAATAAAATAAAATGACCACTGCTGACCGATAGGTGACCACTGGCCAAAATCTGTGTATTCGAGCAATGAAGCATTGGACCAAGTTAGGCTGCAATCGGCTGAAGAATGTGGTAGAAGAAGCTATTTGTAAATATTGATTATAATTAAATGACCACAACTGACCACTAGATGACCATCGGCCAAACTTTATGAAAATCCCCAGATAGATGAAATACATTTAAAATGTGAATAAGACATTTTTGAATTTTTTCATGAAATGACCACTGCTGACCGATAGGTGACCACTGGCCGAAATCTGTGTACACCCCATATGTAGCACTGGTTAATGGTGCATCTGTCCACGTTTGGCCGCAATAGGCCACAAAATGTGGGAGAAGAAGCATTTTGTAAATATTCAGTAAATGACCACTACTGACCACTGGGTGACCGTTGGCCGAAATTTATGAACATGCCTCGATGGCGCATTTATTCCTCCATGATTTGACAAAGTTTGTTTGAAATCGGCCGAATAGTTTTAGAGTTATGACCATTTTTATTTTAGTCACGTGACCATGATTTTAGTCACGTGACCGTTTGACCGAAGAAATAATGTTTGCATTACAATATATCAGCCTGCTTCGCAGGGCTGATATAAAGAAAGAAAGAAAGAAAGAAAGAAAGAAAGAGTTGTTGCATTACAATATATCAGCCTGCTTCGCAGGGCTGATATAATAACCACAGAGGAGCATATAAAGGATATGGGTCCACAAACATATGTTGCTGTTAAATACAACAGATTGGAATCCATAAAAAAAATTAAAAAAATCAATGGTGCTCATTATCGGTATTTGTCAGTATCAATATACAGCTTAGGTACAGACAACAGCTAGTCCTTTGTTAACGTGTTTTTTGTTGTTGGTTTTGAACCAACACGAGCGCTTCTTTTACTCCATTTAAGCACAATAATAGTTGTCAAAATTATCAGTCAGGATGCAAAATATTTTCGGTACACAAGAACTGCTATTGTACACTCACGATGACCCATTAATAAAACATCTCTTCAAAAACAATAGGACATTTTGTGTAATACCATCTGGACCTTTCCCTATGGTAATACCAATATTAAGGTAAGAAAGCAAACATTGTGTCATTCATGTTCCAGCCTTTCCAACATTTAAATGTGTCAATTAATATAAAAATACAAAGATAAAGGCACATATTTCCAGATGTCATATCCAACTGATTATTTTTGAGTTATCATTCACACTAACACCAGTGATTCAACATGTAGGTTATTAATATATAAAAATTAATTATGATAGTGCTATGGCGATCAGACTTAAGGATCTTTAATCTTGAGGCAAGAGATCCAGATCTTCTTTTAAACTTATGTATTTTATTTATTATCTTTTTATTATTTTATCAACTTAATTAAATTTCATTTTGCAAATGGAATAACGTGTATATATTTTTAATCGGAAAGCTTCAGTAAACTTCTCGCAATGATTGTTTAATAACCGAAAAAAGAGTCTAGAAAAAAAGGAGTCTGGAACAACAAAATGATAAGTAATATTTTCCTAAATTGTTGGGCGTTAATTTTAAATATTGGCTTTGGTTAGCCGGTTAGCAAATTTTTAAATGGTTAATGCTGTTTGTTTTTCGCTTAACCATCCCAGCACTAATTTATTAGGTGTTCGGGTATGTACCCGAAACACCTATTGTTTTTGTTCGGTTTTTTTTATTTTTATTTATTTATTTATTTATTATTATTATTATTTTTTAGGTGTTTTAGCCACAGCGCGAACACTTCTTCTTCTTCTTCTTCTTCGTATTCTTCTTCTTCGTATTCTTCTTCTTCGTATTCTTCTTCTTCTTCGTATTCTTCTTCTTCGTATTCTTCTTCTTCGTATTCTTCTTCTTCGTATTCTTCTTCTTCGTATTCTTCTTCTTCGTATTCTTCTTCGTATTCTTCTTCGTATTCTTCGTATTCGTATTCTTCGTATTCTTCGTATTCTTCGTATTCTTCTTCGTATTCTTCTTCGTATTCTTCTTCGTATTCTTCTTCGTATTCTTCTTCTTCGTATTCGTATGTGATGTGGTACTATGATTAATATCCCTACATTTATGGCACAATAATATTGTCTGGACAACAATACCCCTGTTAGAGTTGATTTATGAGGGAGCGTCTCAAAGGTCGGGACGGCTATATTCACCGGGCATATTCCCGCTGCGTATACTCCGTGGAACGATATAGTATGCTCTACGTAACGCTGTGTTCCCAGCGAGCGTTCCACTGCGCACAGTGAAAGAACACTGTGCCCAGAGGAATATTCCCACAGGAACGTTCTCAATTGTGTATGTTGGGCATAGGCCTATACCGAATGCGAATCAATATCGAGTGACGTTGTGTATTGCACAATCCTGCAATTTATTTGTACGACGAGGTAGGTATTTAGGAGTTATTTTGTTAAGTTGGTCAAGTTCGACACCAGTGAAAACAATTTGATTACATAAACCTTGCAACCTTGGTAAGACACCTTTTCACATTTATCGAAGGGATTGGAATGAACGTTTATAGCTTCCAATAACAAACGTGTTAAAAAATATCAGTGGGAATTTATTCGCTATTAATTCTAATTAATTTGTTTTGCCAATGAAATGATGTAAATAAATACATCCTTAACTTATTAACCTGGCAGGATATTTTCAGAGGTTAATATTTTGTACTAATTAATAATTTACACCCAAGCACGTACTGAGACCTAATTTCCTGACCGATTTATGTATGAGTAACACAGGTCTATCCAGTAAACGCACGGCGTTGATTACACTAACCATCGACATTATTGTTGTCATACCTTCAAGCCCTACATGAAATCGCGTTCCGTATTATACCACGCACACCGCCATCATGCAACCTACGGTTCGCGAATTGCTACCGGCTCCCTTTGTCTTTCGATGTGAACAGCGAGAACGATCCCAGGAACGTTCCTAGAGCAATGCATGCCTGTGTGTTCCCAGTGGAACGTTCCATTGGGAACACGGTGGCGTTCCCACGGACCTTTCACGTATATCCAGAGGAACGCTCTCATGTTCCAGCCGTCACGACTTTTGAGACGCTCCCTTCCCTATAGGTTCCTCTGGAACGCTTTCTGCTATCACGCAAAAATGTTTGACATTTTTTGTTAAAAATACTAAATTGTTAATATTGTAAGGCATTTAAGTATATGTTTTGGGGATGGTGGTCAAACTGTGAACTGAGAGATGAGTCATGTGACCACTTCCAATGCATTCTGGGAATCCAATACTTATTTATTTATTTTTTTGCTCAACGTAAAAGTTTATGCCATGAATAGTACCATGGATGTTCTTATATCTGCCTTTATTGTACTTTTGGTAAAAATATAAATCCCAATTTCGGGTCAAAATCTTTAAATATCATGTTTTTGAAACAAAATGATCCAAAATGTTGCTTATATCGCACTTTATCGGTGATCTAAATGTCGTCAAATTGTTAGCTGTACTGAAGATAACATTTGTGGCAAATTTCATGGCCAACGGATAGAAATTAAGGAAGTTAGGGGAAAAATACTGTTTTGACCAAAAATGAGGAAAATATCAAAACTGGGTATAGCGCCCCTTACGGTGACCTATGAAAGTTTTCATGGTCTCATTCGATAGATCATACCAAACAGAACATGCCTACGAAGTTTCATGAAAATCGGCTGAAGAATACCAACACTGTATTTGTTTAACTCTTTCCATCGACACAAGGCCTCAGCTAAATACACTGGATCAGGCGAAAGGCCTATTATGTACAAACTAATAATGACATATGACATGAAATTTTCAATTCAACAGCGCCCTGAACAGTTTTAGGCAATTGAATTGTCATAATTTTATTTATTATTTATTTATTTATTTATTTCACGTGGGAGATGTACGTCTCATTTTATTTCAAATCACCAACACATATTAAGTAAGACTAATTGCGGTGACACCATGTGGAATCTCAATTGAGTAGTAATTAGTTCTGAAAAGAACTGGAGGTACAACTCGACGTTTCGATCAGTATGCTCTGATCGTCCTGAGGACGATCCTGAGGACGATCAAAGCATACTGATCGAAACGTCGAGTTGTACCTCCAGTTCTTTTCAGAACTAATTACTACTCAATTGAGATTCCACATGGTGTCACCGCAATTAGTCTTACTTATCATCCTCACCATGCAAAGCTACAAGTTTTACCTAACACATATTAACAAAAAATAAATAAATTTAAAAAAAACATTACACACAATGACCAACGGTGTTCATAAAATACATATACAACGCAAATATATTTACAAAGGAGATTTACAAGACGTTTACTCTAAAGTGAAGGAATACATCGGAAATGAAGTTTGGTTAAAAATATGATGTTAAAAACACAGGAAAGCCCATTATATAAAGGAGAAACTAACCTTGTTTCCATGAAAATAGCACAGAGCTTTGGTTCTAGTAAAGGTTGTGATTATTATTACTCTTACTTGTATGTGTGGGGGTGTGTGTGTTTAAATCCCTCCCACTGAGATTGATATTCAACAAATCACAAACTATTTATACATCTGTTTGTTTCCGGAGATGGGCGTGGCTAGTCACGTGAAGGAATACTATAACGTTCGGAACGTTGCGAGAATCATATTCATCTATTGCCGCTCAGTGGACAAGGACGTTTCAGTCTAAACATAACTTGTTTGTAGCTACAGTTTCAATTACAGCTAACAAAGGCCGATGATTTTGAAGGTGCGTATAATCATTAATACATTATTCAGTGTTTTGCAATAATAAGTTATAATTTATTTTTCGTCACTTTATTTATTTTTAATTTTGTAGAATGTAAACTCTTGATTTGTGGTTAAAACAATACATAACAAAAAGTTACAATAATGTGTGTATATGTGTATATATGTATATACACCCATCACAACTTCTAATTTCCCCCTAATATTTTTTTGAATATCTCAACAAGTATTGCATGAATTTTAAGAATTTAAAAAGCAAATGACAGAATAACATGTTCTACACAGCTCGTAATGAAATGGTTGAAATTCAATCATGCATGCACAATTGACAGTGATTTGAATGAAAATTCAGCTGAAAAAGTTGCAGTACAAAGCATTGCTCATGCATCAATAACAATGGTATTGATGGCTGTTTCATAATAAGAAAATAATATTCAAAGAGCAACATGCAACATGCATGTCCATTGTTTTAGAAGAGTAGAGCAAGAGTTTAATATGGAATTGGTCCTCCATTATTCTCCAAAACTGACTTCTTACAGAAAACTACATGTGTAACATGCCATTGAAGCAATGCTTTGTACTGCAACTTTTTTTCAGCTGAATTTTCATTCAAATCACTGTCAATTGAGCATGCATGATTGAATTTCAACCATTTCATTACGAGCTGTGTAGAAAATGTCATTCTGTCATTTGCTTTTTGAACTTTTAAAATTCATGCAAT
This sequence comes from Zoroaster sp. YZ-2022, assembly GCA_029582265.1. Taxonomy (NCBI): domain Eukaryota; kingdom Metazoa; phylum Echinodermata; class Asteroidea; order Forcipulatida; family Zoroasteridae; genus Zoroaster; species Zoroaster sp. YZ-2022. The sequence continues at coordinate 90,335,657 of CM055816.1, read as the reverse complement.
ACTTGTTGAGATATTCTGAAAAATATTAGGGGGAACTTAGAAGTTGTGATGGGTGTATAACGGGAAGCGAGCAAAGAAATTGGCTGATGCCGGATTCGAACCCGCGTCCTCTCGAATACAGTACGAGTGCTCTACCAACTGAGCTATCCATCCCTTATGTTGGTGGGCGGTCCACTTATGCCAATTATCTAGTGGCACAAGTATCTATTGGTAAAATTATCTATTGGTAACAGCAGTAGCGTGGATTCGGTGTCCTGGTGTAAGATGAACAGAGTGACTGAAAAATACTGACTCATTTATGCAGCAGCAACGGTAATATAACCTTATCACGCGGGGTATTGTTTTCAGTCTAGCACTCAAATTCCATGCCCTGTTGATCGTGACGATATTGTCCCTTTAATAACTTACAACAGTCTTACGGCATTGTATTACCAAACAGAAAACAGTTATAAAACTGCGATAATGGAGTGTCGTGGCCGAGCGGTCTAGCTTACCGGACTCAAGTTCTGGTGTTAGCAGCAGAATGTGGGTTCGAATCCCGGCCTTGACACTTGTGTCCTTGAGCAAGACACTTAACCATAATTGCTTCTCTTCACCCAGGGGTTAAATGGTACCTGTGAGGGCAGAGTTGGTTGATTAGCCCTATATGCGCTATAATGGCAGCAATTGAGCTGTATACTCCCGAGGGAGCTGAGATGGTTTCAGGAATGATTTATGAGCCTTATGAGCCTTATGAGCAGGGGTAATAATATAATGCGCCTTCAGCACCACTCAGTTGGTGGATACGTGCGCTATATAAGTCCACACTTTATTATTATTATTGTTATTGTTATTGTTATTGTTATTGTTATTGTTATTGTTATTATTATTATTATTATTATTATTATTATTATTATTATTATTATTATTAGTATTATTATAATACCAACACAAAGTATGACCTGTAAATCTGCAATTTTCTCAGTTGAGGTTATTTAATATAATCGGAAACCCTATAAGATTATTGTTGGTTGGCATACAATCACCATGGATATGCACAACTTGAGCAGATCAAGGTTGTGATTATAAAAATAAAAAGTTCACATTTGGAGGGTCAGCCAGAAATCATATTGGTTTATATCATAAATTAATTTCAGATGGGTTCTCGTTTAGTCGTCGTTGCACTGTTCATTTCTGCGCTCATGAATATTGCCGTCTGCAGATGCCCAAAAATATCCAAAGGTAAGGTTAGGTCATGACTTTCTCGTTTGTTATTAGTTCATCAAATGTATATTTTAGTCCCTGTATAGTGAGCAACTGTATGTACTGATATGATGGCATTCTTGTCTCGGCAATATTATTTAACCCTTTAATCATGATTGTTGCCATCTGCAGATGCCCCAAAATATCCAAAGGTAAGGTTAGGTCATGACTTTCTCTTTTGTTATTAGTTCATCAAATTTGCATTTTAGTCCCTGTATAGCGAGCAACTGTATGTACTGATGGTATTCTTGCCTCGGCAATATTATTTAACCCTTGTTTGCCATTAATCATGACTGTTGCCATCTGCAAATGCCCAAAAATATCCAAAGGTAAGGTTAGGTCATGACCTTCTCTATTGTTATTAGTTCATCAGATTTTAGTCCCTGTATAGCGAGCAACTGTATGTATTGATGGCATTCTTGTCTCGGCAATATTATTTTACCCTTTTTTCCCATTAACCATGATCGACAATGAATATTTTATAATTTTCTGTCAGGACGTAATTATAGATATCTTCCAACAATATTTGTTATAGATATCCTTGTAATTTAACATATTATAGGCATGGTTGTATTGAATTTTATTTAAATTATGCTACATTTGTTGAAATTCCGAGGTATATACCACCTTTATCGAGCGAAATTGGTCATAAAATATATCGTAGAAAAGATCTTTCAAACGCAGAATATAAAGATCCACACAAATACCCATGAACATTTTATCGTTTTTCTGTTTATGTAAACAAAACAATGTAAAATGACTTTTCTTTACTAGAATTTATTCAACAAAACTTACGAGTTCTAAAATGATAGCCGCACTTTCAGACGTATAAATTCAAGAAAGATTTCTATTTTGTATAATTCATTGATATTTGACAAAGGTGAATTGATTATGAAAAAATAAATTAAAATTGTAAACAGCGACCAAAAGGGGAAATGTCTTGTGGTTACTCGAGAGACCGGGAACCAAACCGAGATTGAGCCAGTGGGCGCCTGCGAGGCAAAACGACGGTGGCGTGAGACCAAAGATTAGGCCATAAGTATGTCCATGCACAGTACGGATTCACGTTTGATAGCCCTTGATAGGGTAAAGCCAGAGGACCAATATAATTCTGTACCACCAGTACGCACTGCTCATAATGCGCCCTCTTATACGGCTAGCTAGCAATTATACAAGGCCGCTATCTATTGGGGGCGGGGGGTGTATTAACCATTTTTAGATGCCCCCTCAAAATATGTACCGACCTATAAGAAACAAGGGAAAATATCCAACAAATTATTTTAGAGTGTAAAGCCCCCTGTACATACCGTTGAAGATTTGTTTTTATGAAACGGAATGGCACCCTGTCTTCATGTGCATATTATTTGAATACCGTTGGTGGAGCACCAATTATTTTGTTTAAAATACAATGATAGGGAAACAATAAAGAAAACATGAAATAAGTTGTAAGATTTTTGTAGTAAGATTGCTAAAAAGAACCTTTGGTTAACTCAACATTTCGATCCGTATGTTTTGATCATCTTCTGGAGAATGCCGAAATGCTGATGCAGGAGGGGCTTGCTTGTACCATTCTTGTAGATGTAGCTATTACCCAAAACAAATTAGAAATACATACATGTAATTAATTATGTGTGAACAAATGTATTATTACACAACTTATTTATAGAAAGTGAAAGATAATATTGTAACAAATTATTCACAATTGTGCTTAAATATCGGCTGTTTTAACCAGCCACACACCATCCCTTAAAAACATTCAAATAATAAATCCCATATCCCACTATTTTATTTTAAGCTAGGTTTCAACTTCATAGGTTCAGGGGTTACAGTTGCAAACCTTAAACTTATTTGGGAATTGCCAACTTTGTTTTCCTTTCTCTTACTATTACTGTACTATTGTGACGCAACAGCATTTTGTATTCTCTACCCCTTTTATATAATGGTATAACCTCGGTGAGGAATTTGCTGGTTCCGTGAGCAATTATGTGACGCCACAGCACGCAGCCAGCGAGCACCAGTTTTGGAGCGCAGAGCGCATTGCATTTGTATGCAGATTTGGGGTCAGTTGTTGCCGTTAGCTTGTATAGAGTAGTCTTCATATAAATATAGTTAGCTCGAACAGTCGTTTAAAAAGTCGTAAAAGAGTTCGTACGTTCAACTCATAATTCCGAGGATGTAGTGCGCTATGTAAGTGGTAAGTCCAGGAGCATTGTGTATTGTGCATGTGTTGTACTTAATACTTTGTAAGGTGGCTTACTGTCGAGGAATTTCTGGGTTTTCCTGTGTGCAGTGCATCTGTTGCACCTGTTATGAGGTGTCGTGAAGGGCTAGGTGTCACCTCACTGGGGCTTGTGTATCGGTTCTCTGGTTGAGTTGTAATTGCATGTGTTGTAATTACCAGAGGGTAATGTATTGCATAAACTATTAATTAAGGCTTGAAGATTAAAAACAAACAAATAATGGTTCATCGAGCTGAGGGGCCCCATGGTATGCATATTGGGTTGCTGGAGCGGTGTGTCTGCCCCTCCTTACAGTACAGTGGCAAAATCCGATGGAATGAGTATTTCGGTTATTTTGAGAGTTGCCGGTTAGTACAGCAGTGGGACGAGGCACAGTCAGCAGAGTATTTGGCAGCAAGTCTGCAGGGTGATGTTGTACATAGTCCGCATTCTTGGGGACAGTGCCAAGCAGGGTCACAGATACACCTATCGTGAACTCGTGAAGTTTTTTGTCACGAAGGTTTGGTACAGGGCAGCAGGCCAATAATTCCTGGTCGAGCTGAGACATAGGCAGCAGAAACCCAAAGAAACTCTGCAAGAGCTAGGTCGGCTAGAGAAGAACCACTTCATAGATGCAGTGGAAACCCAGTCCATACGGGAGGGCATATTCCAAGCCCGACCAAATAATTTCGTCACTGTTTTCACGAAGTGCCAATTCGGCCACACAGCACAAAATACACGTTTCGAGATAATCGAGTTTTAAGTTGCTCACTTTTTGAAATTGTAGTTTCACCACCAATAACGCAGAATATTGCCAATTTATGTGCACTGTTTGAAAATACAGATTTCAAACTTCTCAAATGTACAAGTTATTCAACAACAGGACGATTGTTTACGGCGTAATTGATTTATTAATACAATTGTCCTTTCGTGAAAACGCTAGAAACGGCTTATTTTGCTCTCAATTGTCCCTTCGTGAAAACGGAAAGGCATAGCGCGCCACTACAGACCTATAAATAGCTCGATCCAATTGGCACTTCGTGAAAACGGAAAACGCCTTGCGCGTGAGTTTTGTCCTTACAGCGCGTGTACAAAACTATGCGGATTTATCGACATATCGTGAACCAGTGTGAAGCTGGTACCCGTATAATTCTGGATATGTACGCACGCTATGAGGGAAAATTGGGGACGAAGCAGTTTTTGCGTTTTCACGAAGAGACAATTGTGAGCTATTTATAGGTCGGTAGTGGCGCACGCTGCAATTGGGAAAGTTATGTTGATTTGAGCGTTTTCTCGAAGGGATTATTGTCTTAAATTATTAATTATGTTGTGATTAATCGTCCCTTTGTTGAAAAGTTGACATATTTGGAAAGTTTGAAATCTGTTCTTTCACATAGGGCACACATTTTACATGTATCTTGCGTCTTGAATGTGACATGGTACGTTTAAAACATAGATATTACTTAAAGCTCGATGCTCTGTGGTCCAATTGTCCCTTCGTGAAAACGCAAATTGGTCTTGAGCACCCATTTTGCCCTTGGCCAATTAGTGTAATTACAAAACTAATGATTTTTAGACCCTGTAAATTTGTGGGATTGTAGATTTCAATGAAGTAATTCAGAATATCGAAAAAAATCAAACTCGATAAAAATTGCGATTTTCCCCAATTGGCACTTCGTGAAAACGGTGACGATTTGTCGGAAGCAATGCAGGCCGCTCTAGAGACGGAGAATTTTGAGAAAATAGAGACCCACCGAAGTTTGGAAAAGCCAGCCAAATTTGCTTGCGGGGGGGGGGGGGACTGGGAGACTGAGGAGAGATTGTAGTTTGTCGAGAGGGCTATAAACCAAGAATCTAAGAGTACTGATGGTTTGTCTCAGCAGTTGGACAAAATGTTGAAACTTTTGGCAGCACGGCAGAAGTTGAAAGAGGGCACTTGTGAAGTCCCAGAGGTGTCGGAGGAGTCACGTCCTCAAAGGCGGCGACCCAAGTCGGAATTGAGGTGTTACAACTGTGATCAGAGGGGCACTTTGCATTCGAGTGTAAGGAGCCCGGGCGACGATAAGGTAAACTTTCGGGAAACGACCAGCAGCATGGGTTGAGGTCAAGATTGGCAGAACGACGTATCCGGTGAATGTGATATCCGCTGATGGATTGGTTGTTGCCGATTGGTGGCAGTTTAGATTTTCGGAATATGGAGTTGAACCTGAACGGAGAGCAAATCAAGTGCCAGAGTTGTGCAGGCGAGACTACTTGTATTGGTCGAGTTGTTGTTACGGAGACGACGGTAATACCTGCGGGTACGAAGCCATGGTGGCTGGAACTGTACGTCAGCCTGAGGGACCAGCTAGTCCAATTATGCTGGAGCCCAGAGGGACTTAGTGATAACTAGATCATTGATTGCGGTTCCGACGGAGGTGGTGCCTTTGAGGGTGTTGAACCCTTGCAAGGAAGAGGTTGAGGTGAATCAAACAGACAGTGATACATCACCAGTGGTGTCGGCTAGTGAGGTACTCGATGTTGGAGACATTTCAGTCTGATCTGAAGTCTGATCTGAAAGACTGGTAATGACCCACCACTTGAGGTGTCATTGGAGGTCCTAGTTGGAAAGTTTGGAGCCCTGAGTCCACCAGTATTGCAGGCTGAAACATAGACCGAAGGAGTTCCTATATTGTACAAGGTGCACCCAGCATTTTGGTCGGCGGGACAATCTGCGACGGCACTATGTCCAGGTGCATAGCAGATGCATGGCAGACCTCGATGAGATCAAGAAGGAGCCACCTCGCGGTAAGGAAGGAGATTCTTCATCACTTGGGCCACTGCATCCAGACGTGAGTGGAAAAAAAATAACAACGACTTGATGACCGTTCCCAAGAAAATAGTGAGAGAGTGGCGGAGGTTACGCTAGCAGCAGTCAGTCTGTCGATCTTCGTTCTCCCCTCTCCGTGCGAATCCTTCTCCGCCCAGGGTAGTTCTGTCAGGAAAACCTCGGAGAATGGTAAACAGGATGTTAAATACAGCCATGATTTGGACAGCCCTAACATGCCAGAAATGGAATCCATAAGCACCATATTTGAACATCATCAAGAGGAGGAAGAGAACCCGCAAATGGAGGCACAACAACCCTAGCAGGAGTCACCACAATTAGGACCCGAACAACTCCAGCAAGAGCCACCACACTCAGGACCCGAACAGTCACAGGAGTCACAACAACCAGCACCCGAACAGCCGCACATCCTGAAAATGTAATATATTGTCGTCTTCTTTATGTGTTTGGATCACTGGCAAAACATCTCCTTGATATTGAACTAGTTTTTAGGTGTTCAGGCAAGTACCGCCCGAAGACCTTTTTTAAATAAAATAATATATCAATAATATAATAAGATAAACTATTGAATTGTTCCTGACAATGAACTACCTGAAATTTACCAATACGGATCAAGTAAGTATATCGTCAATACATGTTAAAGACACAGTTTGTATTTGTGAATGACGGGTGTTTCTAGGAACATTTATTTTAACAAATAGTTTCTGATTTACTTATTTTCAGATTACCCAATTTGCTATTCCTGGAAAAGTTATTCACCAGATCTGGTTGAGGCTGAACAATACTGCAATAGTATCGACATGAAAGTGTGTTCACTCGATCAGCTCGCAGAGGCATTCGACGGTGGTTATAGAAATATGTATTTTGGTTTGGTTACAGAATATCATATTATGGCAAATGTTCAGAAGTGTATTGCCCTGCAGTTGGCATTTGGTTTCTGCTATGACATGCGACCTTCTGGTCCAAAAGAAAGAACATTTTGGGGTGTTGTTCGGTATGACTTTCGAAACACTAAGAAGAAACCTGTTTACTGTTGCAACAAAATAAAATAAGTGGATCGACTATCTTCTGGAAAATAATACATTCCACACTAATGCGACATTGTTCATTGTTAAACAAACATTGAGTGCCTCAAAGCAAAATGGACGAATATATCACAAGGAAATATCAGAAGTGATCCATTCAAGTTAACGAGGCGAAGACAATTGAAATTGATAAGTTCAGTTGCCTCCGAGTCTTATATACTTTCAAATGTAGGAAATGACGACAATCATTATGTGTTTTATCTCATATATCTCAGAACAAAGACACAGTTTTCTTTGACACTAGCACTACGCTTTTGGGTCATTTACTGTTTTTCACTTCATGATTTTGCTAAAATATAAAACATGCGCTTTTCAACCAAATCGACTTGATAAATGCTTACTTTTTACACATATCCTATGGCAATATCATAATGAGTAGGTCTCGGAAAAAGGAATGCACACGGCCAAAAATGGGGGATACTAAATACCTTAAATTAACGTTGATAACAAAATAGGGGATACATGCTCCCATCCCTTCCCCGATTTTCATCAAACTTGGTACACATGTTGACTACTGATCTCTATTATACACGTATGTTAATAACTTCATACCTTTAGATTAGTCATGTGATTTTCTTTCACAGTAAAAGTCATAAAATTCCATGATCCTAACTTCTTGCGTTTAGGAGATACAGCATCAAATGTCCTGGGGAACATTGTGTACCCCGTAAATTTTGTTGGTAATATCTCCAGAACGCTTCGTCCAATCACGCTGAAATTTTCTGACTTTTCCTAAGTAATATTACGAACCCCCCTCACGCAAAAATCATTGATAATGGGTGTTCACTGTTATTTTAAACAGCTCCAATTGAATTTCCACTTTTTGTTACAAATACTAGATTTGTTGATACCGTAAGACTTGTAATATGTGTTTTGGGGGTTGGTTGACAACTTTCAAACTCCAAACTAGACAACATTAAGTCATACGATCACTTCTAATGAATTCTGGGAATCTAATATGTCCGACATTACGTTTAAATGCAATAACTTTTTTTAAGTATTTGAAAAATAAATACCCAAAATGTTGCTTACATCGGTGATCTAAGTGTTGTCATATTTTTGCATGTACTGAAGAAAACACTTGTGCAAAGTTTCGTGCCAAAGGGTTAAAAATAAGGATTTCATGGCAAAAAATACAATTTTTGACAAACAAATGGGGAAAAATTTACAACAAATGAATATAGGGGCGCCTAACGGTGACCTATGAAAGTTTGCATGGCCCCATTCGATAGATCCTGTCAAACTGAACATGCCTTCAAAGTTTTATGGAAATCGACTGAGGAATACAGAAAATACGGAGGGGGAACAATGAGCCCCCTAGGTCTGAGAACTAAAAACAATCCCAGGCTTGATAGGGTTAATTCTCCAACACTCTACATCCCAATCACACTTACAATTTATAACAATAGCCGAACAAAATAAATTATATAACATTTGGCGTATAATCATTCGATAGGGCATCGCTTTAAATTTCATTTGGCACCAGAATTGCCAGTAACAGCATCATCTTTGGGACTTCAAATTAGTTTAACTTTATCCTATGTTAATGCAACTTGGTATAATCAATTGTTGTTCATTTATGTTTCAATGCAGATTAGTTTTAAAATAATTAATTATCCAATTTACATAATTAATGAGCTAATTTGCAGGAATAATGAGTAATTTATGCAATAAAAGTAAATATGAAGGAAATTGTTAGTGATATGTCCATATTTTCTTTAACAGAATGTATATGAGTGTTGTAATTTCAATCCAAACTGGCATTTGTAAAATAATGTGCTAATTGTATTTAATTACCTAATTTGCATAATTCGCAATATTTGATGAAAACCTCATAAATAAGGTGCAACAATAATGGTTAATCAAATGTTTTAACTTCTTGGAATATATGTAGGAAAAGTGGGTGGGTGGGAGAACAACCTATGGCGGAGTTACAGACAACAAAGCTGAAAATGCTTAAATGGGCAGTATCGTCATGATCAACAGGACATGGAATCGGAGTGCTTGTTTTAGATTAACTTAGAGACTGAAAATAATTTCCCACATGATAAGGTCTCATTAGCTTTGCTGCTACATACATGAATCAGTAATTTTCAGTCATCTTAAGCTAGGACATCGATTCCATACCCTGTTGAATATCTACTCTGATCGTGACGATACTGCCCTTTAAGAACATTTAAAGGAAATTTCCACATAATTCCAACATCAACGAGAAATATGAAGTCTACCTTAAATGGAGGGTTAACTTCCTCATATGTGATGAGATCTGGGAAAACCCTTCACATGGTGAAATTTGTAATGTTTGCGTTTTAATACATCAAATTAATGAGGACACTGTGCTTATTTCAAAACTGTTTTATTCAGGATTCTAGGTTGTCTATAACTTGAGTTACACTCTCAGGGAGTTCGAAAACTGACCTCGTTTTGAGAAATCAAGCTTTTAAGTTCTGAGTAACATTTCACCACGTGAAGGGTTTTTCCAGATCACATCACATATATGTATCTGATGAAGAACAAAGTTACCCTTCACCCTGTAAAAAAAATGTTGAGGGGACTCACATTCACAAATTATAAGATAATTATTTAAAAAAATTGAATATATCACGCTGGATTATAAAATTATTGCCTAAAAACACCAATTTCCAAATTGAAGAATCATGTTCCAATAATCAAAGAGTTGCAAATTTTTAACAACAAAGTTTTCTTTCAAGAAAAAAAAACATTGTGAAAAACAAACATAAGTGCCAGAAAGCAGAAACGGCACTGTAAATTAATTTCAGAAAGCAGAGGTCAAAAATGTATATATTTAAAAAAAATGTAAACACCAGTATAATCATTTAATAATAAATCACCCCTATTTCCAAAAATGATATCATGCAAAAATGGCGACACGACTCCAATAAGCAACTTTTACCAACACAAAAAAACAAACGTTCGATGAATATGTTCATCTTAATATCAGAAATCTGAATTATCTAATTAAGACAACGATTATCCCATACTGATACAATATTGATGTAAAAAGACCAGACATTCTAAGCTAAGATCAACGCATCGTATGACGCGTGAAACTGCAGTGCGTGTACCGTCTGTGTGTACGTGTGTGGAAGGTGGAAGTGTGTACGACTAGTTTAGCTCTGACGATTTTAGGGTCTCACAAAAATACATTTCGGCAATACTTCTTTGAAGTACATAATGCACATTAATGTTTATGAACTGAAAAACATAGATAAACGCAGACTATAATATCCACACCTTGATCCCAAGACGTTTTGCCGTGATTGGATGAAATGAAAAAAAATATTGATGGTTTTGTCTGGATGCTGACGTCATATTCAAAAGGATCTCGCACCAAAGATAACCCAAAATATACTCTTTCCGATGAGCTTAACTTCGCACGTTTTCGTCTAATTAGACCGCGCCGATTTGTAATCGAAATATTCCAAGTATATTCGGCCAGAATCGTTTCAGCGCCAAAGTACGTGCCAAAAGCATGCGTGTGACATATGAATTGTAAAGTGCCTCACGGACATTACGTTCAAAGTATAAGAGAGTCGGTTTTAGGTAACAGGAGTAGTCGTGAGAGTGTACAGCCTAGTAATAGCAAAGGCTGTGACAAACTGGTTACATCCCAGTCTCTCATTCACCTTCTGTCCGATTATCAATGGCATGATGCAGTTTATAAACAGCGTGCTGAACTTATATCTGAACGTTCAACACACAGGATTGGCGCTGGTATATATATATATATATATATATATATATATATATATATATAATATATATATATATATATTAGGTGATATTGGACCGGAAGCGAGGTCCTATATTGACCGTGACCAAGACCCGATGTCTTTATCCTGCGGAAAAGACCAAGCGTTGAACTTGTATTTCCATTCATAAATGCCTACGTTGATTTCGTTTTCAAAATGTCAATGTCGAGTGTCATTTGTATTGAAAAAAAAAGCCCTTAAAAATCCAGAAAATCAAACGTATGAGAATGGATGATATTCCAACTTGGGCTGTGAGTTCGCAGCACGTTATATAAGCATCTACACTCTGATTGGTTTATTCCCATGTGGCACACACTTGCATAACGGGCGCAAGATCGCATACTTCCTAATTGGTCACTATAACCAATAACGCACAGGCAGCCAGTCTTTAACGGCCGTGAATACACCTCCACGTGACCATGTTTCGTCAAATCAGATTGTCTTAACTGTCTTGGGCATTTATGTATCCCCTTCAACAAATTAATCGCTGGGTTTAATTTATGTTTTTTGTTCCACTGGTTATAATATAGAATATACTTATATACCATTGCAGAAGGTTCTACCAATTTCCTTAACTTGCTATAAGCGATTGCAAATTGTTGATTATGTCTGATATTCAACATCACATCAAGTATGCATGTCATAATACATCATTTTTTTAATGTTACCAACGGTATACAGGCCTTTACATACACAAAAACATACATGCAGTTATAAATATAATCGATATGTAGAGTTCAATTAGTTCAATATGCTTTGTTTAAAAAATCAAAAAGCAAATGACAGAATGACATGTTCTACACAGTTCGTAATGAAATGGTTGAAATTCAATCATGCATGAACAATTGACAGTGATTTGAATGAAAATTCAGCTGAAAAAAAAGTTGCAGTATAAAGCATTGCTTGAAGGGCATGTTACACATGTTACACATCAAAGCATCAACAATCTAGTATAGGTTTTCCCGGTTAATTTCGGCAAATAAGCAGCCAATTTTCACTTTCATACCTTCATATTAAAGCGATTTTGCCGTTCCAGTTGCTACTGTGTTTTGAGTTAAGAATTCGAGTATTCAGTTTCATTTTCAGGCATGCGAATTCATTTATAGCATTGTATTCAATTTAGCATATACGTCGTTCTTTTTAGTAATGCACATTCGTCATCCAATTTAGCAGAGTTGCTTCGACTGGAGATTTTCACTAAAATGTTATTTTCATGTTCGGCAATCAATTTCGCAAAAGGTATTTTGGACGATTATAATTGTTTATAATTTAAACAAATTATCAACTTTAGGAATGCGTTATTATGGCCCAAACTGTTAATCTTTAACCGTAGAAAACATAATATGTTACACAAATTCATACGTTACAAATACAACACAAGTAACAAGCTACACAACTGTTTAGAATGTAACACAGTTAGGCCATGTGAATCTGTTTAGTGGGTGTTGTATGTGCACACGTAGTGGAATTGTATCAGTCATGTCGATACGAGTTTAGTAAGTGTTGTAAATTTGCATTCGTTTTTTATATCCACATCCAAAAAAGACATTTTTCTTCTCGGACAAATCCGATGTTTCTCAACAACGACAGTCACACAACGTCCTCCAAACGTAAGGTACAGGTAAAACGACAATTCCGGAAATCCTCATACATGTATCATGTCATGCAATTCTGCCGAGAGACTTTCCTGTCACAAGTGAGAATATTTTGTGTATAACGTGTTTGTTGTTACTAGTTAGATTCAGACTTTTGCAACCAAGATCACAGTTCCTTTGTATCATGCAATTTGATGTTCATTTTGCATCATTGTCTACTTTTAAATTTTAACATTTTCCAACACAACATTAAGTAAAACATATCTGAAACAAACTGGAAAATTGTCATTGTATAGTTTCTCGTAAGAAATATTGGATAAACTCAGCTTGCGAAATCACGATGAATTGCATGAGCCCATTAAAAGAAAAACTTCAGCCAACCCAGCCATGTATGAAACTTCAGCCAACCCAGCCATGTGTTTATTTTAGTTTAACATATTTGTAATGCACGTATTAAATATGTTTTTGTGTATGTACACTATACAAGCTCCTAAAAGTGCTAAAATTAGCACTTGAGGTGCAGCTATATTCAGCACTTCGTTTCTAGAGTGCATATACAAAGTACACGTGAAGTGCTGAATATAGCACCTCAAGTGCAGTCACTATACAAGCTCCTAAAAAGTGCTAAAATTAGCACTTGAAGTGCTATATTCAGTACTTCGAGTGTACTTTGTATATGCACTCTAGAAACGAAGTGCTGAATATAGCTGCACCTCAAGTGCTAATTTTAGCACTTTTAGGAGCTTGTATAGTTACTGCACTTGAGGTGCTATATTCAGCACTTCGTTTTTTAGAGTATATTCTTATTCTTTTAGCATGAGTGTCAACAAGATTAACGCGCTATCTAAGCACTATCAAACAACGGATAATCATCATCATCATCATCATCATCATCATCATCATCATCATCATCATCATCATCATCATCATCATCATCATCATCATCAATCATAATAATAATAATAATAATAACTATTTGTAGCGCGCACATATCCACCCTGCTGGGCGCTCAAGGCGCGGAAACAAAGAAAAAACATGAATACAAACAATATACAATGATAGCATAGGGACAAAAATTATGTACTGAGATACAAATGTACATGTACCTACAATGCAATTACAAATATACATCATCTTTGAAGAATTGTGACATAAGATGAGTTTTAAGCATCGACTTAAATCTAGTTATACTATGACAAGATTTGAGTTTAGTTAGAAGATGATTCCAGAGTCTCAGAGCCGCGACAGAAAAAGACCTGTCACCCCAGTTCCGTTTTGAAGTTGGTTCCTTTACGAGTGACATGTTGCTGGAGTGCAAATAAATGCGTGATGGAGTGTTCGAAGGCGGTATCTCTCCACTTTGCAGTGGCACCCCTATTAATGATATTACAATTATTATCTATGCATTCCCAATTAATTTTTTACATCCAAATGACTTCCACACATGCCCTGCTATGGTCTAGTATTATTTTCAACCCCAGATGACACCCGACGGCTGTGTAGTTTAGCTCTCTCCTGTATGACCTAACACACAGTAAACAGCGTTATAGTTTATCTCTCCAGCATGTAAACAACATGTAACAGAACCCAGACACTCTGTCTGGGGGGTGGGGGTTATGCCTGGCACTGGCACTGGCTCTGGCTGTCGCAAGACATCAAAGAGCACAGCCTGAGGCCAAACAGATGGTTTCACTTATCAGAGGGTTAGATCTGGGTAGGTCTTTATGTGTACACAATGGATGGTTGATTTTGTGCACAGACATATGGCAGCGATTAATTTTCCAGCCCAGAAAAACAAAACTACACAGCTCTGGGAACTGACACCCCTTCTAAGATATGTGGAATGGCCCACTTTAGGATATCAATGACTCCCAGGCATGTGTGGCTTTTTTTCTGGGAAAAACAATGAAATAAATAACTTCTGCCACTCGCGAGTGGAGGGCGAACTCCTCGACATGTTAAGATGATAACAAGTCCCAGGCATGTCATACAATGTTCCCAAATACAACTCCCATGGACATTTCTTGCAGTAATACTTGTGGGTGCATGGTGACTAATATTATTATTAAAAACAAACTTACCCAACTAAGGTCACAGATAATAACTTCTGTCACTGCCCAACTTTGCCAGCAAACAATCCTTTTAGATGATATGATGTGTGTACATTTACTAACCTAAATATATAATTGTCTTAATTGAGTTAAAACCCATCAACCATGTCAACAAACCACGAACACCTGATTAGTAACCATTCTAGATTATATGTGTGATACATAATCACATACACAGTCTGGTAACCACCATTATGTATGTCTCTACAGTGCATATGGAGTCAGGGAACCTTTACGTCAAACTGACAACAGAGGACACCCTTCAAGCAAAACTTTCAGGGGACGTGTACAGGGGGTTAGAAATATCAATTTTTTATTTTAATGATTTATTCTTGTTTCTAATAGGCCTGTACATGTTTTGAGGGGGGCAGAATAAAAAAAAGTCACAAAAGTGAAATAATACCCCCCCCCCCCCCCCCTACTCGTAGGGAAACAACGGAGCGGGAATATTCATATAAGTTTTGAGGCTTTGCATGGTGGAATATCGATATCGTTTCGGTTTGCGGTAACACCATGTGTTTATCTCAACTAACGTGAAGCTGAGATACAGGTTCTGAAAAGAACCGTATCGCACAACTCGTATCTCAACCTTCGTTAAGTGAGAAAGGTTCAAGGGAGAACCAATTTCGGGCAACTCGTTTTTCTCTACTGTCGCTAAGAAAGTAATAGGGTTCAGTGTGAACCTTGGGGAGTTAAGGGTTTAATATGGTTCAGGGAGAACCATAGGGACTTCACGGGTTATTCTCTACGTTTCGATTAGCCTGCTCTAATCTTCTTCAGGAGAATGAAGAGGTTTGCCGATGCAACTCTTAAGTAGTATTTGCTGGGATTATGTGTAGAATGGGAAGTGTTCCGATTGGTGCTACTGTTGTGTGATGTGTTGTGATTGGTTGCCACCGTGGCATTGTTCTTGTTGTGTGTGTTTCCGCCTGCTGTGTGTGAGTTGCCTGCTCGCTGAGGCGTATCAGTTGACAGTGGGGTGTGGGTGTTGGTGGATGGTAGGATTGAATGCCAAATGTTGCTGATGAAATAGCCGATGTCCTGTGGGACAGTGTCATGTTTATGAATCTCAATAGCCTCTCTGATACGACGGGTGTACCAGTGCTTTCCGGGGGCTATGATCTTGCATTCTGCCAGTCAATGATATGGTCCAAATCGGTGGAGTGTTTGATGATCGCAGATTTGTCACATTCTCTGCGGCCGTGGGCCTTGTGTTCCTTGAGCCTGGTCGTAAGGTCTCTGCCGGTCTCGCCAATGTACACTTTCCCACAAGTACAAGGAATTCGGTAGACCCCAGCTTGACGGCTGGGATCATGTCTGTCCTTGTGGGTGTGTAACTTCGTTTCCAACTTGTTTCGAGTCCGGTAGTAGACCTTAATGTCAGCTTCCCTCAGGATACGCTGAATCTTGTGTGAAGTGTGGCCGATGTACGGTAGCACGGCAATGGGTTTTTCGGTTGCGTCAGAATATTCATGTTCACTTTTGTTTAACAGAGGGCCGCGAGTTGTCGGTGAACACTTCTTCCATAATATTGGTAAATCGACATTGTGTATATATTTTTTTTAACACAACTGGCTCCATTATTTTGGTCAATAAAACTTCATGTAAAAGAATGATCATTTGTAATCATCACATACTACCACACTATTGATTAAGTATACCGTACATGAGGAAGCACAAACTCAGTGAACAAAATAATCATGAACAATACTGAAATTCTTGAATTTGCAAAAATTTATGAGTAACTTTTTATTGGTACATTTGACCGTTTTCTTGGTTGATATAATGCATTATGTTATCACTTGTGCTAGATATGTTGTACTTACTGCTTCCACTGAAGTGTAAGTTTAAAAAAATGGTTCGCTCTTGCCTTCGCTTCGAAGTCGTTTGCCGTTTTGTAAGCCTATAGCAGACTTTCCCGAAATTTCTTAACAAATTGGTCGTACTCAGGTGGATGGTCAATCACTAGACTAGGATATCTGTCAAACATGTCATCTGTGATTCCACAGAACCAAGCATATTCAGTAGGTTCTGATTTAATCTCTTAGTTTGGACGTTGTCTTCTGGATGGTATGGGGTCGTATGACTATTGACACCGGAGACTAGACCGAGTTAATGAACCATATAAAGATCAAGCTTTTTTTGTTTCGTTCTCAGTCCTGGGAAACACATTACCCCCTCCGTATTTACTTTAAACTTCAGTCTATTTTCATGAAACTTCGTAGTTATGTTCAGTTGAGGTCATACTATCTTCCATAGGTCACTATTAGGTCAGTGGCGCTATATCCATTTTGAGAGATTTTTCAAATTCTTCTTTAAAATAATATTTTCCCCATTATTTTCAAAACAGTTTATGCTTTTACAATTAAACTTGACACATGTTGTCTTTTGTACAACCAAACATGCGGCGTCACTTTGATCATCAATAAAGTGTATGACCAACAAAACTTTTGAAGATGTTAAGTCCAAAAAATCTTAAACTTTAAAGAATTCATGTAAATTGTCCCCAATATTTTAATGTAAAAGCGGCCGTACTGAATCCAGTGGCGTAGACAGGATTTTGTTTTATATTTATTTACATTTTTTGGAGGGGTGGGGGTGGGGGGTTTTACCGACACAAAATTCAAATGAACCGACAATATTGTAATTGTTGGTCCGCACCAAAAATGGACGATATCCATTAGAAGTGGTCACATGACTCAATGTTGTCCAGTCTAACAAAACATAGTTTACGTCTAACAGCATCAGCAATCTATTAAGTTGGGAATATTGTCACGCGTACATTTTATGAAGACATACAAAATGTTTCTACCACATGTTATATCCGATTACAGATACCGTTTTGAACAGTATTTTCTGATCGTCTTTATGAGAATGCCGGACTCTGAAAAAAGCTGCTGCTGAAGTAGGCTGCTGGAGGATATGAGACGTGAATGGTGGCTGCGAACTGGATCTTAAAGTTGGAGGCCCGGCGGGATGAGGTTAGAGTCTCGGCATCGTTTGAGGAAGGCGAAGTTGTTTATCAGTTTAGAACGTCTGATAGACGCTCGAACAACCGGACCTGGGTGGTAGTAGGCTCCCCGTAGAGCGTAGATAGGTAAACTTGGATTCTCAATTTGGGGTCACAGGTCACATTTATTTTAGTTCAGCAGGAGTCATTTCGGGAAAAAACTAAGAATATCCAAAAGGCTGTACGACTGATACTCATGCTTGATAGAGCACAATGGGAAATCAGGTTTGATTGTAGTTGATCCTTTCAAGCCAGTTTGGGGGCATACTTTTATTTTTATAATATCTCCAGAATGCTTCGGTATACTGTGTTTGAGGAAAATTTGATAGATCTTGTGGAACGTTACATCCCTAAGAAATTTCACTAATAATTATTTTGTTTTCATTCTCAGGCCTGACACAGATGAACATGACGTCACTTACATCACCGCTTGATGGCGCTGTAAGCCACGTTTTAGGTAATTTTTATTTTGAATATTTTGACCCAAAAATTAGTATTTTTTTATCTCGTAAATTTAAATATTGAGCAAAAACAAATCTGAAAAAACCTTTACAAAATCATGAACGTGTTAAAATAAGAAATTGCATTTAAAGGGGCAGTATCGTCATGATCAGATTATACTATCAACAGGGCATGGAATCGATGTCCTAGTTTATGATAACACAGTCACTGAATACTGGCTCATGTATGCAGCAGCAATGGTAATATGACCTTATTTAATTATTTTGAAGCACTCCATGTCCTGTTGATCATGACGATACTGCCCCTTTAAATGTAATGCGGCCATATTCGATTCCCATAATGCATTGAAAGTGGTGAAATGATTTGATGTTGTCCTGTTAGTGTCAACAATTCAATTGGACCTGTTCAAAATAAACGGTTGCTAAAGCAATCATTAACATCTATTATTTTTGGGGTCCCCCAAAAAATATCAGAAAATTATTTGCGAATGGATTGATGAAAGCATTCTTGAGATTTTATTTTTAAATATTATAGAGATGAAGAACATTTTACCCGGCCCCAGGACTGATAAGATTACAGAGCATCTTGCGAAGTTTAATGGCCAAAGGATGAACATTTTGGAAAAACATGGAGGAAAATGCGGGGTATAGCAACCCATTTCGGTCATACATTTACAATATTTACAATATTAACATCCGACAGATCTTTGTTTTTTAAATCTACATCCTTCAGAGTTGAAGTTTATAGAAAATAACGACGGGAAACAATGTACACACCCGAAACACCCCATAAAATAAGAAACCAACAATAACATCTGATAAGATTAACAAATGAAACAAAAACAAATATTTCACCTCAGAAAGGTTTTTATTTTTATTTTAATTTGTATTTTAACCCAAATCAAGCAGAGTATCATTTAGTTGTGTGAATCAGGAAATTCGACCAATTCCTTTCAAGTGGTTACATAGCCTGTTAAATTTAATAACGTACTTATAGATAATTGCTGAGACTTTGACTGATAAATACTCCCAGGCATTTCTTAAATCCTGCGAGGCAGTTATAGCTTTATGCAATGTTGAATAATAATTCTTTATTGAATTGAATAATATTTACCCTGTTATTACATTATATAGAATATTAAATAGTGAAGCATATTGAATGTATTTATGAACTTTCCATATTTCTGTTGTAACTATCTGTTTGTTTTGCTGTATGCACAGGCTTGTACACCGTTTGTAATTTCCCATTCAAATACGTGAGTTACTATTTAAATATTTGTGGTGTGCGGGAACAGAACAGCTAATTGGTTGGCTATGATAACTTTACATTGACAGGATAAGGTTTTCGAATGTCCCTTCCACTGGACAAGGGTTTTCTAAAGTTTCGTTGTACAAGTCTGCCAGTTCTGCTGTTTGCAACGTTTAGTATTTTCAAGGAGGACTCCAAGGAACTTTAGTCCTTCATTAGTCCATTTAACCTTTAGTGGACGGTCAATACGGGAGGTCCACGTTCCGATATTATATAATATCAACAATAATAAAGACATGAATAAAATACAACTTTTCTTAGACGATCAAGCCCCAAATAAAGTTTTATATACCCAGCAAGTTATTGATCATCAAATATCATGCATTTGTATCAATAACAACCAACTGTTAATGTGTTAGATTGTATACATAAAATAATGGCCAAACGAAATCAAGGTGCGCATTTATGAATTTGGAATACATGATGTAGATCTGGAGTTTCGTGCTCAAGAAGATAAAGAGTCTCGCTTTCGGCTCTGTCCATTATCACCCATGTCCACCATCCTCCTTTATCCTTTGAGTTAAATACTGCGTGACGAACTGTTATTCCATTAACATGGACCAGCGCTAATCACGTTCGTTCATCGTTGATCTATAAAAGCTTCATATACTTTTTTTTTAAGTTCAGCACGCTGTTTATAAACATCAGGAATTGCATGATAATCAGAAAGAAGGTGACTGATGGTTTTCATTTAAATTTAACCATTGAAGCGACTGTCCATGACCACAGCTGCTACGTTATATTGGACAGATTATTGCGTGTAAACTTTCTTTCGTTTATGACATCAATTTACAATGATCCTTAGGCTAGATATATAACTTTCTTAACATATGATAAATGTATCATATATTTGATACATTTCACATGACTTTGACTCGTGAAATGGATAAGTTTAGATTATACCTTGTTAATTTACTCTGATGCACTTTATATTAATTTAATTATATCATTTCAATAACGGTAACCGATCGAGTTCATTGGCTTATTTAATTTTTTGGGCAACAGTAAACATGTTTCTTTTTAGTTTTTCGAAAGTCGTAAATAACAGCACCCGACACACTTTTCTTTTTTGGACCTGAATATCGCAAACCATAGCAATGACAAAATCTCAACTGTATCGCAACGCATTTCTCAATGTTTGCCATGATATGTTTTTCCGTTACCAGACCAAAATACCTATTTGTATAACCACTGTCGTATGCCTCGGCAAGCTGATCGAGAGAGCACACTTTCATGCCAATACCATCGCAGTATTTACTAGCATCAACCAAATCTGGTGAATAGCTTTTCGTTGAATAGCAAATCGGGTAATCTGAAAATGAATAAGTCCAAAACAAAAAATTGTTACAATCACTTGGTGAATCAAGACACCAACACCAGATGTTCGTACATTCAAAGATTAATCCTGCCCTCCAAAGATTTAGACTTTTAAACAGATTAGTAGACATATATATTTTGTTATAAGTAGAATGTATATAGGGAGAGTAATCATTCACAAATACTAACTGTTCTTTCTTAGATACTGAGCATAAATTGACTTCATTGGTTTAGGTTAAATTACAAGATCATTGGGGAACTAGAGGTATAGAGTTTGTAAAAAACAAACTCAAGGTGTTTGGGGGTTCATGTTATGGTGTCATCACCTAAAGTTGTTTAAAAATGCAAAATAAATCCAAAATGTTAACATTGTACAAGTTTGTATTTAACAGAAATAAAGAGCATATTTTAAGTGTACTATGAATTAAAGAGCTTTTTATTATCAGATTATTGTCTTTCTCCCAGTTATGATAAACAAAACATTTAAGAAATCTAATCCTTAACCCTAACTCCCTAGGCATTGTATTAAAACAATAAAAATAATTCAAAACCCTCCAACTAGCTTTGTTGTCTATATAGGGAGTTAGGGTTAATAGAATGCTCGTTCTCAAGGTCTTTGATTGTTCATCATATTATAACGTCAGCACCTAAAGTCGTTTAAAAATACATTAAAGAGGCACTCTAAGGTCAAATTCAGTTTTGTGATGCACTCATTTTCCAATAGATAGAGTCCTTATTAAAGTGTGAAAAAATTACAAGTCTCTAACTTTACTTTAAAGTGGTGTAACATATCATTTTATTTGATACCCTTTCAGAGCGATATTTGAAACATGACGTCACTATTTTCTTACGGTAAATGAGTCTGCAACATTCCATACAGGAATTTTTTGTTTGTCAAAAAGTCAATTTCAACGCCGATTTGATGAAATATTGTGGAGATTCAGGAATGAACTGCAAATTCACCGTACAAAAATGTAGAGATCCATTTATTTGAAATGTGACGTCACTGTTGTCTTTGGATGTTAACAAATTTCACACAGGAAGGTTATCAAATAAAATGACATTTTACATTTTACATCACTTTAACGTGAGGTTAGAGACTAATTTTTTTGGGGTAATTTTTTCACACTTTAATAAGGACTCGTTATTGGAAAATCACAAAACTAAATTTGACTTTAGAGCCCCTCTTTAATTAAGTCTGAACTTGGTAAATATGGTTTTCTCTTCAGAAAAGTTTCATGACAAAATTCGCATCCGTGTTGCCAAGTGCGACTATGGAGTTAAGTTCAGCATGTGATTTGACTTCAGACTAGCTAGACCACGGAGCGTGCAATGAAAATGCATTCAGAAATTGAGTTTCGTGACGCATATCAGGCATGAGCGTACAAACAGTTTAAGAATAGACAATTACTTGTAAATTCTAATATATAAATCCACACTCACAACATTTGCCAGTTTGGCATATTATTTGCATTTGAACTATGACATGAAAATAGCGCCCTCTTTCGGCCATTCTTAGAAAACTACATTTTCAATGGAGATTTTTGTATACTAATTGAATAGTTCACATGGGCTATGTTTTTTTAAATGTTTCCCTACCCTAATCTGTCAAATCGGTCCAGTTAGGTAGGGAAGAGTTTGGAAAGGGGATTCCATATTTGGGAAATATTTGATGTCATTGTAAAGAAATGAACCAGTTCAAAAAAATATTGCCTGGAATAAAAGGTCTGAACCCAACTTTTCCTGAACGTCTAACCCCCCAAGTTTTCCAATTTAATTGATCATGTAAAAACTTCTAAATTGTCCATTCATTTCAATATTTTGGGGTTTTATTTCATTTCCCATCTCCTCACCTTGAGCTCCACCCTCTTTAGGCAACCTTGGATCTAACCTACCTACATCAAAGACCAATTTGTGAATCTTTCTCATCTTTAAACAGTAAATTGTTGGTTATTAATTGTCAACGTTTTGTGTAAATATTTAAATTGATAAAACACATTCTTCGTTAAAACACAAAATTAATAAGATATTTAAATAAAGGAAATGCGAAACAACATTATCTTTTGAATGACACTTGCTTTTATTTTGTCATGGTCATGATACTCCTTTTCCATCCATTTTGCACCCATCAATAATAATCCATTTCATACAGGATAAAGGTTATCCAAACTTCTAGGTCTAATTTGCAATGAAAAGAATAATTTTTTCTTAAGTACAAAAATACAAAATAAGTGAACCTGTAGTCCCTAACATTAATTGGATTTGGCTAGTATTGTTAAATCTTTGGCACTTAAAAAAACATTTACTGGTGCATGAAAAGAAAGTCAACAGAATGTTTTAATTAAAGTTAATGGTTAAAGGGGCAACATTATCTCAATCAGATTAAACTTTCAACGGGTCATGGAATCAATGTCCTAGTGTAAGATGAACAAAGCGGGTGATTGAAAATTACTGGCTCATTTGTTAAGCAGTCTGCAAAGATAAGTCATCTGAAGTTGATGGCCAGGGTAGCTGTAATGCCATGTGATTTCTTCATTATAAGTGTATTATATAGTACAGCTGATGCATTGAAGAGTGTGTGAAGATAGGCACTTTCATGTGAAAATCTCTCTGCTTCTCCAGCACCTTCACTGCTGTCTACACTTACTGGCCAAAAGTATTGCAACATGCTCAAAATCGCAATTTACAGTAACAGGTGAGATGATCATTTAATCTGATTTCATTGATCGTGTATTACATAATTTTCGAGCAAGAACAGTAAAAAAGAACATTGACTTCAAAACACAGGCACTTTCAAGAAGTCTTAAGTAGTGTAAATAATTTTTTTTTTTTTATTGTAACACAGTTCTCCAAACTGAACTTTGGTGTATGTTGCAATACTTATGGCCAGTGAGTGTATATCAGTATCAGTACATAATGTATCTGAGCCAACTGCAGTCTCTACCAGTTCTTTTGCAGCTAGAGATTGGCTGTACACCAAGTCAATTGTATTCTTAGTAAATGATCTATGAATTACCAGTGTAGGAAATGTACTTTTCAGATGTGTTAGTTTTCAGATTGTGGGACCTGTACTTACTGCAATCAACTCCCTCCATTTCTTGTACGCACTTGATGAACTTACAATGTAATGACTTTGTGAATAGAATTTCATTGTTTTCTTCTGGATGACTTCTTCACAGAATTGTATTTATGCATCATTGTACCAAATAGGTATTTCACCTGATGGATCTGGCCTTGTCAAGAATTGGGTACATACTCATTATAGCAAAGACAATGATAGAAAACTTCTAAACCCACAAGATCTTTATCTTCGATTTGCAAAAGTAACCTCTCATTTTTCCGTTGGGCATGCAATCAAGGTTTGGCACTGTGAAAACAGTTTTTTTCTCAATTTTTCTCGGTTTGTCAGGGAGGAACTCTGATGAAGACCACGGTTTTCTTCTCTGGGGCTCAATGCTGCATTCTCACCGCTCAACCTCATCTTGACCTAAATATGTATGAAGAAAGAATGATAAATATTTAATAGAAATAAAGGAATAACTGAGTAAGGGGAATGGGCATTGTAGACAGAAAGAGATTGAAAATTAACAAAAATACACACACAAGACAAGGTAAACAGATAGAAAGAAACGAAAAAGCAACATCTAACTTGAAACAATTTTACTGCATACTAAGCTTGGGTGATAAACACGATATCGAATATTGCGATAACTTTTTTATTCGATTACAATATCGAGAACCTATTTAAGTTATTGGCATATCGGCGAATCGCAAATACAAATATATCACAATAAAATATAAATCGACATTGTGAGTCAAGTCAGAAATTCTATGGAAATAAAATCATTAGTCTTTTGAGCTTTTAGAAATGAGAAATACACGCTCTGCAAATAAATTTGCAATTTATTGTAACACTTGTAGAGGGGTACATGCATGTACCTGTGGTTATTGGCTCTAAAGCAATCATGCATGAATGCAAAAAAAGAATTGTGATATTATTGAAAATTGCAATATATGTTTGCCGATATATCGTGGATAAAAAAAATCGTTATCGCCCAAGCTTACTGCATACTTGAAACTTGATTGAATTTTTTGGAAAGAATTTTGTATCCAACCGCCACTTTTTAAGGGGTTTTTTGAAAAATGTTTGCAACCACTAACCAGTTAAAAATTATTCTATCGATTGTTGGTGGTACAGAAAGTGAAACTATCTTTAAAATCCACTTTTATGATGGTTTTCGGACTTTATTTCCCTTCTAAAAAATCCTCCCCTTCAGAAAATAGAAGGATCATATTATAGTTGCCACTGCACATGCACAATGACTGTGTTGGTCACTAATTCTGGAGTTTACATCAGACTGACATGACTGAGGAATTCATCGTATACCAAAATGGCTGATTTTTCATGAAATAAATATCCTGGAATAATTTGAAGTATATGTCCATCATCATCCATATGTTCTCCACCTTGCAATCATGCATGAATGCAAAACAATAATTGCGATATTATTGAAAATTGCAATATATGTTTGCCGATATATCGTCAATAAAAAAAAATCGTTATCGCCCAAGCTTACTGCATACTTGAAACTTGATTGATTTTTTTGGAAAGAATTTCGTATCCAACCGCCACTTTTTAAGGGGTTTTTTGAATTTTTGTTGCAACCACTAACCAGTTAAAAATTATTCTATCGATTTTTGGTGGTACAGAAAGTGAAACTATCTTTAAAATCCACTTTTATGATGGTTTTCGGACTTTATTTCCCTTCTAAAAAATCCTCCCCTTCAGAAAATAGAAGGATCATAATAGTTGCCACTGCACATGCACAATGACTGTGTTGGTCACTAATTGTGGAGTTTACATCAGACTGACATGACTGAGGAATTCATCGTATACCAAAATGGCTGATTTTTTCATGAAATAAATATCCTGGAATAATTTGAAGTATATGTCCATCATAATCCATATGTTCTCCACCTTACGAGGTACGTAAGATTACTTTATTGGTTATATTGAATGAGAAAAAGAGACTGTTCAATACAACATTCTAACCGAATTTTTCAATATTTGCCTACCTTGATGTTTATGTTTCTGTTTCTTCTCATTTCTTCCTCTCAGCCCTGCAAATGGCATGGAAGCATTTGTACCACTCTGAGTGGTACCCATAGATCTGTAAATCAAATGGTAATTAATTTTAGGAATGTCAGCTATTCATCCATACATGTAAAATAATAAATAATTGGGTCATGTCAGCATCCATCTTCATTGTATACACTATGAAAAAATAACCCAAAACTTTAGTTCAGCTTGAAGTTCATTTCCATGCTTATTCACACCACCTAAGGTTGAATATTCTTGGCTCATATAGTTATGTTTGTGCAACTAGTATTACTTTTAAGCATCTGATAAAACTCCATTATAAAGATCCCATTTTTCAACAGTGCTAATTTTTTACCAAAAAAGTGCCCCTTTCAGGATTTTGATGGATTTGGGGTGGTTAAGGTTAGTTTATTTTGTTGTCAAGGTATTAACATGGTAACTATTGAAAAAAAATTGAAATTGTCACTAAAAAGTATGATATTAATTATGTCAACAACAACACTAGTAGGCCTATTAGTAACAGACACGATATTGAAGGACAGACCAGAATGAGATATTAAAAGTCTGACGACATAAGTTAAACTGTCAAGGATATTTTTCATATAGGCCTAAGTCCAACTATTTTACCAAAAATATGTAGTCTGATTAGGTCCAGATATTTTTCAAATTCTTAAAAAAAAAAAATTCCTACATTAGCCTACGGCTATAACGTTAGCCCTACCTAACGACAACGTTAGACCATTCCTTGTTCGATGCTGATGGTTAGACATGGACATCGGCAATATCACTCAACCATACCACTACCATCAACGGAGAGGAATGGCTCCATGAGTTCCACTGCAGAGCACCATGGTCGACTGCAGCTTGGAGTTTTCTATCGTCGCGCGCCTAGGGTTTCGTAGTCTCTCTCTCAAGACCGAATTGGCACTTTTTACTGCACAAACCCGTCGCTTCGGTGTAAAACAAATATACGCGGCCCGACAGGGAAGCCATTGTTTTTGCTACTGCACGTTGCGCGCGCGCATACATGGCGGGTCATGACCTGAGCGGTCTTCAAGTATTCTATTCTAATCTAGATACTGCATACACACATTATAGGCCGATATGTCTGTGTGTAAGAGAACGTCAAGGCCATTCACGTGGCTGTCCTTCTGAATAGTTGTTCATTTAAACGTCTGTTTTCGACCGGAAGGAGAGGCAAATTGGGGGCCTCTGTGTAAGAAATGTGACATAGTTCAAGGTCTTTAAGATGATGCAAAGATTGTGAAAATATTTTCTGTGGTTCATGAGATATGATTTTTGTTTTTTTTATATTTTTTTTGAAATTTTCAACTTCCGGTTTCGAATTCAGAAGGAGAGGTCGAATTGGGGTCACGTTTGTGTACGAAAAAACACATAATTAAAGATCTATATCATGGTGCAAAGACTGTGAAAATATCGTTTGTGGTTCATGAGATATGATTTTTTGAAAAATATTAACCTTGATTTAGTGTAATTCGATATCTGATGACCTCACTATGACATCACAACTTAGTGTACAACCACATGTTAAGGTTTAGGCACAACTACATGTTAAGGTCTAAGTATGTGTGAAGTTTTAAGGTTCTGTGAACTCTGCAACTATGTTTTGTCTGTGGATAATTCTTATTCGGAAGAAGAAAAAAAGAAAGAAGAAACTAGAGGTATAGAGTTTGTAAAAACAAACTCAAGGTGTTTGGGGTTCATGTTATGGTGTCATCACCTAAGTTGTTTTAAAATGCAAAATAATCCAAACTGTTAACATTGTACAAGTTTGTATTTAACAGAAATAAAGAGCATATTTTAAGTGTACTATGAATTAAAGAGCTTTTTATTATCA
>CM055816.1:90264129-90307249 GCA_029582265.1 Zoroaster sp. YZ-2022 | reverse complement strand
AAAATTGGTATATATATATATATATATATATATATATATATATATATATATATATATGCCGTTATTTTACTTTTGGTTAAAATCTTTAAAAATCATGTTTTCTTAAGAAAGTGACCCAAAACATTACTTATAGCGCCCTCTAGCGGAGAGTTAGATGATGCCCGATTGTTGCTTTTACTGAAGACGTTTGTGCCAAATTTCATGGCTGTTGGATAAACATTAAGGAAGTTATGGGGAAATACTATTTTTGATCAACAATGAGGAATATATGACAAAAATGGGTATAGCGCCCCCTAACAGTGACCTATGAAAGTTTTGTATGACCTCATTAGATAGTTCGCGCCAAATCGAACATGCCTACAAAGTTTCATGGAAATTGGCTGTTGAATACAGAAAATACGGAGGGGGCACAATGAGCCTCCCAGATCTGTGAAGTGAACAAAAAAACGCCTAGGCTTGATAGGGATAATGCAGTCCCTCCGCGTTATATGCATGTAGAGGGATTATGGAATAGGCTATTCATATAATATACGTACACAGTCATGTTACTAATCACAACCTCTAATGGTATAGCTCATATCTACTGGACTGAGATGGATGTATTGAGATGAAACTTACACATGTTATCAGATGATATTTTGATTCACAATATCTTAAATACTGTTTTGCCTATCGTATTGTAATATTAATAAAAACACAGTTATAGAGAACAGAGATAAGTATACAATGAAAACTTACGGTTTTTCACGTCATCCTGCAGGGACCGGCGTTCTCCGTGTATTATCACAAAAGTTGAAACAAAACACAATACGAAACTGACGACTAACAGCATCTGGAAATATATTAACGAAACGGTATAGGAAATTTGATAAATGATTTATTTGCAAGGGTGTCCTTCTACAATTTACATTTCGACTTTTTATAATTATTATATGTCCACAACGGGGAAGCCCGTTTGTAAGATCAAATGTAACATTTCTTCATGGACTGGTCATGAAACATACATCGATAGGAAACATACGAACTTGATAAATTGTTGTTATTGTATTATTGTTTACTAATATGAACATTTCATGGTAGTAAAAGTTAGATCATTGGTGAGAACAACAGCATACCAGTTTTACATCGTACCTACTTGTTTTTGGTAAAGTTATATCAAACCTTTTTTTTCCGGAATAATTTCTAGCTGAGATTATTAAAGTAAAATGTTGAACATTATTTCCAACTTACCTTGATATGATAATTTTAATGTGTCGTGGCTCGATCTACAAACTAGAAACGATTTGTAACTGTGAACAACGATAATTGCATGTGATAGATATACCTAAATATGCCAGTAATGGCACGCCCAAGAAACGTCCGTTGAAAACACATGATTTGTGAACAATGATTGAATTGTACTCGTCATCCAATTTAACAGGGCGTGTTTTCATAATTGTTGAGTTTGAAAGGTGGTTGGTTTATTCCTCCTTACTGATAATATTTGCATAATGCTATGAAAGGTTTGCTACTCTATAATACCGTCTCCCGCATCACGTATAATATCCTTGACTATTCTGATGTACTATCATTCCGAGGCAAATGGGAAAAGTATGTCGAATCGCCATATGGAGGTCTATCC
Organism: Zoroaster sp. YZ-2022; assembly: GCA_029582265.1. Lineage (NCBI taxonomy): Eukaryota > Metazoa > Echinodermata > Asteroidea > Forcipulatida > Zoroasteridae > Zoroaster > Zoroaster sp. YZ-2022. The sequence continues at coordinate 90,305,628 of CM055816.1, read as the reverse complement.
AACTAGTAAATGAATTAATGTTTTTAAGTAAATATCATTAATACTCTTAATAATACAAATACGCGGTTCTTAAAACAAGCGCCTTCAAACTTGACCCAGATGCTGCCTTTAATAATGTGACGTCACTTACATCACCGCTAGAGGGTAATATTGCCAACATGTTGGGTAATTTTGTACCAAAACTAAATGACTGAAGATTTTGTATTCAATCTTTAAATAAACTGCTAAAATAGTCAATACATCAGCCATATGGCGGCCATATGGATTCCCAGAATTCAAACGAAAACGTTTAATTGTTTAATTGGAATGAGTTGTAATGAATTTCCACAATTTATTGGATTGAAATTAACAATAATATAATTCCATTGGAAAAATCAAGTATAATATAAAACCTTTTTCCTGGTGACAAATTGATCCAATTGATAATTAGTCTAACCATTCTGTTGATTTTCCCACTAGTTAGAACACAAAACCAATGTAAATGATACTGTGTTATGCCCGGCCTTTCTCGGACGTAGCTCAGCCCTGTATACTCTGCTTTTCAGCTGTGCTCTCTGCGGGACCTCATGCTTTATACACTAAAGCTTGCCCGATGACCACAGCCTATAACAGTGAGTGTCAAATTATTGCATCAGGGATGTCAAATCATTTGTAAAATTGTTGCCTTTCACCGAAATAGCTCTTGCTTGACTGTTAATTCAGCCACGTTTGGTTTTTCAAGACAAAAGCTAATTATGCAACTCAGATTACTGTATTAGCTATAGCGCAAACACCTTATTCTTCCTCTTCCTCCTCCTCTTCTTCTTCACAAAGTAAGTGTACATCTCGAGCTCTGATTGTGACGGTTATTTTACCGGTTTCAGTCCTCCTCTGTCATTTTATTGCTTGCCTGTGTATTATTTATAGTTTATAGCTTATAGATTATTATAGTGTATTTTTAGACTAACTTAATTTTTTTTAACAAAGAGGTTTTTTGGAGGTGTTTTTATTTCTTAATTTGGGGTCGTTTTCACAAGACTAGCTGTTATGGCCAGTCAAGGAGAAACAACAATAACGTAACCTCTGACCCTTTTGGAAGCATGACTGCAAGAACCGTGTTTTGTTTCACTCCAACCCATGAAATTCCTCAAAACAATTACTCGAAATATTTTGTCAAAAGCATGCCCGATGCACACATTGTCTCGGCCTCCCCGCATTTCTAACAGCTGAATTGCTGTGTATCTAAATTCTCGTGCTGACGTGGATCACGCCATCCTGCATGGTTTTGAACACGACAATGAGTACATGGAAATCATTCCACTTGTCAGACCCGCCACTGTATTGTTTTTTCAAATGCCTATCCAGAAATCCCCAACACCGTTTGCGAGTAATATTTCTGATTTTTGCAAACTGGTGTCCCTGATCCGACCCATTCCCATTCTAACACCCCGAAAAGAACACGTTTTTTCGATTCCCCATCCACCTCCAAATCCCCCTCCCAAGCGAAATCCTCATCCTCCTCTCCCAAAACACCCTGTACACCCCACCCTCCTCCCCCAAACCAACAGTCGGCTATTTTCAACCCTTTGTCATCTTCTCAATCACCGCTGCTTTCCCAACCAGCCGCTGCTGGTGCCTTTCCCCCTAGAACCAAACCCACGGAACCCCCTAGGGCCTTTTGGTCTCCCCGGTCCCTTCCCGGCAAACTTACCATCTTTTTTTCCACTGTCGTTTCTAAGAAGAAACAAACCAAGTCCCTGGCCAAGGCTACGGAGGTCCCCGTTCTTCTTCTTCTTCATCATAGTTGCAGAGTTCACAGAACCTTAACACTTTACACATAGTTCGACCTTAACATGTAGTTGTATACTAAGTTGTGACGCATGGCGAGGTCATCAGATATCGAATTACACTAAATCAAAGTTTAATATTTTAGTATTAAAGTTTTAATATCTCATGAACCACAAAATATATTTTCACAATCTTTGCATCATCTGAAAGATCTTGAATTATGTGATTTTTCGTACACAGACGTGACCCCAATCTGACCAGTCCTTCCGGTCGAAAATGGAAGTTTAAGTGAACAACTTTTCATAAGTACTGTATCTGCACGGCCCATTGCGTGTGAACGGCCTTGACACACACAGACAAGTCATAATATACAGTGTTTAAACTGTATACACTCACTGTACACAGCAGGATCTAATTAGAATATAATGCATCGCCTGCACATTCGTGTCCAAATAGTTTACGGTAATTTCACTATCGTTGTCCTTTATTTCAAGCTGTTATTTCTGTACACAGTTTTGGAATTAATAATAATAATAATAAAGATTTGTAGCGCGCACATATCCACCCTGCTGGGCGCTCAAGGCGCGGAAACAAAGATAAAAACATGAATACAAACAATATACAATGATAACATAGGGGAAAAAATTATGTACTGAGATACATGTACCTACAGTGCAATTACAAATATACATCATCTTTGAAGAATTGTGACATAAGATGAGTTTTAAGCATCGACTTAAATCTAGTTATACTATGACAAGATTTGAGTTTAGTTGGAAGATGATTCCAGAGTCTCGGAGCTGCGACAGAAAAAGACCTATCACCCCAGTTCCGTTTTGAAGTTGGTTCCTTTAGGAGTGACATGTTGCTGGAGCGCAAATTGCGTGATGGAGTGTAGACTTTAAGCAGTTCAGAAATATAAATTGGAGCAATGTTATTAAAAGATTTGTGAACAATTAGCATAAGTTTAAAACAATTCTCTGTGAAACAGGAAGCCAGTGCAGTTCTTTCAAGATTGGCGTGATATGGCATGACTTTCTGGACAAAGTCACAACACGAGCTGCTGTGTTTTGTATGTGCTGAAGACGAGATATTTGATTCTGCGGGAGACCGTAGAGTAGAGCATTCCCGTTATCGAGACGTGATGTGACAAACGCATGAACAATTTGTTCAGTAGCACTTTTATTCAAGTATTTCCTTATTCGGCTAATATTTCTGATATGAAATGATGATATGCGAACAATGTTGGAGATATGAGGTTTTAAAGTCATTGTCGAGTCAAATATAACACCCAAATTACGTGCTTGTGATGAGGGGGTTATCTGCGAGTCACCAATTGCAATAAATGGAAGAGAAATTTTAGACAATTGCTGACGTGATCCAAATAGAACAAATTCTGTTTTTTCGTCGTTCAATTTCAGGAAGTTTTGTCTCATCCAACTTCGAATCTCTTGAATACATTTCTCCAGTGTTGTAATGCAGGAATCGGCAGGTTCTTGAGAAGATTTAAAAGTAATGTAGAGCTGCGTGTCATCAGCGTAGACATGGTAATTTAAATTATACTTCAAAATGATATCACGAACTGGAAACGTATAAGCAGTAAACCACTGTGGGCCGAGCACGGAGCCTTGGGGTACAGAATAGTCAAGAATAACAGGCTCGGAGGTGGCATTACCAATACAAACATGCTGAGGCCTATTTAAAAGGTAGGACTTACACCAATCCAGGGCTGTGTCATGTATTCCAAGATGATATTGAAGGCGGGAGAGAAGGATTTTGTGATCGACCGTGTCAAAAGCGGCGGTTAAGTCTAACAAAACTAATGCAGTGATTTTTCCATCATCCATGGCAGATAAAATGTCATTGTTGACGCGGAGAAGAGCAGTTTCCGTTCCATGAAATGGTTTATAGGCTGACTGAAATGTGTCCGACAGGTTATTCGCACGAACATGGTCAGAGATCCGTGATGAAACAACTCGCTCGATTGTTTTTCCAAGGTACTTTAAATTTGCTACCGGTCGGTAATTTTGAAAACTTCCTTGTCCAAATTGGGTTTCTTCAGGAGTGGTTTAACATGAGCAATCTTCTGGCTATCAGGGAAACAACCGGAAGAAAGAGATCTGTTTACAATAATTGTGATATACTTAGCAAACACATCAATATTTTGTTTTATTAGCGAAGTTGGCACTGGATCAAGTTCACACGATTTTGATGGCGATTTCATGATGAGTTTCTTGATCTCCGTAACACTAGTAGGCTCAAACATAGACAGTCTACATTGTGGATCCTTGCGTGACGGTGTTTGTGATAGAATGACAGGTACTGGGGGAAAAGAACGACGGATATTCTCAATTTTTGTGACAAAAAATTTTGAAAATTCATTAGCGAGGTCCTGATCGGAGTGTGTAGATGGAAGCACTGGAACTTTGGGTTTATGAAGCAGCTTTTCAACAATGTTAAAGAGTTTTTTCTGATCGCCGGAGTTCTCTTCCACAAGAGATGAGTAGTGAGTTATTTTTGCCTGGTTAATCATGTTCTTCACAATATCTCGTTGGTTACAGTATTCTTGCCGATGTACTCCAAGTTTCCCATTGTCACGCCATTTTCGTTCAAGTTGACGACGGAGTTTCCTTTGCAGCACGAATATTATCATTGAACCAGGGTATTCAGATTGTAGTTTTACAGTTCTAGTTTTTGGAGCATGATCATCCAAGATGTTACGGACAGTAGATTCAAATAGATTGACACAAGAATCCAGCTCACCATCTTCAAGGTTTACATTTTCCAGTTGAGATTCAATATCATGACATAAATCTCTAATATTTACATTTTTCCAGTGGCGAGTAGTTACAGAAATGGTAGGTATGGGAGGTTTTTTAAGGTTCATATCTGCCATGATTGCATAATGATCAGATAAGCCGGGATGGATAGTTATATTCGAGATGAGAGGTGAAGTATTTTCACGCGTTATCATGAGGTCAAGACAGTGACCATATCGATGAGTGGGTGCTGTGATATGCTGGATAAGTCCATGAGCAGAGAGCAGATCTTTAAACTGATTCGCATAATTGTTTGAAGAGATGTCCATATGAATGTTAAAATCGCCGATTAAAATAATGTCAGATGGGTGCAAGAGATAATCCACAATTAATTTCTCAAATTCCTGCAGAAAACTGGAGAAGTTTACATGTTTACCATCAACATCCCTTTCTGGTCGATAAATATTAACAAGGCGAACAGATCTAGAGTTGCACGTTACCTCAGCATGCAGAGATTCAAATGTTAGGTAGTCAATGTTAACACTTTTCATACTGACAGATAAACTGGACCTAAAGAGAAGTGCAACCCTCCACCGGTCTTTGTTGGTCTGGGGATATGATGGAGAGTAGCCAGCAGGAGTACACTCACGGGGTAGCAAGTCATCTTCAGGTTTAAACCATGTCTCGGATATGGCAACAAGATCCAAATTGTTTTGAAGTACAAAGTCAACAAATTCATCCGATTTGTTACATATGGATTGAGTGTTTAGTACACAGAGCTGAAGTTTAGACTCATCATGAATACATGTAGTTGGAGTTGAAGTTATGCCAATGTCGCTTGTTGATGTGGTTAAGTTCACTGCTGGGTTTTGCTAAGGAGCTGGAGTGCTAGTTGTGTAAGTTTGTCCATTCTACGGCGACCAGCTTTTTACCTCTATGTGTGCGGCGGTATGTTTGGGGTTGATTAGCAAGTATTCCAAGACAGTTCAATTGACTCAATGCTGAATAAGATAAAGCTACATCAGTACATGGAGCATTGCGAAGATTGAGTAGTTCATTGCGGCTGTAGGAAATTTTATGGAGCTGAGTGGTGTTTATCGGTGTGTTGATCAGTGATTCAGGTCCAGGGTTTGGGTTTATGTCACCAGAAATTAAGAGTTCCAGGTGAAAGGTGGCAGATGAATTATCATAGTATGATATAGGACGTCTCAAGAATTTAAGATGGCGGATCTTGGGTGAACAATCTGTAGATTGCATCTTGTAGCCATCTTCTGATGAGTCATTGAGACACAATGGTCTGGATAGCAGGAGTAGAATAAACAGGATGTAGACCTCCATTGTCTGATCACAAAGTTGTTGATCCAAACAAAAGGCTTGTGGTCAAGCTATGGGTTATAATCTCTAGCTACAGGTTGTAATCTAAATCAGAGTTGACTGCACAAATAAAATGAAGATCCAAAATGTATATACACTCAACAGTAAAAAACTTACTGCAGAGACAGACAAAAAAACAAAAAAAACAAAACAGGTTTTCACTTATTATAAGAAAACAAATATACAAATACTCACCTAAAACGTCCAGTAGATTCCAGATGTAATAAGAAATCCACTAGTATAAAAATGAAGACAAACTTGTAGCTACAAAACACTTACTTAGCACAAAAACTGGAGAGCTGTTATGAGTGGCTGCTTGCTAGGCGCTCACTATAAATCTAAGAGTGAATTCTAACAGATCGTTTTTGGCATTCATGACTTCAATTACCTGATCTTGAAATATGATGTTTAATATCTTTTCGCGACTGATGCAGTCAAATTAAAAAATATATATATATTTGTATTGTATCAACTTAATTAAATTTAATTTTGCAAATGGAATAATGTGTATAGTTTTAAAACGAAAAACATCAACAACTTCCAACAATGATTTACTTAATAACCAATGTGGCAGAAAAAGCCTCTAGAATAACGAAATGGTTAGTAACTTTTCCCAAAATTGTTGGGTATTTATTTTTAAATATTGGTTTTGGTTAGCCGGCTAGCAAAGTTCTAAATGGTTAGTGCAGGTTTTTTCATTTTAATTTATGCAATAACCAAATGACAACATGTTTCATTATATTTTTAGTCTTTGGTATTTATATAAAAACAGCAAAAATAAAATAAATAAAAGATTAAGGCCTAAACATTTCAGTATTATTGTGGTGTTTGTAAAAGTAAGTTTTTTCTTCATTCATAAAGTGAATAGTAACTTTTCCAAAAATGTTTCATGACATCACAGATCACAAAGCCTCAGAAATTTTACCAAACTATTAATGTTATTTTGTCCTGATCATGAAGAATAATTGTGTCAATATGGACAGTTATCGATAGTTTAGTGTTGATGTTTAATGCTAGATAATTAATGCTAGCTCATAGTATACAGTCCTTCTTGATCTATTTTTACACCAGTCAAAGTTTATTATTGTTATACTTTTAGACTTTCTATTCACAGCTGTGAGACCGAGTGGTGCTGATGATGGCTGTGTGGGCAATGTGCCCAGGAAGTGTTTGAGGATCATCTGCCTCTTTCTGCGCATCGTGATTGGATAGATTTCCATCGTGACAAATTTATATTGTTCTTATTGGCTATTAGTTTGCTCATGAATATATGTTCACCATGTTACATTTCATTGTTATACCTTGTCTGTACGAACGTAGGCGATCTGTAAACTGCGAAAATGGACTGTATAATAATCTGTAAATTTATTTGTACAATCAAAACATAGTTGCGGAGTTCAAAGAACCTTAAAGATTAACAAATAGTTAGACCTTAACATATATTTCCAGGTAACGTTGTGACATCATGGTAAGATCATCTAATGAATTATTACGTAATTAATTATAATAAAACAATATATTTTATATCTTGTGAACCACAATAGATAATTTCTTGATTCCTTCATAATCATACAGAACATGGAGGACTCGACATCTGATACAAAGGCATGACCTTATTGACTCTTACTTCCGGTCAAAACTGGAAGTTCAAGTTTGAAACCAGTGGCAGGTTTTTAAAAAAAATCACCTTTTGCTATCTTGAGAAAACAGACAGAATTTTACAAAATTTGGCACAATTGACACCCATATTATGAGAATTTTTTTTGTGAAGTATGAATGACGTCACATGATTGAACCGGAAGTTAATGTATTCAGTATAACACAATATGTGGTATTTTAATTACATATTATGAAAACTCCTATCTCCTGAAGTAACTTTAGGTGATGACGTCACATTAGGCACACTCGAACACCCTGTGTTTGTTTTTAACAAACTCTATACCTCTAGTTTTACATGATATTGGGTCACAACTGTTCCTTCAAGTCATCACCTCTCAATATAACAAACTTGAAGAATTACTGCAGGTTAAGGTATGACATATATAGGTCTTTCTGTGGGAAAATGCGTGGAATATGTGTGTTGTGTTGAAGCGTCAATGAAATTTGTGCTTTGCTCAGACTACTTCTCAAATCCTGCTTTAAAATCGAACGGGTCAAACTACAGTTACAAGGCTCAGAGCAGATGTTGTGCCTACAATATATGACTTTCCAGTACATCTATATAAGGTAATTTTTCAGTAGGCATACATAAGTATCTAAACAAATCTCAAAAAGGGCAAAGCTTTATTTGATTTATAAGCCGTTTTTTAAGTTTTTGATACCGATACTTTACAGTGTCACTTAATAATAATAATAATAATAATGTGTGGACTTATATAGCGCACGTATCCACCAACTGAGTGGTGCTCAAGGCGCATTATTATTATATTACCCCTGCTCATCAGGCTCATAAATCATTCCTGAAACCATCTCAGCTCCCGGGGGAGTATACAGCTCAATTGCTGCCATTACAGCGCATATAGGGCTAATCAACCAACTCTGCCCTCACAGGTACCCATTTAACCCCTAGGTGGAGAGAAGCAATTATGGTTAAGTGTCTTGCTCAAGGACACAAGTGTCACGGCAGGGATTCGAACCCACATTATGCTGCTATCACCAGAACTTGAGTCCGGTAAGCTAGACCGCTCGGCCACGACACTCCATGTATTCGTTTCTTCCCTGGCTACTTGTAGTCAGCTTGCCGTGAGGAAGTTAATAACTTTAAAATAAGACATTTCACAAATTGATTGTTAGAAGTATGATAGAAGTTCCAAAATGAGTGTTATTGATGGGCTCATAATAATTATATTTTTGGCAATACATAGATCTGTGTTTTTATTGATAGAGTATGTGTAAACAAATATTTGAAATTGAAATCACTTATTTATTATCTTCCAGCGTAAGAAGAAACGAAAACCACCCAAATCACGACATGACTCACATGAGATGTGGCGAATGTTTAGAGGAACCCAAGACACTAGAAGTTACCACTGCAGTTAAATACCTTGATGTGTCCATTATTTAGAAACAACAGTCGTACGTTTAACACAACGGTCAGAGCACAAACCAGATTAGAATATTTTAAGATTGTCAACACTCAGTATTGCACATTTGGTAAAAGTTATTCCGAGACACCCAAGCGTACTATTTTGTAAATGTAATTTTGTTAAGAACGTGGCTTGAATTTGAAATCGAGTGAAAAGGGTTTTCAGGCACAGCAGTTAATTTAAATACAAAATGAATTACTTTTGATTTTGACGCAAGAGACCCAGATCTTCTTTTTAACTTGTGTAGTTTATTTATTTTCTTTTTATGATTTTATCAACTTAATTGAATTTAATTTTGCGAATGGAATAATGTGTATAAACTTTTAATCGAAAAGCTTCTCGCAATGATTGTTTAATAACCGAAAAATAAGTGTAGAAAAAAACGAGTCTGGAACAACAATTTTTTACAGATTCAATAATAAAGTTTCATGCAACTATTTTTGTTCAGATAATTGACTAAATAAGGTACATGAATACACCAGTCAAAAGGCAGCCTTTATGAATCCATCCTCAGACAGAATAAACCATTATACCTCAGCTTAATCGAAACCAAAAAATACACTTGGTCACATAGTCAGATGGAAGTTTTCCTGTACAAGCAAGGTACAGTGGAAGAAAATAAAACATATGGGGAATGTTCATTAAGGTCTGAAGCTTTTCTTTATGATCATGCAGAACATTACCAACTGCGTCTACTTTAGAAAACATAAAAAAACACTTAAATACAAGCTGCAAACAAGAATAAACGAGTCCTTAAACTACATGTATGTCACCTCGGACAAGAAGAACCATGGTCAGTGGACCATGGTCGACCAAACCCAGTGGTTTTTATTATGTTTTTATTTATTTATTTTTATTTTATAAACACGCATACATAAGCTGGTGATAAGGATTAAGAAGTCTCTAGACTTCATGGACAACGGCATCTAGGACCGAATAACCAATACAAGGTTGACCAGACGCAATTCCAACAACAGTGAATAAGATTCCCATTGTAAACTACTACGTTCCAATAACCACATATTTTCCAGTTTGTAAGCAATACGCGTCGCTAGTTGTGAACACCAGAAAACAAGATGTGATTACTTTTCACAAGTTGTGAGCCGGCGCTTTGTCTTAGCGACCTGCTTCCTAACGCAGGGGTCTAAATGAAGTGATTGATAATAATGTTAATGATGGAAACACTTTGATGGGAACTAAACATTATTTTCGCAGTTTTCACGAAGTGACAGAACGCTTGTGAATTTTAATTAGGCCTATGTCAATATTTAAAAGGTATTTACTGATACTTTTCTTTATGCCAATATCAAGTCTTGAAACCCCTTATTTACAGTAATTGAATTAAGTTAACATTGGTAAACTTCATTTTTTCGTTTTGATGACCACTTTGCATATAATAAACTGCATGTTTTTTATGCGACGTAAACAGTTTTTACGTTTTTAAGTGATGCAAACTACCACGCCACACAGAACAGTGGTGTACGTGTATGTGTTTCAAGCAGTGACGCTTATCACTATACTAATACAGACGGGAAATGTCACTTCGCGAAAAATTAATAACAACGTGTACTGATTGTTTTAGTTTTCACAACAAACACATACAGTTACGTGTCGTTCCTGATTTCAGCTTTCTAACAAATTATACATGAGTGATCTTCCAGATTAAAATCCCATCAAGAATGCGATTTGAAAACTTTATCAAATTCAATCGCTAATATCTCACAATATTCACGTAAGTCACAATATATTGAATCTCCTAATCTCATCCCCAGTGCACTTCATGTATAAATCTTACTGCTCTCTATTTAGAAGTAGACCCCGGGAATAGATCTTTTTCACAGATAAGCCCAACCCATTGAGATCTACATTCGGTGGTACAACTGAATAATTATTTCCGGAGTGGGCGTGGCCACTTAGGTGAGCGAATAATATAATAGGTGGCTGGTGATAAAAGTAAATCAAGTTGAGTGAATCAGACACATCGATTTCTGCTCAGTAAATGAGATCCAGTCTACCAGTAACTTCAGTTTTATTTTCAGCAACTAAAGGCCAAGAACACTCAGTGTGAGTAGAATAACATTAGATATCGTGATAGAAAATTATCTAGATTTTGTATTGCCAAAAGGAAAGCATGCCTCCCGCGATACAAACTACTAATACTTTCATGTAATTATCTGAGGATACCTTAATTAACCATATTCCATATCGTTTATTTATTTATGATTTGAAATAAATATGCAATCCAAATGAATATAGTTTTTTCCAGTCTCAGAAAATCATGGTCAGAATTGTTTGGATGCTTACATAATAAATAAGTACTTACACTCACACATTCAATGTGCTTGTACTTTTTGCGTAAAATGTTTCATGTGCAACATTGTACGGGGGAGCGAATGATATTTTTATTTCTCTTTTTTTAGTTATGATACGTGGTCTATTTTTTGTAAGATGTGTACAACTTGTATATTATCTGTGTTTCTAAGTTAACATGTGTATGAATTGAAATCAAACAAACAGACAAGCGTTCCAAGTAATTGTGACCATCACGTAACATTAGCAGAACAACAAAATTTAAACTCACTGTACTCACGCTCCGCCGTGTAATGTATATGACATCCCAACGGAAGTATTGAACACTAGTCATGTGTATTTACTATATATTGTATGTGACAACAATGTTACGTCTTACTGTGTGCACGTTTTGTTTAATAGTTCGCAGCAACCGTTCGCGTCTCATATCCTCCTGAAGACGATCAGAGCGTACTGATCGAAACGTCGAATTGTAACCTCCAGTTCTTTTCAGAACTGATTACTTCTCAATAGAGAATTTCACATGGTGTCCTCTTCACCATGCAAAGCTACAAGTTTTACCGATATACATTGATATATTTCTTTACTACCACCACCACAATAACTGTTATTATTTATTTATTTTTGGGGTTACTATTGAATTACATATTTTATTTTATTTTATTATTTTAAATAATGCCGTTTAGACTTTTAAATAAAGCTTGGGTGTATGTAGTCCATACACCCCTGTGTTTACGTGTAAACCTTCCACAGTACATAAATATACTTTGGCGTTTAATCATCACTATTCTGAATACAATAAAGCTTCAATAAAAGGTGCAATGTTCTACATACCTGTTTATAAAAGCAAACGATCAATACATCAATGTAAAGATAAACAAAATACAAGCTTTCTAATATAGGCCAAACAAGTCTCTGGTTTCTCCTCTCCGCGCCTCCGACCTGCGCGTCGGCATTTTTTAATTGATTGACTAATTAATCGATCGATCGATCGATCGATTAATCGATTTTTTTTGCTATGGAACGATGTCCAATTGCAGTCAAAAATGCTGGATCGATTGAAATCGTGCCGTGCTGTGTTTTAAACAACTTTTTCACCTAGGGGTATGAACGCTTGCCCGATTTGTGAGCCCACTCTTAGCCACCATACTTTGTATGTGGGAAATTTGGTCTCCACGTATGTATCACGTATTTTCATGTCCCCCCCCCCCCAAAAAAAAAAAATAGTAATAATAATAATAACTAAATAAATAAATAAATAAGTAAATAAATAAGTAAATAAATAAACTGATTATGAAGCCGTCCTTATATGATCAGTGAGAAATCCCATAACGCTTGTATAATTTCAATGCAGATGTGTTCTCGCTTAGCGGTGGTCGTACTGCTCATGGCGGCACTCCTGACCATTGCCAATAGCAGATGCCCCAAAACATACAAAAGTAAGTTGACGAGACCATGTATAAACAATATAAACTGAAGATCTTTCTTTCCCCACATATAGATGACCCGAACTGGGTTTTGTTTGTGTAATTATTAAATTCCATCACCTTGTCGCTTTGTCAACTAATAAAAATAGCAGCAAAATGGTAATGCTTTATTGCTGAGATATATATGTTTAACTTTCGAAATAATGTGACCCTTATATTGTGCAAATCGTGTAAAAAAGGCCGTTAGCATTATGTATAATGCAAGTTTTAGCATTGTGTATAACGAAGTACTGGATCTTGAACTTCGGTCAAAGAAAAAAAAGAAAAAAAGTGGTTACGCAATTGGCACACAACCAATCAGAATCACACTGTTATCATAAATATGACACCAAACAGACAAACAAGCAGACAGACAATAAATATAAATTTTAAATATAAAAAATCCCCCTTTTTGGTACAAGTTATTCGCTTATTATTTTTCTTTACCGCATGAAAATTCTGGGTGGGATGATCCTATGAACAGTCCCTCGGGCAAAAAAAGTGGGGATGCGGGATTTACGCCCTCGTTCCTTAACATAACAACATCATAATAATACGATGGTTGCATATAATGTTCCGTTCCAATAGAGACGATTGCGCTCGGACCTTTGAGATAAATCATTCCATTCTAGTATTATAATTGATTATTGGACCAATCGTAAAAATGGTCGAAAGGCTAAGACAATTTCCGTTGTCACGAAACAATACATGTATAAATAAACATTAACATTATTAATACATTTAAACAACATAGAGTATTTCGAATAAGAGGTGTATGTCTCAACTATCGCTAAGTGAGGTATGGGAACAGTATTGGAAACTCGTAACTCAACTGTCGCTATGTGAGATTTTTTGGTTCAGGGAGAACCTTTGTCGGGCAACTCGTTTCTCAAATATTGTGACTTCACAGGAAATTCTCTGCGTTTCGATTAGTGTGCTCTCGTCAGTTGTATGAAGAGGGTTGTTCACAAACAAAATCTATATGGAAAACTATGTCCACATAATGATAGTTGAATAAATTAGGCGCATGAAGTACAAGACCAACACGGGGCACATTTTACCCAAATTTGAACTATGGACAAAAGCATTGCAGTTCATAACACGATCTTTGTTATCTTAATTCCCCAGTGATCTTGTAATTTAACCTAAACCAATGAAATTAATTTGTGCTCAGTATCTAAGAAAGAACAGTTAGTATTTGTGAATGATTACTCTCCCTATATACATTCTACTTATAAAAAATATATATGTCTACTAATCTGTTTATAAGTCTAAATCTTTGGAGGGCAGGATTAATCTTTGAATGTACGCACATCTGGTGTTGGTGTCTTGATTCACCAAGTGATTGTAACAATTTTTGGTTTTGGACTTATTCATTTTCAGATTACCCGATTTGCTATTCAACGAAAAGCTATTCACCAGATTTGGTTGATGCTAGTAAATACTGCGATGGTATTGGCATGAAAGTGTGCTCTCTCGATCAGCTTGCCGAGGCATACGACAGTGGTTATACAAATAGGTATTTTGGTCTGGTAACGGAAAAACATATCATGGCAAACATTGAGAAATGCGTTGCGATACAGTTGGGATTTTGTCAGTGCTATGATTTGCGATATTCAGGTCCAAAAAAGAAAAGTGTGTCGGGTGCTGTTATTTACGACTTTCGAAAAACTAAAAAGAAACATGTTTACTGTTACCCAAAAAATTAAATAAGCCAATGAACTCGATCGGTTACCGTTATTGAAATGATATAATTAAATTAATATAAAGTGCATCAGAGTAAATTAACGAGGTATAATATAAACTTATCTATTTCACGAAATTGTGAATCATGTGAAATGTATCAAATATATGACATATTGATCATATCTTAAGCCTAAGGATCATTGTAAATTGATGTCATAAACGAAAGAAAGTTTACACGCAATAATCGGTCCAATATAACGTAGCAGCTGTGGTCATGGACAGTCGCTTCAATGGTTAAATTTAAATGAAAACCATCAGTCACCTTCTTTCTGATTATCATGCAATTCCTGATGTTTATAAACAGCGTGCTGAACTTGTAAAACAAAGTATGAAGCTTTCATACATCAACGATGAACGAACGTGATTAGCGCTGGTCCATGTTAATGGAATAACAGTTCGTCACGCAGTATTTAACTCAAAGGATAAAGGAGGGTGGTGGACATGGGTGATAATGGACAGAGCCGAAAGCGAGACCCTTTATCTCCTTGAGCACGAAACTCCAGATCTATATCATGTATTCCAAATTCTTAAATGCGCACCTTGATTTCGTTTGCCCATTATTTTATGTATACAATCTAACACATTAAGAATTGGTTGTTATTGATACAAATGCACGATATTTGATGATCAATAACTTACTGGGTATATAAAACTTTATTTGGGGCTTGATCGTCTAAGAAAAGTTGTATTTTATTCATGTCTTTATTATTCTTGATATTATAAATCGGAGCGTGGACCTCCCGTATTGACCGTCCACTAAAGGTTAAATGGACTAATGAAGGACTAAAGTTCCTTGGAGTCCTCCTTGAAAATACTAAACGTTACAAACAGCAGAACTGGCAGACTTGTACAACGAAACTTTAGAAAACCCTTGTCCAGTGGAAGGGACATTCGAAAACCTTATCCTGTCAATGTAAAGTTATCACAGCCAACCAATTAGCTGTTCTGTTCCCCCACACCACAAATATTTAAATAATAACTCACGTATTTGAATGGGAAATTACAAACGGTGTACAAGCCTGTGCATACAGCAAAACAAACAGATAGTTACAACAGAAATATGGAAAGTTCATAAATACATTCAATATGCTTCACTATTTAATATTCTATATAATGTAATAACGGGGTAAATATTATTCAATTCAATAAAGAATTATTATTCAACATTGCATAAAGCTATAACTGCCTCGCAGGATTTAAGAAATGCCTGGGAGCATTTATCAGTCAAAGTCTCAGCAATTATCTATGAGTAGGCCTACGTTATTAAATTTAACAGGCTGTGTAACCACTTGAAAGGAATTGGTCGAATTTCCTGATTCACACAACTAAATGATACTCTGCTTGATTTGGGTTAAAATACAAATTAAAATAAAAATAAAAACCTTTCTGAGGTGAAATATTTATTTTTGTTTCATTTGTTAATCTTATCAGATGTTATTGTTGGTTTCTTATTTTATGGGGTGTTTCGGGTGTGTACATTGTTTCCCGTCGTTATTTTCTATAAACTTCAACTCTGAAGGATGTAGATTTAAAAGAAAAAAGATCTGTCGGATGTTAATATTGTAAATATTGTAAATGTATGACCGAAATGGGTTGCTATACCCCGCATTTCCCTCCATGTTTTTCCAAAATGTTCATCCTTTGGCCATTAAACTTCGCAAGATGCTCTGTAATCTTATCAGTCCTGGGGGCAGGTAAAATGTTCTTCATCTCTATAATATTTAAAAATAAAATCTCAAGAATGCTTTCATCAATCCATTCGCAAGTAATTTTCTGATATTTTTTTGGGGGACCCCAAAAATAATAGATGTTAATGATTGCTTTAGCAACCGTTTATTTTGAACAGGTCCAATTGAATTTGTGACACTAACAGGACAACATCAAATCGTTTCACCACTTCCAATGCATTATGGGAATCGAATATGGCCGCATTACATTTAAAGGGGCAGTATCGTCACGATCAATAGGACATGGAGTGCTTGATAATAATTAAATAAGGTCATGCGTTGCTGCTGCATACATGAGCCAGTATTCAGTCACTGTGTTATCTTAAACTAGGACATCGATTCCATGCCCTGTTGATAGTATAATCTGATCATGACGATACTGCCCCTTTAAATGCAATTTCTTATTTTAACACGTTCATGATTTTGTAAAGGTTTTTTTAGATTTGTTTTGCTCAATATTTAAATTTACGAGATAAAAAAATACTAATGTTTGGGTCAAAATATTTAAAATAAAAATGACCTAAAATGTGGCTTACAGCGCCATCAAGCGGTGATGTAAGTGACGTCATGTTCATCTGTGTCAGGCCTGAGAATGAAAACAAAATTATTAGTGAAATTTCTTAGGGATGTAACGTTCCACAAGATCTATCAAACTTTCCTCAAACACAGTATACCGAAGCATTCTGGAGATATAAAAATAAAAGTATGCCCCCAAACTGGCTTGAAAGGATCAACTACAATCAAACCTGATTTCCCATTGTGCTCTATCAAGCATGAGTATCAGTCGTACAGCCTTTTGGATATTCTTAGTTTTTCCCAAAATGACTCCTGCTGAACTAAAATAAATGTGACCTGTGACCCCAAATTGAGAATCCAAGTTTACCTATCTACGCTCTACGGGGAGCCTACTACCACCCAGGTCCGGTTGTTCGAGCGTCTATATCAGACGTTCTAAACTGATAAACAACTTCGCCTTCCTCAAACGATGCCGAGACTCTAACCTCATCCCGCCGGGCCTCCAACTTTAAGATCCAGTTCGCAGCCACCATTCACGTCTCATATCCTCCAGCAGCCTACTTCAGCAGCAGCTTTTCTCAGAGTCCGGCATTCTCATAAAGACGATCAGAAAATACTGTTCAAAACGGTATCTGTAATCGGATATAACATGTGGTAGAAACATTTTGTATGTCTTCATAAAATGTCCGCGTGACAATATTCCCAACTTAATAGATTGCTGATGCTGTTAGACGTAAACTATGTTTTGTTAGACTGGACAAAATTGAGTCATGTGACCACTTCTAATGGATATCGTCCATTTTTGGTGCGGACCAACAATTACAATATTGTCGGTTCATTTGAATTTTGTGTCGGTAAAACCCCCCACCCCCACCCCTCCAAAAAATTTAAATAAATATAAAATAAAATCCTGTCTACGCCACTGGATTCAATACGGCCGCTTTTACATTAAAATATTGGGGACAATTTACATGAATTCTTTAAAGGTTTAAGATATTTTGGACTTAACATCTTCAAAAGTTTTGTTGGTCATACACTTTATTGATGATCAAAGTGACGCCGCATGTTTGGTTGTACAAAAGACAACATGTGTCAAGTTTAATTGTAAAAGCATAAACTGTTTTGAAAATAATGGGGAAAATATTATTTTAAAGAAGAATTTGAAAAATCTCTCAAAATGGATATAGCGCCACTGACCTAATAGTGACCTATGGAAGATAGTATGACCTCAACTGAACATAACTACGAAGTTTCATGAAAATAGACTGAAGTTTAAAGTAAATACGGAGGGGGTAATGTGTTTCCCAGGACTGAGAACGAAACAAAAAAAGCTTGATCTTTATATGGTTCATTAACTCGGTCTAGTCTCCGGTGTCAATAGTCATACGACCCCATACCATCCAGAAGACAACGTCCAAACTAAGAGATTAAATCAGAACCTACTGAATATGCTTGGTTCTGTGGAATCACAGATGACATGTTTGACAGATATCCTAGTCTACTGATTGACCATCCACCTGAGTACGATCAATTTGTTAAGAAATTTCGGGAAAGTCTGCTATATGCTTACAAAACGGCAAACGACTTCGAAGCGAAGACAAGAGCGAACAATTTTTTTCTTACACTTCAGTGGAAGCAGTAAGTACAACATATCTAGCACAAGTGATAAAACATGATGATGATGATAAAATAGTCCATTATATCAAGCAAGAAAACGGTCAAATGTACCAATAGAAAGTTACTAATAAATTTTTGCAAATTCAAGAATTTCAGTATTGTTCATGATTATTTTGTTCACTGAGTTTGTGCTTCCTAATGTACGGTATACTTAATCAATAGTGCGGTAGTATGTGATGATTACAAATGATCATTTATTTAGATGAAGTTTTATTGACCAAATGGAACCAGTTGTGTTTAAAAAAAATATACACAATGTCGATTTACCAATATAATGGAAGAAGTGTTCACCGACAACTCGCGGCCCTCTGTTGAACAAAAGTAAACATGAATATTCCCGCTCCGTTGTTTCCCTACGAGTGGGGGGGGGGGGGGGTATTATTTTACTTTTTTTTTAAACTTATTTTTTATATCCTGCCCACCACAAAACACACAGCTACCACAGTGCTGACTGCGACACAGACCATTCCCTGGTTGGCAGCAAAGTACGTCTCTAGCCCAAACGGATCCACCACTCAAAGCAGAAAGGACAGCAATCCCAGACCTGCGCGAAAGCTTCGCCAGCTCCATCGAGGAAGCCCTTAAGGATCGCCCAGCTGGCAATGCTGAAGAGAGGTGAAATCACATTCGTGATGCCATCTACAATTCCGCCATGAACACCTTCGTCAAAAGAGAAAGGCAGATCCAAGACTGGTTCGAAGCGGGCATTGCTGAACTAGAGCCAGCAATTGAAGCCAAACGAGCAGCGCACATCAACTACAAGAGGGAGCCTTCGGGGATGTCACTCGCTGCACTAAGAAACGACGCTCAGCGCATTGCTCGACGCTGCGCCAACGACTACTGGCTGAACCTCTGTCAGGGCATCCAACGCTCCGCTGACTGCGGCAACATCCGCTGCATGTACGACGGCATGAAGAAGGCCTTCGGCCCAAGCACTACCAAGATCGCGCCACTGAAGTCAGCTGCCCGCGACATCATATTGGACTGGAGCAAACAGATGGAGAGGTGGGCAGAACACTACCAGGAGCTGTATTCAAGGGAGAACACAATCACGGATGCAGCTGTCGAGAGCACTGCCAACCTGCCTGTCATGAAGGATCTCGAAGATCCACCTTCTGTGGAGGAACTCGGCAAGACCATCGATTCCTTAGCCTGCGGCAAAGCTCCAGGAAAAGATGGCATTCCGCCTGAAGTCATCAAGGCTGGAAAGAAGACTGCTCTCCTCCACCACCTGCACCAACTCCTTTTACAGTGCTGGGAAGAAGGGACTGTGCCCCAGAAAATGCGAGACGCCAGCATCGTCACCCTATATAAGAACAAGGGTGACCGTAGTGACTGCAGCAACTACCGTGGAATCTCCCTCCTCAGCGTTGTTGGGAAGGCCTCGCCCATGTAGTGCTGACCAGATTGCAGTTGCTGGCTGAACGTGTATACCCCGAGGCGCAGTGCGGGTTCAGAGCTGGAAGGTCAACAATCGACATGGTCTTCTCCATACGACAGCTCCAGGAGAAGTGCCGTGAACAGAGACGACCGCTGTACGTCGCATTCATCGACCTGACCAAGGCCTTCGACTTGGTCAACAGGAAAGGCCTCTTCACTCTATTACAGAAGATTGGATGTCCCCAAACTCCTCAGGATGATTACGTCTTTTCATGAAGACGTGCAGGGCACCGTCCAGTACGACGGTTCATCCTCGGACCCATTCACAATCAAGAGCGGAGTGAAACAAGGCTGTGTACTTGCTCCAACACTCTTCGGCGTCTTCTTCTCCCTGCTGCTGTCCTCAATCAATTGACCTCGACGCTCGGCCATTTACTTACATAATGATAATTTATTAAAATGTATTATTCAGTATCACCCTTATAGATGGTCTGTGGGATGTTATGAAGACAGCGGCGTAGCCAGGAGTTTTTCAGTGGGGGCAGGGGGTGGGGGAATTGCATTTCAGTGGGGGCACAGGGGTATGTTTTTCCCTTTTTCTTTTTCTTTTCTTTTTTGGGGGCACTATTTGGGATTTTTCGTGGGGGCACCTAGGGGAGGGGGCACTGGAAAATGTGGGGGAACATTCCCCATCCCCCCCTGTGGCTACACCACTGTATGAAGAACATTCCTTATTTGGTAAAGTAACTTTGGGCTTTGTTGTCCAACAGGTGCCAACATGTGAATACAAATGAGCGAAATACTTGTGGCCAGTCAAGCGTGAGGGCGTGCTTTCTCACAAATATTTCTTGAGCAATTCCTTCACTTGACGTCACGGAGAGAGGTCGCTTGCAGGGAGCGGTTATGCTTTTGGTCTGTTAATTTCTTTTATACCCTTTGCCTTATTGGTGTTCGTAAATAATAATCACACTACAATCGACAAGCTATTGCTGACCTCCCCTTGCAAATCCAACTGCGTCTGAATGGCAACAGCAGCGTGAAGAGAATTACTCGGTGAGTTAGAAATGTAGCATATGTATAACAGTTGACATTATCATGACTAGAGATTGTGCGTAAAAATGTTATTTTAACAATTGCCACAATTCAAGCATTTTATTAAAAGTTTCCACTCCCTGGATAATATTGTATTTTGTAACTAGACAAATGGAACGAGTAGAACCATGTGGTAATACAGAGGATACCCCATCTTGATGTGAAAGATTTTGGTTATCCCATTAGTTGGTATAGGCCTACATGTATTATTAATTTAAAACAAGTAAAGTTGTACACCTTGGGATTATTAACTAATTGTTTTGAATTATAAGACAAGGTCGCAATGGGGCATTTGTGTTTGGAGCATTGCAGAGAGTAATAGTGGTTACACGTATGGATAGCAAAAATATACATGAACAAAAATGAGGAACAGGCTTCTGGTAATGGAGCCACGTTATGACATTGTCATCAATATTTTACGACAGAATGGTCGGTTTAGTAACAACTATCATGTATAATTATATGGATTTTTTTCATCATTGCTGCTGTTTACATAACTTTCAAAACATTAAACATAAGTATTGAAACTATTAGTGAATAAATTGGGTTATTAATGAAATTCCCATCATGCATGATGCTCTGGATAGTATGAGAAGACTTATTATTTACTGAATTAATTACCTTCCATGTATTACGGATGTTCTTTTCCTATTCAAACTGGCGTGTATAGTAATGCTTTTTTGATGTACATAAGAGGTCATTTAAATTATTGTTATATCTGGTGTATTTTATTATGTTTGAATTAGTGGGATGGGCTAGATATTGACAGTAGTGTTTTTTTTTATCCCTAACCTTCCCAAATCCTCAAATCCTCTTTGCTAAAGTGAAGGGTTTGGAGGATTGAGGTTATTAGGCATACTTGCCTTTCCATGGTACATGTATATCCATGTTTGTTGTAGTGATTGCAAGGTCGTTGCTTTGGTCAGTGGTCACTGTTTATTGCTCCATGCATGCAGGAAGGGTCCCTGGCCATGCACATGTATCACAGATTAGAAATACATGTGTGCATAAATGTCATATTTATAACATAAGCAGTAGGCCTACATATTATTACACATTATGATCGAAAGAACACATATTGCCCACACGAATTCTTTTTAGCTTAGCCCAGCCATGTAAGCCTGTTATGGATTCCAACTTTTGTTGTCCATGTGGAAGTAAATACATAGATCTACATTATCATACAACCACCACTGAAACATTAAATAGTTGAACCAACTAGATAAACATAAGTGACATTTTACTATTATGGTCATTATTACAATAACGTGGATAACTACGGTTCACATTCTAGTCAAACGTATTTAATTGTAAATTTTATGTAGTTTCAATTAATAGTTACAATTTGGCTGGTTTAAACCATTTATCTCATGTTTTACTGAATTTATATTGTTTTCTCAATTTTATGAATTTTTAAACCACATTTTAAAAACAATTTCAAAACATCGCAGCCATGACGAAATAAACATAACACATAATGTTATTATTGATGTGTACATGTAAAACTTGTATAAAAGATTTAATGATGTTTAGAAAATATTTTATGTTCCCAGTTATTGTCGTAATTACAAACGTTTTGGAAACATTGAATAATTTCATTTCAAAAACATGTTTGTAATGTTTAATAAAACACATTTTTATATAATCATTAAGACATTATTCATGTGGTAAATTTAATGGTGTTTTGGAATAAGTTTTACACATATCAACATGTCTGTAAAGTTATGTTTTAAATGTTATAATAACATCTTAATAATGTAAATGTTTAAATTATGACTAAATTTAATATTCAAATTTAATGTTCAGAAAACATTGAATTCTCAAAGCTATAAATCTTTAGAAAAATACATCTAAAACATATCATGAGGCTTTTAAACTATTGTAAAAACATATTAAAAACAATTTCTGCCACATAATTATTCATTTTATGTTTTATAAATATTATTTATTTTTCTAACAAGTTTTTTAAAACAATTTAAAAACATTTTTAAGCATGACTAAAACGCACAAAAAACATTTAAATGTGCATGTAAAACATTATATCATGAGGCTTTTAAAATATTGTAAAAACATTTAAAAAACGTTTCACCCACATATTCATTTTATGTTTTATAAATGTTATGTATTTTGCAATAAGTATTTTAAGACAATTTTAAAACATTTTTTAGAATGACTAAATCATAAAACATAATGTTATAACAAAAATCATTTAAATATGCATGTATAAAACTTATTTAGAAAATATTTTATGTTAACAGTTATTTTCATAAGTAAAAACGTTTTAGAACCATTTAACAAATACATTTCAAAAAAATGTGGAATGTTTAAGAAAAAACATTTAGAAATCAGCATTCAAATTATGTTTTAAAAATGTAAATGTTTAAGTCATGATAATGTTAAAATTATGTTCAGAAATATTAGTTAACAAACAGTTATGATAATGATGTTCAGAAAACATTTAATTCTCAAAGCTACACATTTTTATAAAACTCTAATCAAAACATTGTATCATGAGGCTTTTAAAATATTGTAAAAACATATTTAAAAAACGTTTCACCCACATATTCATTTTAGGTTTTATAAATGTTATGTATTTTTCAAACAAGTATTTTAAAACAATTTAAAACCATTGTTTTAGCATGACTAAAAACATACAACATAATGTGCAAGTAAAATTTAAGAAATTCAAAATGAGGTTTAAGAAATATTTTATTTTAAAAGTTCTTTTCATAAATAAAAACGTTTTAGAAACATTTAACAAATACATTTCAAAAACATTTTTACAATGTTTAAGAAAATCATATTAAGATATCAGCATTTATATTATGTTTTAGAAACGTTATTAAAATCATTAAAAATATTTTCATGTAGTTAATATAATGTTAATTTGTTATGTTTTACATGTGACATTTCGAAAATGTTATAGCATTATGTGTTTGCTGGGTAGTAAAAAAAAAACATGATATTAGAGGAACAGAGAAGGAGTGCAAACAAACGTCCAAATATGGTATCCACATTGCAACACTTGCACATCTAAACAAAATCGATTATCACTGCATTAAAAAACTTGGTCCCATCGTCAATTTGACCTCTCTTGGAAAAGTACTCATAACTCTGTCAAAAACTATCAGATTTGGACGTTTGTTGTCTCATTTTAAAGTGGAAAGGTGTATCTTTCAAACCATGCCTATATTATCTATGCTGGTTACTCATTCTACGTCTGGTATTCCGTTAAAAAAAATTAGCATTTTTTTTTAGACACACTGTATATATAAGCGTATAAAAAGATCATAAAACATTGCAAGAAAAGTCACAGTACCATGGTGATTGGCCACATGTTTATGATTTAATACAAAGCATTTGGGGATGCATGGGCAATACGATTATGAAGGCAGTAAGGGGTGCGGCAAATCGATGGCAAGTTGTTGGGGCTTAGTGTAAAGTACATTGCCTGTTCACTGCTTGACCCACTGACCCTGTTTTTATACAAACGAACCCTCACTAAAAGGTAAACACTATGCTGACAGCGTAGACATGAAGTGCTTAATGGCCGATATTGAAATGTTGCCTGGGTTAATAATTAAATACCGTACGGGTTTGTACCTGCCAGTGGTTCTAATAATAACCCTCAGTTTGCACCAACAGACTCGTTCACACAATATTTACCCTCAAGATCCAGTGGACTATTGATTTCTATTATAGTAAAATCCATGTGTGTATTATCATTATTGTATATAATAGAGATTCACGGAAGAACCCCCCCCCCCCCCCCCATAGTCCCCAACCCTAACATAAAGGTTAGGCATGAATATATGGTGATCCTGAAGTGCCATTAAAAGTTTACAGTTGAATACTATATCCCTGCTAAGGTGGATTACCATGTTATGGTTGTAAATCGATTGATTGGCAAGAATATTTTCTATTGCAAGACTGGACATTTTTTTAGGTGTTCGGGTATGTGCCCGAAACACCTATTGCTTTTGTACGGTTTTTTACGTGTTCGGGTATGTGCCTGAAACACCTATTGTTTTTGTTCGTTTTTTTTCTCCTTCTTCCGATCGATTGTCTACAAAAAAAACACATACTTGCAAACTTCACATGAACTTGAAACTTGGCATGTACTTAGAACTTAACGCATAGATTATACATGAGTTGTGAAATTAGATGAAACATGAGTTGTGACGTCATGATGAGGTCATCAGATATCGAATAAGGATAAATCAAATTTTAATATTAAAAAATCATATCTCAACAACCACAAAAGGTAAATTCACAATTTGTACCATTGTACAGATCGTTAATTGTCAAAAAATATTTACAAAAAGGTGACCCCAATTTGACCTTACTTCCTGTCCAAACCGGAAGTCAAAGTTTAATATTTAAAAAAATCATATCTCAACAACCACAAGAGGTAAATTGACATTTTTTGCACCATTGTACAGATCGTTAAATGTCAAAAAATATTTACAAAAAAGATGACCCCAATTTGACCTTACTTCCTGTCCAAACCGGAAGTCAAAATTTAATATTTAAAAAAATCATATCTCAACAACCACAAGAGGTAAATTCACAGTTTTGCACCATTGTACAGATTGTTAATTGTCAAAAATATTTACAAAAATATGACCCCAATTTGACCTTTACTTCCTGTCCAAACTGGAAGTCAAAATTTAATATTTAAAAAAAATCATATCTCAACAACCGCAAGGGGTAAATTCACAATCTTTCCACCATTGTATAGATTCTTAATTGTCGAAAAATATTTACACAAAGGTGACCCCAATTTGACCCTACTTTTATTTTACAACCCACCTATACCTATACCGACCTACCTCACCAAACTTAACCTTTCATGACGTCATCATTTTTTTTGATGACGTCATGCTCCGCGCGAGCCTCAACCAACCTCCTCTTTTTTCTCACCAACCACGCCCATTTTAGGTACTTGTCCTAGGACGCCCATCTGACATACTACTCGAGGAGAGTGGCATTAGTGAGAGCCGCTTTGATAGCGTGAAATGAAGCTGTAGCAGTGTTATGCCAAGGGAGAGGTGCAGATTTGTTTTTTCCGTTAGTTAGCAGATCGGTGAGCGGTTGAAGGACCTGCGAACAACGGGGAATAAAACGGTGGTAAAAGTTGACGAGACCGAGGAATTCACGGTGCTAGAAACAAGTGTATGAAATGTTGAAATAAAGTTGTTGAAAGATTATTATAAAGTTGAATGTGTGATGTCTTTTTATTCTTTAGGTACTTGTGCATACTGCTAGATCATTGTCTTTGAAAAACATGGTATGTGGTTTCAGTTCCAATGCATTTCAATCTTAAAATGACAGTCAAGAAGGAAAAAAAATCCCGACCGACTGACCCCTTCAAATATTTTCACTGGAGGGCAACTCAACATTGTTTTTGGCCTTATGGACGTTAATGTAAACTTCTCTGAGCACTTCGGTAACTGTTACGTAACATTTGTAATGTTTTCTTCTTGTTAATTTTTTTTTTTTTTATTTACGTGAAAATTTAGTATTGTTTTTTCGACAACTTTTACTTAATATCAGTTTTAATTTACATAACTTTATTTACATATTTATTTTTACAAGTTGTTTTGAGAGTGTAGAAATGACTACGCCACCTATTACTCATAAACCCTCAATAAGTACAAGGTGTCACTTTTTACTTTTTTTATTCGACAAGTCTGGAAAACAATAATCTGAATAAAGTACAGAAACACATCGAGGTTTATCTATAGGACTAATATTTATGCTTCTTGACACACACACAAATAGTTAAAGGGAAGATTGAAATCTTAATTAGAAACGTCCATGCTTATCATTGACAAATGATGCCGTTGTTCTCTAAGATCACAACAGTGTCACATCTTGCCCATTCCCCAAGGAAACATTTATTTAAAAGAAGTTTACTAATAATAATTATAATAAACGAGTTACTAATAAAAGATAAATTAACGTTTAATCACAAACCGACCTTGATGTTGCATCTTGCCCACTTTGACATCTTTTAGATTGAAATTCACTCAAATTTAAACTAGGGACAACTATTTATCAATTTGTCACGAGTTTCAATCGGTTTGAGTGAATTTCAATGTTAAACCTTTACGATTTTAACACATATATGTAACATCATATCTACTTTTTTTCAGAATTTACATGATATAATCATCATTTAGAGAAACCCTATTTTAGAAATGATTTCAGAACCGGATGGGTTTCTCACTAATTAAACGATTTTCCATTTCTGGTCTCCGCGCGCGTCGCCTCATACCCGCGCGTCTGAATTTTTTTTTAATACTATTTTTTATTATTATTATTTTATTTTGCTACGATTGCAGGTAAAATTGCTGGATCGATGGGAATTCTGCCTTGTCCGATTTGTAAGGCCTCTCTTAGCCGCCATACTTCGTATATGGGGAATTTGGTTCCCGCGTATACGTGTACCACGTATTTCCCTGTTGGGGAAAAACACGCGTCACCACACTGATTTTTGGGGCCTTACAGGAGATGCATGTCAGTTCACATTTATTCTAAGATCGAACTTTTGTCTCACATGGAAGTATATCTAGTTGGAAATGTTTGACTTCGTTTACATACCATCAGAAAAAACAGAATCCTCGTAATTGGCGTTTACTCATCTGTTGCTTCGGTAAGTGATTTGTCGATCATTTACATTTTTTAAATGGTAAATAAGATACCTAATGCATCGTTCGTTTTGAATATAATACACGTATCATAGGCGTGTTAATTGACTTATGTTGCATGGAATGAACTCAGCCGATGTTAGTCTCGGTTCAAAACTTCGAAATCTTCTGTCCAAGAAGCTGCACACCCAATGTATCGTTGATGGTCTCGCACCCAGCCACAATAAGTTGCCAATGACAATTCTGTGGTCTATTAAGTCAAAGGCTTTGCTGAAGTCATTTACTATAACGATGTTGTGGCTCATGTGCTGTCTGCATTGCAAGGTGTTCATTAACTTAATCAAAATGTGAGATTGAAACACCCATGCGGTTACCGAATTGGTTTGGATCCAATCTATGTCTGCTATAATCCTAACATTAAACGAGTTTAAAGACGATGTTTGATTGGGAATCCATTATGATGTAGCGAATGAGATCACATGGTATAGCGCTCGCCGCCCAGAAGGATCATTCTGTAACGCAAGTTGAGTTTTACCTGAAAAAAAGAAACTAGGGAAGGGAAAACAAGTTGCCCAACAACAAGGGGGGGGGGGGCATGTGATCTCCTTTGCTACATCATAATGGATTCGCAGAATCTCAATCAAACATCGTCTTTAGACTCGTTTAATTTCAGGATTCTACGTCACCATTATGACGTAGCTCAGTGACCACATGAAATGCTTAGAGCCAGGTAAAACGAGACTTTTAAAATCAGTCTGTTTAAAGCGAAACACACGTAACCAATTCCTTTCCAAAATTGGTTTTATGTTTCATTCAAGTCACCTTGCAGAGTGCTGTATATTTTATAAACATATGTTTCGTGCACTGCTGGATTATTTTATATTCAACTGAATTTTACAAAATTTTACAAAATTGTTGTGGAAAATGCAACGTCTTTTGCAAAAGGTTTGTTGTAGTAACGTACAAAAGTGATGGCTCCAGACCATCCGGCTGTTGCTAGTATCGTCTGGATGGGAACACCACTATTAGTATGTGGGCTGAAGGGGTCTACCGTGCAACCCCCAACCCCCATAACCCACTGTCACCGATATTTCTTGTTCCTTTGGATGTCCTAAACACGAACAAAATGTTAACATTGAAAACTTTGGGTTTCACTATCTGTTCTGGCCCACTATTTGTTTGCCCTTATAATGAGCTTACGCTAATAATTCTTAGCACTAGGGATGGAAGATCAAACATCACGATATTACTCTATCATGCCTTCACCTATTATCATGTGACTTGGTACAATTAATGTTCATTCATATGTCGTCATGATGACGTCATCGCTTCTTATGAAAACGACCGATATTGCACGTATATTATGCATATTTAAATTCTTGGGATTTTCAAAATATCTCATTATAAGTCATTTAGTTTTTATTGTTGCCACCAAGAACAACAAAAAATAATTAATTTATGCTTTAAATGGGTTTGACTATGTCTAATGTAATCACAAAAATGTGTTAACTTAGATTTTTTTTTTTTTTTTCTGTCTCTGGGGGCACTTTTTTAACCCCCATGGTATTAAGCTTAGTTGGACGTCCATACCACTACATATTGAATAATCCTTTATTTCTCGAACATGCTTTCAATGTTAACATCTTCTTTTTTTTCGTTTTTAGGACATCCAAATGAACAACAAATATTGGTGGCGGTGGGATATGGGGGGTGGGGGGGTGCACGGTAGACCCCTCCAGCCCACAGACTATATCTCTGGCTAATGATGTAGAGGCTGCCCGAACACTGTGGGCTTTAAAAATAGAAGTATACACGCCTGCATTACTTAATGTCTTTTAATCCATCTGCTGATGGTGTCCCTGGATACTGACTTGTGAGGCTTTCTATAACTAATGAAGATATTTCTTTCAGTTCCTCTGAACTCTGCAGTGCAGGTTAAATATTCTTTCATTGTCAGCACCACACAAAGCTTTTAGTTTGTAGGGAAAGCAGGCAAAACAATTTCAGAATTAAATTGTCCAGTGTCAACAAATGCAATGTATGTACTATTTGTACAGTTAATAAAGCAAATCAAGTTACTAATTTTTGGCACAGATCCCTCAACGAAAGATTTGAATTGGACTCCAATTCATTAATAAGACTCTCAACAATACACATGTCCGACTACAAATGGATAATGCCAGTGCATTATCTTACAATAATAATATGGGTGGAATACATGGAAGAGCTTGCAATGATTTGGCACGAGATATGATGTGTCCATAAAGCTTAGATATCTGGTTATCTGCATCGTAAGAATGAATTCGCTAGAGGATTTACAATTCAGACGTACCAATATTGATACTGAATGGATGCTCAAGCCGCATTTGTTTCGGCAATTTCTTGAAATATATTTTGTACCCGATATTGACTTATTTGCCTCAAGATTAAATCACCAAGTGGAAACATTATTTCATGGCGACCAGGCCCTGGTGCATACGCAGTTGATTCCATGGAATAGTTTCCGTTTCTATGCTTTCCCCCATTTAGCCTGATTGGCCGAGTGATTCATCAGGTCCAGGAGGACCAAGCAGAGGGTATGTTTGTTATCCCAAATTGGCCTACACAGCACTGGTTCCCCACGTTGATGAGTATAGCTCATGTCATTAACACAGTCAGATCGGCAGTCTCTGCAGTTGTTCAGTTTTGACCTCCAGATTTATGAGAGGTATATTGATTGATAGGCCATCATTTCTTAGATACAAGACAATCTGGGATGTTAGTGTTGTTTTACGCAACTTTAAATGACCTTAAAGTTATCCCATTGCATGTTGTACCCCATCCTATTTGAGATGCATCATATGATATTATTGTTATATTTGGCTGGGAATAAGTCAAGGTTCTAAAAGCTTCTTTGTATTCAATATTTTCAATCCACCAAATCGGGTCTTTCCTTGCTTCTTGTGATAAACCCATTGAAGTATCATAGTTATTGTTATTGCTCCAAAGTGCCTCAATCTTATCCCATTCACGGTGACTATAAAACAATTGACCATATAGTATGCCTGGTAAACATGACACAAGTTTACCAAGAATTTGATGTACCTCTCGTATCAAGGGTGATTTCTTGAGTAGCAAAGTTTTGCATGATGCCTCAAGTTTGACTGACTTGTCTGTTGTTAGCGAAATACACATGTTCTCTGAAGCAAGTACAAAGCCCAAAAATGTATAAACTGTTGCGGGTGCAGTTACTAATGCCCCAGTCACATTTGCCAAGGCGGCCGTAGGGTCTATAATATCTACGGCCAGTAGCAATTATCGGGCCGCCGCAGCATTCCCACGGTGTCATACACTAGCAGTCACATATGTAAAGGTAGCCGCACGGCGTATTTAGAATTTTTGGAGACAGAAAACCTGCGGCTGCCGTACGGCCTTTGAAGTGATGACGCACGGTTGCCTCAAGGCGACCCTGCGGCGGCCGTAGGGTTTTGACAAATAGCAAGGCAGACCCACGGTCGCCGTACGGTCGCCGCAGGGAGACCCTACGGCGACCGTACGGGTACCGTAGGGCCGCCTTGAGGCTGCCCTATGGTGGCCGTGGGATTCCTGCGGCCGCCGCAATATTTTGGGGGTCCACAAAAGTCATAACACCCTAGGGCAAGCGTACGGCAAACGCAAGGCCACCGTACGGCCAACGTATGGTCGACGTGGAACCGCCTACGGCATGGCTACGGCGTGTCTAATTGCTACGGCGAACCTAGAAAAGAAAAAAGTTATAACGCGGCGCTATAATCTCACGGCGACCCCTACGGTCCGTAAAAGATAGGGATACGCCCTAAGGCTACCCTGAGGCCCCCGCAAATCCTCTGCGGCCGCCGCAGGTATCTCTCCATTTTAGGGGTCTACGGCTGCCGTATCCTAGCCGTAGGGCAAATGTGACTGGGGCATGACTTACCCTCATGAACAACGAACCCTGTTTGGGTCATTAAATTTCGTAAGTATCACCAAAACAAAAGTGAATCGCACAAGCAAGACCATTTGGTAGGAAGTGTAATGGTATACGGTATCTTTCCACAAGAATTTCAAATATTTCCTATGTTCAAACGCAATCGGTACAGTATAGCATGTATCTCATAAATTGACAGATCCCATGTAACAGTCGTTAGCCATTAAATTTATGGCAGACTGTAGAGTTTCTATCTAGAAATGGTAATATTTCTTGTACGTATTTTGACGTACAAAAATGTTTGAAAAGAAATCTCCACACACACGTTTAGTTTTTCTATCTCTCCTTTAGAAGTGAGTTTTTCTATCTCTTGATCAATGATCCATTGTTCATTTACGCCTAGTTTAAATTGTTTTGGTACTGTTGAAAAGGAGGCTTTTCAAATTCATTATGTAATCCCTGAACTAAGTCAAGAATGGAGGGATCTGAAGTTAATTGTCTCCATATTGGAAGGACAATTTTAACATTCCCGATACTAATGGTTTTGCTTGTTCTTGTTGTTCAAAATATACTACGTAATTCCACAGAGTACGCACAGCCATTCCCACCGACCGCGGAAGTCATCCCAGTGAAACGTTCCAAAGAGAACATAGCCGTTCCAAAACCATGAAGGAATAAAAATACCAAACTGATTTTTTACATCCATGGGTTGGATACAATGCTTTAAAATGATGGTGTATATACATGAAATATGAAAAATCATTAACAAGTGTTTGGGGTATGGGTATACTGTATATTAAGAAACATGTCAATTTTAATGAAGAATCACCTGACCTCACCAAACTGAATGTTCTTGCATAGATATGACACAATCTTTTAAGATGTAACTGTTTCAGTTACATGGGTAGTGGCCCATTTGGTCAAGCATACATTAGGAGGAGGTGGTATTGTTTAAATGTTTGACCCCAAACCTAAATTCAGACCCCAGCTAAACCTCCAATGAACAACTGATGTGAGTGGTCCATCCTTGTTTGGGGGGCAGACATACGCACCTAAAATATGAAACCAATCTGACCATGTGGGCATCACAGTGCCCATTGAAAACCTTCCCATTCTGTTTTGCACATCTGCACTCCTAGTAAAATTCTTCAACATCACGTTTTTCAGTGGATATTTGGTAATCTTTTTGAATGTGAATTAATATAATTAACTTAACAATCAGTCTGATGTGAAATAATACAGGAATAACTGACAGTTATATATTTATTCATAACAGATATTTCAAGAGCGACATTTCTCCTTGTTTTGGCACTGATTCTGTGCCAGTTAAGCTCAGTGACGAAGTACATTCACAATAGGAATGGGAAATGCATTAGCATGGGTAGGTTGAACCACGTTTACTTTTATTAACATCTTCCAACAGCAATTATTATAGGAATATTTTAATTGTAATTTCGTTTTTGGGGAATGAGTGTGTGTGTGTGTGTGTGTGTTAACTATTAATTTTGTTAGAGTAAAGTAACATTTATGGTGAATGTTTATTTGTTTTGCTCAGTGTTCGAGGAGACGGAGGAGTGACCCAACAAACAGTGACATGGTAAGTTGAGCCACAATGTACATTTTACAACATCATATATTATTAGACAAAGCTTTTACACTGATTTGTTCAAATTTATTTAGAAAATAGAAAAATCAGTGAGCATTTAAGTGTTTTTATCTTACGTAACCCATCCAAGACACGAAATTTAATAACGTGTGTAGAATATAGCACGTATGTTATATGATACAATGTATCCTTGTGTATGCATGGTACAAGTCTAAAAGTGTGCATGCCGATAATTTGTGGCAAGGAGCAGAATACACATTTTTAGTATCTCACGAAATGACGAATTGGGTGTTTAGTCAGGTTGCTTTATGTGAAAGTCTTGACCGACTAGACAAAAGAACCAAACTTTGTAGAGATATTGGGTGTATATATCGATATTACAAGTTGTGTCAACAATCAGATTGACGGAACGTACTTAATTAGCCTAATTGGGAAAAAAATTCCACTGTTCCACATAGTTATTTGCCTACGGTAGACACGGGGTTTTAAATAATTTAAAATTTTGGAATACTTTATAGATGTTTCGATACAAGCCTTTTATGTGATTGTACACAAAATAAATATATATATGAAGGAACTGACTTGAATTAATATATAATAAGGGAAGACAAATTGGCTGATACTCGAACCTGCGACATCTCGAATACCGTACGAGCGCTCTTCCAACTGAGCTAACCAGCCCCTATGTTGGTGGGCGGTCCACTTATGCCATTTATATATTGCTCTATGGGGCCAGGTCAGAGGCCAAACCATATCTGCCGAGTAGCCAGGAAACACGCCCTGGTCGTACATACATATACATAGGAAGAAACTGACCTGATATATTATATAAACGGAAAGCGAGCAAAGAAAAACTGGCTGATGCCAATATGGTCTCAACATCAACACAAGCATTAAATAACCCAGCTACCTTTACCTATATCATTTTTATTCACCTATATAATTACTGGATTTCATCAACTGCCTTTATGTATTTTTTACCTTATCTTGTATATCTGTTCATTACATTTTTTCCAACTGTCTCTTTTAGGAAAATTATAATTTAGCTAATTACATCCACACATGTTGAAAAGTCTACTTTTCCTCATTTTTATGAAAGAAATTATCATGTTATTGCAATTTTACTAAATTCGACTTTATTTACCAAAATTCATTTCATAAAAATTAGGAAAAGTGGACTTATGCTTAAAGGGGGACTGACATCCTTTATTGTGTGTGTACTTAAGGCGTTTTGTAATAAAATATTGTTTTTGAGACCCACCTGTGTCTATTTAATCATTGATTTATGAGTACAAGTATTTTAAAACAATGTTTGAAGTGTTTGGTGGAAGCTTCATTTGCATAAGATATGTGACGTCAGGTCGGGAAGATCCGATGTGTACATGATGTACATATACATACAAACGTTTCACACACGTAGCGTCGATTTAATTTCTTCCGTGATTTTTGTTTCCGGAACTAATAAAATGCCGGGAAGATGTGTTTCTGCAGGATGCAGCAACACCACCAAAGAAGGTGTTAGCCTTTATCTGTTCCCAAGTGACCCAAAAATCACCGTATTTGGACGAGCAAAGTTCGACTGACAAGAGTAAAGTGGTCAGGTCCATCGGCTCACATAGTTTTGTGCAGCGATCATTTTGAGCCGAGTTTTGAGCCGAATTTCTCTTCCCGACATGATGTCACGAACAGCTCCTCCGTGCAGGGCGTAAAAGTGCGGGGCATTTTTACAATGGAAAATAACACTCTCAAAAAAAATAAAAACACAAAACAAAAATTGTATTGATCTTTTACTGATATAAAAGAATAAAACATCACATATTTAACTGTTTGATTTAAATCCATGTCAGTCCCCCTTTAAGTCAAAATACTTTTGAACATGTTCCACACACCTGACGTCTCAATCTGTATGGTGTAATTGACCCCCCTTTTTGTTGCCATATCCCTTTGTGTGTTGTCCTATTTTTTACCCTAGCTTTACCACAAGCTGCCCCATCTACCTATTGTGTGGCTCAATAATCTCTTCTTTACCCTAGGCTTTACCACAAGCTGCCACATCTACCTATTATGTGGCTCACTAATACCTCCTTTGTTCACTTCCACAACTCCTATTGGCTTCGCTAGACTGATGCTTATCTTTTATTGGCTACTATTTTCAGGCTTTTTTGGATCCCGCCCCAAGATCCATTGCTTTCCCTTTTCCCTATATATATGGATGGTTTTTTTTTAATGTTTGTACTTTGTCAAAGCCTCTGATGAAGGTCCCGTTTGGATCCAAAGCTAAGGCCACCCTCCCGATTTATTCTGTGTGACCCCCGCAGTTATGGCCTTAGATTTCGATTCAAACCGTACCTAAAACACCTCCATTAGGGAGAAGGGAAATCAAAGGATCATGGGGAGGTATTCAAAAAAGCGAAAAAATGATAGCCAATTAGAAATGGGCACCAATTTAGCAAAGCCAACAGGTATATTAGAATAGGTGAGATCAAGTAAGGAAGAATTAGTGACAACAAAAAGAGGTCAACACATATACATGTAGATTGAGGTGTTGGTGTGTGGTTGTAATGAGCTAGATTATAATTGTCCTAAAAGAGACAGTTTGGAAAGAAATAATGACATACAAGATAAGGTAACATAAAGGTAAAATAATGCAGATGGATGAAATCTAGTAATAGAAATGATATAATTATGTAAATATAGCTGTGTTATTTAATACATGTGTTAGGTAAAACTTGTAGCTTTGCATGGAGAAGAGCATAAGTAAGACTAATTGCGGTGACACCATGTGAAATTCTCAATTGAGTAGTAATTAGTTATGAAAAGAACTGGAGGTTACAACTCGACGTTTCGATCAGTATGTGTTGATGTTCAGACCATAGGGTTGAAATGTGTAGAGTTGATGTATCCAATGTGATTCCATAAATTTAGGCCAGTACTGTGGTTTTTCACATTCTGAGCAGGTTTGAGATGCAAACAGGTTCTGTATATCGAGTGGGTACAATTAGAGCACCCCTGTGACTCATGATCAGTGAGGCCAAGGTTACTGTTGGTTCTAGAGACACATTTGACTTTTACGCGCATGCATTTCACGTGATGTCAGCCCATCCAAGAAGACAATTATTGAACAGAAGGATAAGAATAGTGATATGGTATATTAGCAGTCTACTTCTACAGTTTCGCGCAAGGTTTCTGTTGACCGTGGGTATTGATTGTATGTATACTGTGGATGTGATACACGTTGTTGCCTGCTTGATGCCGGTTTCATTTGATTATAGCAAGGTTTAGTCGGTGGTTTGCTCTCAAAGGGGGTCGAACAGTTTTCTTTGCGTTAGCTGGTACGCCCAAAAATCCATGTGCATCAGAATATTGTTCTGCAAGCTCAGACATTTCAGACGTATTTTCCGGTTTTCGTTCGGTTAGGAAAAAGTGCAGTTCTTCGTTACAGCTATTAAGAAACTGTTCGCGTAACAAGAAATATTTTATGCCGTCGTACGTTTACGAAGTCTTATCCATTTCGGTCCATCGTGTAAATATGTTATCTAATCTTGCAACAAACTGTGGGGCTGTTTGCCCTTCATCTGGTCTGGCTTAGCGAAATTTCTGTTGGAAGCATAGAGCCGTTAAGTGGAACCTCTTAAGTAACGCATCTTTAAAGTGACTCATACGTTTTTTAAAGTTTGTTTTTATGTAAATCGCCCTACACAAGGCCAATGGCCAATCCAAGGTGGGGCTACTAAGTCATTGAGTTGTTACAACGACTCCACACTGAAGAAATCATCCCTTCACACCGGAACAGCACATCTACACGGTGTAGTAGGTTAACGAACTTTCTGTAATTATTCTTTAATTAAAGGGTGAAAAAATTCAATTCTTCGTAAGTTCCTTTCCATCCCCATTAGAAATAATGTGTTAGAAGCTTAAAGTACTGGGGAAGTTCGTTCACCCCTTTAAGTCAGCCACTACTACCATGCCTGAGGTCCCTATGGGATTTGTGTACACACTGGCTTAGCGTTGGGGTTCACGAAGGTCATAAACACAGTATGATTACCATCAGATAACATGCCTGCGGCGGTCTGGGAGACATCTCAAAGGTCTGAGGTATTTAGACCAATAAAAACGTCTATGTTGGGGGGGGGGGGGTTGATATTGGGGGATGATATTGAGGGGAAACATACACACAATTCTTATACTTCCATGAACATTATATTATAATATTTACACTATTTACAATTTGAATATGAACGGAATAGTTCGTTAAACTACACATTAATCAATCTATTTGCAAATAAATAAATCGAGTAGTAAGCTTAATCTCTATGGGGTATTATTTTATAGTTTTGATTTTAATATGAAATACGTTCTTAAATAAGTTTCTTACAAGGTTATAAGGTTTCTTTCGAATAATTCTTATTGGCTCTATTATATTTTCCTTGGTTACCGTGATGAATGTACTAGGCTATTCCTTTCAAGTTTCCAGACCTCACTCCGCAGGAATGCGTTTAGCTTTTCAATGTTACATAATATAGACTACTTTACATTCTTTCTTGTTACTATACGGCAGGCGTCTATAGATAAATCTGATCATAATGACTGGTTGCCTCGGTAACTTTGTCGTCTTTCACGACAGGGTAAAGGGCTACTCGTACAGTGTACCTCGGGACCTCTACCAATGGCCATCTAAAATATAGACTCCGGACATAATATTTAATTTAAATAATTTTTAAATACTGGAGAAATGTATTAAAGATATTCGTAGTTGGATGAGTCAAACTTCTTGAAATTGAATGACGAAAAGACAAAATGTGTTCTATTTGGATCACGTCAGCAATTATCTAAAGTTTCTCTTCCATTTATTCCATTTATTTGTGACTCGCAGATAACCTCCTCATCACAAGCACGTAATTTAGGTGTTATATTATATTTGACTCGACAATGACTTTAAAACCTCATATCTCCAACATTGTTCGCATATCATCATTTCATATCAGAAATATTAGCCGAATAAGGAAATACTTGAATAAAAGTGCTGCTGAACAAATTATACATGCGTTTGTCACATCACGGCTCGATAACGGGAATGCTCTCCTTTACGGTCTCCCACAGAATCAAATATCTCGTCTTCAGCACATACAAAACACAGCAGCTCGTGTTGTAACTTTGTCCAGAAATCATGCCATATCACGCCAATCTTGACAGAACTGCACTGGCTTCCTGTTTCACAGAGAATTGTTTTTAAACTTATGCTAATTGTTCACAAATATTTTAATAGTATTGCTCCAATTTATAGTTCTGAACTGCTTAAAGTCTATCACGCAATTTGTGCTTCAGCAACAGGAACCAACTTCAAAATGGAACTGGGGCGATAGGTCTTTTTCTATTTCGGCTCCGAGACTCTGGAATCATCTTCCAACTAAATTCAAATCTTATCATAGTATAACTAGATTTAAGTCAATGCTTAAAACTCATCTTATGTCACAATTCTTCTTTGGAAGCAAAGCAATATTTCAAAACCGCTTCACTTTAAAAAAAAAAATTGTGTTTCTCAGGCCCTCTCAGGAGAATCATGAGCTTTGTAACCACGAAGCGATATTTGTTCTTTTACGCGCATGCATCTCACTTCATTTCAGCTCATCCAATAAGACCCCTTCAACGTATTGTTATCACTGAGCATTTTGAACTATTTATGATTTTTAATTGATCGATATTTATTAATATAAATATGCTAGTATGTGAATCAAAACTACATATATCCACAAACTTTTTTATTTAGTGTAACCAGCTGTTCCTGTTTCTAGTATCATCATAATTATAGGTAATGTTAGGGTGGGGAACGTTTATAGGGAAGGTGTGAGAACAATTTAAGATTTTTGAAATCTAATTATAAACTTTCGTGTATGTTGAATAAAATGCTATACAGAAACCAATAAACTTAAATATTTAGGATAAGAATTTTTCATATATAACTGTGTGAATTATCTTAAAGGCGAAAATGAGGATTGGAAGGAAGTTAATTAATAAGGTATGCAAGTTTGTCTGTTATCTTGTATAACAAGAAATAAGCATAGGAGAGTACAGATGGGTGGAGAGGAGTGAGACAAGGGGTATGGAGAGAGGGAGGATGTGTTGCCTTGACTTTGAAATGTAATATAAAATCTTCACAATAAAGAAAAAGGATTACCTATAAAACCTGGGAATGCATATTATTATACACATGTTTGTGACCTACATTCAAGCCTATGTACGGGCATAAAATGGGCTAAGGTAGGGATGGGTTATCAGCCTATGCTCACTATTCGGCTCTTAATCTATCTGACACATGTACTGCATAAGCATAGGGCTATCGCAACTTTAGCGCAAGTGAAGGAATCTATGTTATTTTGTCTGTTTGATTATCTGTCTGTGTTGTTTCTCTCCCCTATATATTTACAATCCATCCTTCAAACTCCCAATGCTGAGTTATAATGGAACACACTAAAAACATATAAAGATAACTAAACTAAACGTTTCTGTGGGGTGGTGCGAAGTGTGCGTATACCGAAACCCCACCCCCATTCCACCGTGGTCTACTTTTCCTCGAAACTACTTTTCTCCCCTTCTAATAATGATATCCATAAGTAGGACGGATATATCCTGGGCATAGACTTGACTTTCTTGATGGCTTGATGAACTGACCGTGATCTGTGACCTCTGGACACAAGGTGCC
Organism: Zoroaster sp. YZ-2022; assembly: GCA_029582265.1. Lineage (NCBI taxonomy): Eukaryota > Metazoa > Echinodermata > Asteroidea > Forcipulatida > Zoroasteridae > Zoroaster > Zoroaster sp. YZ-2022. The sequence goes on along the minus strand of CM055816.1, from coordinate 90,265,844 downwards.
TATTGAATACCTGTGAATGACGCAAAAAGTCGTTTTAAGAGCAAATTGGACATTGTCTGATGGCTTGGCTATATTTTATGCTGGTCTTGCAGTGCCGGGAATGACAAATAGTCGAGTGAATATATATATATTTTTTTCTGAGTGGAGTATATACTCCCATTATTCAATTCAATCCAATCAGAAAATATTACAAAATTCATAAAAATAAATTCCAGTTACACATTATTTCACGGAATTTTACAAAAGGTCAAATGAAATTATAACAAAACAAAAGGAAAATGTACATACATAAAAATCACAATTATTTACAAACATAATTTATATACAATAATAATAACAATATTTTTTTTAATATTATTATTTACAGTCGAATATATACAGTGTAATTATACAGTTATGTATGCAAGAAAAAAACATACATCAATTTAAATGAGAATTCTAACTACTGTTTTCTCATTGTCAGACATTTCTTGTCTGACCACACAAAATGTTAACGCAAAATAATCAATACAAAGTTATCAATAAGTTCAAAAATGAAATTTAATATCATGCCCTTGTATGGAACACAAAGCATTACGTTTACCATATATATATATATATATATATATATATATATATATATATATATATATATATATATATATAATAGTGCGTATCAAAAAAAAGGTAATCCGAATTCAGGGCGTTAATATGCCAAGGTTATTTAGTTTGACAATTTACATGTAGTGTACCAAAGAAGAGGAACTCCTCAGCTTTCCATTGATACCTGTATCGATCCATTGCTGTCACACATGGCCGAGTACATTGTTATTGAAAATGGCAAATTCAAATCGCATTTTTGCAAGTTTGGGTAATCAATTCAAGGCAGTCTGAAATGGACGCATCACTTGACTGCCTAGATGATTATGTAAGATTTTTAAGCCGGTGCGGTAATCGTCTGTTACGACATCCTTTTCTTCAAGTTGGGTATTTAAGAAGGGCCTGGGTTTAGGGACAGGTAGTTGGAAAGATGGTACAACTAACGACTGAACAGCGAGTTTTCGTGATTACAACATTTCACCAAACTCACAGTTTGCAGCAAACTCGCGATGCTTTCAGGGAACGTTTCCCAGAACGGGAGCCCCCAGCAGCCAAAACCATTCTGGGCGAATGTTAGAAAATATCAAGAGTATGGCACTTGCCTCAACCGCAACAAGGGGAATTCTGGCAGGAGGCGCACCGGGCGATCAGAAGGGAACATTGCAGCAGTAAGGCAGCAACTTTGGAGCATCCTAGGGACACCAGCGCAAAGGCGAAATGGGCTGAGATTGCCTTCGGCGACATTCAACAGAATCACGAGATTGGACCTCCACCAGCATCCATATCAGTTCTACATCCGACATCAACTTACGCCAGGAGATTTTGCTAGAAGGTTGGCGTTTGCCAGATGGTTGATAGCCCGTACCGAGAGAGATGTCAATTTTCTGCGGAATCTCGTAATCGGCGACGAAGCTGCTTTCTCCATGAACGGCAAGGTCAATACGCATAATGTTCTTGAATATGCACCAGCAAGACACCCCAGAATTCTATTTTGAGGTTAACATGAGTCGACAAAGTGGACTGTTTGGTTAGGACTTTGTGGAAGTGGTCAGCTGATCGGACCGTTTTTCTTTCAAAGGAATGTCAATGGTAACATGTATCTGCAGATGCTCAATGATAACGTTTTACCGCAGCTG
>CM055816.1:90244620-90263629 GCA_029582265.1 Zoroaster sp. YZ-2022 | reverse complement strand
CATATAACAATTATCATCAATTAGTTTTCTGTTCATTGCGAAAGGCCACAATTCATGCATACATATCATGATTACTTTATACCTGTACAGTTTCAACTCAATTGTAATTGTGAAAGTATATTTGCAACGTTGAGAAGTGGTTTTTCCTTCAATGATGGGGATATAATTTAATCTGGGTACACATACAGTTGTAGTCGAACGTTTACATACACCGCAGTTTTACAAAACAATTCCCAGGTCATCCCAAAGCTGTAGCACCAAATCCAAATGATTATACATGCATGAGGAAGGACTTTTGAAACATGATTTTATTTCGGGTTCAACTTTATCGTATTCTCATTTTGAGGGGATTATTTGCTGCATGAATGATTACTCCATCATGCTGGGTGAGTGTTTGCTTAACATGTTCAGGGAAATGGAATATATTGGCCTACAAAATAAAACCTATTTAAAACCTATTTAAAAAAAATCTGACTCGAAAAGCGGTCCTGGTTTCCAGTCTTCGACAGTACAAGTCAATGTACACATGTACAATGTACATGATGCAGTGTGCTTTCCATCATTGTGCGAAATCTGCAGTAAGCGTAAGCGCTCGGTCATTCATGCCATCTTCAAATACATTCTAACCTACCATCAGACCATGCATGCCTAAATTATATCTACATTATTTATGGAAATTACCTGGTTAGTTGTTTTCTGTAACTGTTACTTAATGAAGTGGAATAATAACAAATGAATGAAGAGAGCTTGCCCCGGTACGTTGGTTTCACAGTGATCCGACTTGTCGAGTGCCAAACGAGAAGCACGCTGCGCTTGCATGCATCATTTCCATTTTTCACCAACAGAGGGCGAACTTCCTAGTGAAAGTCCCGTACGCACGGTCAGCTCGATCGTGGATCGTGTTAATGACGTTATAAATCATACGAAAAAATATTATAGCGGCAAGTACGTCTTATTTTGACACAAAAAAATATTGAAAGAACGAATTATCATGATCGACAGTACCGTGATAATTAATTTGTCACAAAAACGATGCTAAATCAAGGAATATTTTGGACAAAAAGTTAATTAAAGAAAAAGAAATCAAATTAATTTGGGCTTATTTGTCAGAAAATCAACGTTGAATCAACGTCTGTTTTCGACATAAAAGCAACGTCACAAAAACGACGTTGAATCAACGTCGTGTTTATGTTGATCAACGTCACAACGTCATATCAACCTGTTTTCGACGTCATATCGACGTCGTGTGCCGGCTGGGAGGGCATGAAGTGCTTCGGCTCCTATCCATGGCTTTTGCGCCAAATACACAAAGGGCATATATCACGGGGTGGAATCAATTTTGTAGGTTTTGGCAATGCCCATCAATGCCTGAAAAAGCTGCATCCGTACATGATGTTAGGCGATTCATTGCTTGGTTGTCTTTACGTCAGTTGGCACCTGCCACCATTGCTTTGTATACTGCTGGTGTTGGCTACATCCATAAAATGCATGGGTGGCCAGATCCCACAAAAGATTTCATAGTTTCCAAATTATTGGAGGGTTGTAGAAGGGATCGTCCTGTTTCAGACACAAGGCTGCCGATTTCAGTGGCTACGCTGGGACAACTTTATAATGCACTACAATATGTTTGCGCATCACAATTTGAATGCGCGCTCTTTAGAGCTGCATTTTTATGTGCATTTTTTGGGTTTATGCGCATTGGGGAGTTTTCTGCAAATTCTTGTCATGTTGTTCAAGACTCTGTTTTGAAAATTTCTGATGTGAAATTTCACAAATCTGGGTCAAAAATGTCAGTATCGATAACTTTCCGTCACTCTAAAGCCAATCGGGCTGGTTCCCCTCAGACTGTTAGTTTAGTTCAGTCGGAGGATGTGACATTGTGTCCAGTCCTTGCTCTGCATAACTATATTGGGATTCGGCCTAGGGTCGAGGGTCCACTTTTCTGTCATTTTGATTCATCCCCTCTGACTAAGTACCAGTTCAGTGCCGTCCTGAAGAAGGCATTGGCATTCAGCGGGCTTGGTGAATCGCATATTACTTCTCATTCATTCCGTATTGGGGCAGCGACTGTAGCATTTGAGCGGGGGGTCCCCCAAAATGTTATACAGCAGATGGGCAGGTGGCGTTCAGATGCAGTATTTTCATATATTCGTCCTATTCAGGATTCCATTTTGCCTGGGATATGAGTGGGTGTGCAGTAACATGTAAAGCGGTTTACGTAGGACTCGTGCAGGTAGCTTTGTAGAACTGTATGATTAAATAATCTTTATTGTATTTTACTGCATTCAGGTATTGTTTGGGTTATTGGAGATTCCATTGTTCGTTGGGCGAAGCAATCATTGAACACGTCCCATGTGGTCAAGTGGAATGGGAAAAGCGGTGCCCGCTTAAGAGATCTTCAAAACCTTTTAAATCAGATGTGTGGGCCACCTCCAGCAATATTATTTATTCATCTGGGCACGAATGACTTGGGAGTCATTGACCAGTTTTGCATTCGGCAGGAAATTGCTAGTAGTTTGCAGCTTTGCAAGGATCGTTATCCTTCCTCTATTATTGTTTGGTCTGATATATTGCCCAGACTGTTTTATTTTGGGGCTAGGTCTCAAAAGGCCATGGAGCGCCAGAGACGGTATTTGAATCGGTGGGCAAATTCCCAATGTCAAAGAATTGGGGCACATAGGCAGCATCATGTGCAATTTAAGGGTCAGGATTACTCTTTGTACAGATATGATGGCATTCATTTGTCCAATAAAGGGAATCAGCACTTTCGGTCTGATATCTTGGAAAGCATTCAGTCTTTCGTTTAAGTGCTTAAGCAGTCCATGGAGTTATGTTGACGGTGCGTTCCCTGGTTGGCCGCGCTTAGCGCGTGTGGCGTTTTTTGGTTTGGGGTACATTCCGTCAACATAATAATGCAATCATTTTTATTTGTGGGGGTAATGTACATTAACATTTCCAACAGTAATTTTGAAAGTCGGGCACGGTAACAGCACCCGGCTTTTACACTGGGTGCTATTCCACATGCTTTACACGGTGGAATGTTCCTGTGCCCTAGGCTTGACAACATTGTTAATTGTATTATTGCATGAGTGGTTGTATTGTTGATAATTCAGGTATTATCATCATTTAAGCAATTGTAAGGGCTCATACATGCCCAATAATGTTGAAGTGGTTTGGGCCAAGGTGCCCGAAAGGTTTTATGTGCACATATTTTATGTGGTTCTGGGACTGCAGCCCAGGGGCTTTGAAATGCCCATTGGTTTTGGGCAAGTGTGCCCATTTGGTGCGGGCCAAGGTGCCCATCTGGGTCTAGTGTGCCCAGGATATGTTTTTACCGGTTTGCCCAAGACAAGTTTGGTATCCGGTGTTTCTTTTGTTTGCTTTCAATACAAAGTTTTCGGCTGTGGCGTTTAGTCACGAAAAATTTACGAACATGTTTTTGTGTGTATGTTATTTGAAGGAAGTCTGAGTATAACACATTTTATCCCTTAAGGATCAAATGCTTTATATTCAGATAACAGTTACTTTTTTGTATTGCACATAATACATGTACAGTACATCATATGTACAGCTCTGTATGTAATAAGATACATCTTACTGGTTTGTGTGTCACTCACTGCATGTGTATGCAGGTCACACTAGCACTGTGTGGGTTTGTTTTATACTGTGTGTGATGCAAATGAGGGATCCTGTGCATGGGACTTTTAGCCAATCAGTGACAAGCTAGTACTGTGAACATCAGACATGCACAGAGCTGTTTTGTGTGTGTTTGCATGGTGCAAGCTTAGCTGCATGAAAGACCATTGCAAATTTTGTAACAAAGTGGGTTTCAGGGTTTGATGCTGAGCAGCCAATCATAAAGCTTCATTTTGTCCAATCAGGAGAGCACTCAATAGCCAATAGGAACAAGTTTTACTGTTAACCAATGGTTGTTCTTCTATGTTCAGGGAACAACAATTTTTGGCGGGTGCTAGAACATTTTTGGCATTCTGTCACAGCCTTTCAAAGAAGGTGGTAATTTTTATTTGGATGGACAAATTTTAGACTGTTTTCTTTTACAGTCACCCACCACCGCCCCATTTCTCCACCGTTTATTATGGCAGATTACTGTAAGGGTTTAGTAAATTTGTTATTATTTGTTATTTTAATTTGCAGTTATAGGTGGTAGCGTTTTTTGGTTTGGGGTACATTCCGTCAACATAATAATGCAATCATTTTTTATTTGTGGGGGTAATGTACATTAACATTTCCAACAGTAATTTTGAAAGTCGGGCACGGTAACAGCACCCGGCTTTTACACTGGATGCTATTCCACATGCTTTACACGGTGGAATGTTCCTGTGCCCTAGGCTTGACAACATTGTTAATTGTATTATTGCATGAGTGGTTGTATTGTTGATAATTCAGGTATTATCATCATTTAAGCAATTGTAAGGGCTCATACATGCCCAATAATGTTGAAGTGGTTTGGGCCAAGGTGCCCGAAAGGTTTTATGTGCACATATTTTATGTGGTTCTGGGACTGCAGCCCAGGGGCTTTGAAATGCCCATTGGTTTTGGGCAAGTGTGCCCATTTGGTGCGGGCCAAGGTGCCCATCTGGGTCTAGTGTGCCCAGAATATGTGTCTACCGGTTTGCCCAAGACAAGTTTGGTATCCGGTGTTTCTTTTGCTTTCAATAAAAAGTTTTCGGCTGTGGCGTTTAGTCACGAAAAATTTACGAACATGTTTCTGTGTGTATGTTATATGAAGGAAGTCTGAGTATAACTGAGTAATACGAGAAAAAAAGTAAATTTGACATTGCATTGTTGTACATACTACTACTAGTATACAATTATACATGAGATGCCTGGCCTTCCAAAATTAGAAGGCCAGGCACATGGATACAATATTAAAACCCTATGATAACTGAGTAATATGAGAAAAAAAGTTAATTTGACATTGCATTGTTGTACATACTAGCATACAAGTGTACATGAGATGCCTGGCCTTCCAAAATTAGAAGGCCAGGCACTTGGATACAGTATTAAAACCCTTTGATAACTGAGTAATATGAGAAAAAAGTTAACTTGACATTGCATTGTTGTACATACTAGTATAAAATTGTACATGAGATGCCTGACCTTAAAACCCTATGATAACTGAGTAATATGAGAAAAAAAAACTTAATTTGACATTGCATTGTTGTACATACTAGTATACAATTGTACATGAGATGCCTGTCCTTAAAACCCTATGATAACTGAGTAATATGAGAAAAACAAACTTAATTTGACATTGCATTGTTGTACATACTAGTATACAATTGTACATGAGATGCCTGGCCTTCCAAAATTAGAAGGCCAGGCACTTGGATACAATATTAAAACCCTATGATAACTGAGTAATATGAGGAAAACAAACTTAATTTGACATTGCATTGTTGTACATACTAGTATGCAATTGTACATGAGATGCCTGGCCTTCCAAAATTAGAAGGCCAGGCACTTGGATACAATATTAAAACCCTTTGATAACTGAGTAATATGAGGGGAAAAAAACTTAATTTGACATTGCATTGTTGTACATACTAGTATACAATTGTACATGAGATGCCTGGCCTTCCAAAATTAGAAGGCCAGGCACTTGGATACAATATTAAAACCCTTTGATAACTGAGTAATATGAGAAAAAAAAAGTTAATTTGACATTGCATTGTTGTACATACTAGTATACAATTGTACATGAGATGCCTGGCCTTCCAAAATTAGAAGGCCAGGCACTTGGATACAATATTAAAACCCTTTGATAACTGAGTAATATGAGAGAAAAAAACTTAATTTGACATTGCATTGTTGTACATACTAGTATACAATTGTACATGAGATGCCTGGCCTTCCAAAATTAGAAGGCCAGGCACTTGGATACAATATTAAAACCCTTTGATAACTGAGTAATATGAGGAAAAAAAGTTAATTTCACATTGCATTGTTGTACATACTAGTATACAATTGTACATGAGATGCCTGGCCTTCAAAAATTAGAAGGCCAGGCACTTGGATACAATATTAAAACCCTATGATAACTGAGTAATATGAGAAAAAAAAACTTAATTTGACATTGCATTGTTGTACATACTAGTATACAATTGTACATGAGATGCCTGGCCTTCCAAAATTAGAAGGCCAGGCACTTGGATACAATATTAAAACCCTTTGATAACTGAGTAATATGAGGGGAAAAAAACTTAATTTGACATTGCATTGTTGTACATACTAGTATACAATTGTACATGAGATGCCTGGCCTTCCAAAATTAGAAGGCCAGGCACTTGGATACAATATTAAAACCCTATGATAACTGAGTAATATGAGAAAAAAAAAGTTAATTTGACATTGCATTGTTGTACATACTAGTATACAATTGTACATGAGATGCCTGGCCTTCCAAAATTAGAAGGCCAGGCACTTGGATACAATATTAAAATCCTATGATAACTGAGTAATATGAGAAAAAAGGGGAAAAAACTTGGTATATGGCACTTGCACTTACTTCAACACTGATTGACTGATGGGCTGAGAGTTCATTAAGGACACGCACCTCCCCTATATACCTACAATTATAAGACAAACAGATATGACTACAAAATGACAGGCTGGGAACAACTTCTCTTTATTTACAAACACATTGTTATTGTGGTTTTATTTTGATATCCATCTAGTTGCACTTTAACCCTAACCCTCTAGGTATTCTGGCTAGGAACCTTCCCGAATCTTCCAAAATCCTCCAGTGCACTTTTGGAAACATGCCCTTATCTTCAAAATGCACCATGTATTTTCATTGATCTTTCATATTCAGCACTTGTATGGTCTGTACTTCTTGCCAGGTAGTAATTTTGCCCCATTTGAAGAGGTGAAAGGACCAGTTTCCAACAGTGCAGAATTTTTCCAAAAAAGTGCCCCTAGGAGGATTTTTGAGAATTTGGGGTGGTTAGGGTTAATAACTGTATCAATTTAGTAAAGGCTGCAATGTGTAGGTACCAAGGGTCAAAATCAGTCAAAATTTTAATATACCAAGGTATATCTAGTGCACTTAAAGGTCGAACACTGTCAAACTTATGTGTAGTAAGTACATGTTCAGGTCAAAATGAGTCAACCATTTTTGACTGGTAATAGCATTGCTTGTATTGTTGAGGGTGGTAAAAATTATAGTAAAAACCAGTCAAAAATGCCCCTGTGAGCACATTCGGGTCAACAGTCAAAACAGTCAGTTGACTGGTTTTGATCACTTTTGCTACTTGCCACTAAAGTTTGGGTAAAGTAGGAGGGATAAATGGTGTTAATCTAAAAAATTAAATACAAAAATTATTATTAATTAAAACAATATTGAAGGGTTAAAACTTTTTAACCCTTCTACACATGGAGGCCACTCCGATCCACTAAATTCTGTTCTTTAGCAACCCTAAGTACATACATGTACAAGCCTGCTGTCCTTTCCAAGTATCCCCAAAATCAAGAGTAAGTTCCATTTGGATAGCTTCTTCCCTAGAACAGCATTACAATGGAACGACCTTCCTGCTGATTGTTTTCCACCAACTTACGATCTAATTAAGTTTAAGAAAAATATCAACAAATGTAATCTTGCTTAAATGGTGGATGTTATTGCAAATGTAACCCCTTACACTCTAGTGGCTTTTTGGCCTTGTTTGGGGTGACTGACAGTAAATAAAAAATAAATAAAAATAAAAATAAATCTTACAAAATCAACTGTGTGTCACCCAAGGCCACTGTAAATGTTTGAACATATTAGTATGGCCTGCAATGTATCAATGGGAGACCACTTTACCCTGTAATCTCAGTGGTGTGACAGTGCACAGAAGGGTAACCATAGGAGGCCACTGGCAATAGCTAATAGCTTGGAGTGGCCGTAATGGGTTGTTTCAAAAATTGCACTGATTGTAGGAGGGTTAAATGAAGTATGGTCACTATCTTTGAATCAACCAACCTGTGAAAAAATCAATTAAATTACATTGTGTTGTTGCAATCAAAATTTATTTCATTCTTACACAAAACTTAGAAAATTCCTACTGGAATTATTTTTTACTTCTCCTTACAGTGACATTCACCTCAGGCAAAATCAGTTCTAGGGAAGACAATCATCTGACAAATTGATCGTTTGGGCAATTCCATGGTTACTCACATCACATTGTTGAGGTTTCGGTCCCACTCTATATTTCGGTCCCATAATATATTTTTCACTCATCAGATATTTCACAGTAGTTGCATTATACCCAGACCTTACTCAGCACAAAATAACAATTTAAGAAATTTGTTGTAAAATGTTACTTGTTAAACTAATGGGAGAAGAGCACATTCGCACCATCTGCATCCCCTTATAGAAAATGTAGTCTTCTCTTCAGCTGTCATGCATGCTCCCTCAAACTGCCCACCACATGAATGACATTTCTGAAATATACAAGTAAGTAACACAGGTAAAATGTAAAATCCATCTAAGACATAAGAGCCTGTGTGATGATACTATGGAAAACTAGAAATTTCTGTCAAGAAGTACTCACCATTACATCAACTACACCTTCTTGAAGTAGATGTCCACATCCACGGCAGTATTTGTCTAGATCATCTGCACAGGTGAAGAAATGTACATTATATATGCCTGTTTTGTTCAATTATGCAATGACTTAAATCATTATTTTCTACCAGTGGTCATGTGTGTCAACCAGCATCACTGGAATGCAAGGGTCCATGGGTACATAATATAGTCAATGAATAAATTTTTAAACAACATATTTGTTTACTCACCAGAAGCTGACAAAAGTCATTCTCCAATGGCCTTTCTTATTGTCTCACATGCACCTTCAGGATGTCCTAGGTTGGTATTCTCCTTGTTGAGATGGGCCTCTGCAAACTGTAATGCGTACAAATGGTATTTGTAGGTGATTTTTACGCTACTCTTCATACACAGCTAAGTAATGTACACCAAGATGTGCTGCCAAGACATACATGTACACTCACTGGCCAAAAGTATTGCAACAAGCTCAAAATAGCACTTAACAAGTAACAGGGAGATGATTATTTAATCCTATTTCATCGATCGTGTATTACATAATTTCCGAGTATGAACAGTAAAAAAGAACATTGATTTCAAAACACAGGCACTTTCAAGAAGTCTTAAGTAGTGTAGTGTAAATAAAATAAAGTAAATTACTGTAACACAGTTCTCCAAACTGAACTTCGGTCGGGGATGTTGCAATACTTATGGCCAGTGAGTGTATGATGAGCAACACTGACAATTCTGATGTGCTCAGTACATGTAGATGTGATCTTGTGTCGATAGGTGTGTTTTAGAAATGCACCATGTACACACTGGCTCTTGACCACAGCATGATGATGAGTATCCCATCAATGGTCAGTCTGTGCAATTCAATGTACAGGTTGGTCAATGTCTTTTCTTGGATTCATTGATTTGGATATTAACACCATGTACATTTGAGGAGTGCATGCATAATTAACCAAAATTCACATAATCTTGGAAAATTTAGATACCAGTAGTGTGAAAACACCACAGTTGCTGCTATCTTGTTGTTTGAGGTGCTCCTTGACCTTTATGTTCCATTTGATGATTTTTCTTTCTCTTGCATTCATTACTCGCAGTGTCCAGTAATTTCTTGAAAACAAAGAAATTAAATAAGATTTTTGATGTACATTATCATTGTACAAACATTATTTGTTTACAAAAATTGTATGTGTAAAATGATTTTGACATAATAATGTCGCATCAAGGTCGTATCTCAAAAATGCAACAAGGTCATATGTGCAATAGTGCATACAGTAAAACAATTGAGTGCAACAACGTTGTATCTTCTTACATAGGTTTTGCGTGTTCATCCTGGAACTTGGTAAAAAGTTTGTTGCACCATGGAGGGTTACACTGAGCAAAATCCATGATACGACCTTGTTGCCCAGACGTGTGAGCAGTTAACGAGTGTGATGCAACGATATTTATTTGTATATCGGTGGAAGGAAACCATCTAATTAGATTGAGATACTATACTAGGTCTTTAATTTCCCTGGTATGCAAAATTATTTGTCATTTGCTTTGATTTCAAATAGAATATGTTACAAATCTTACTTACTGCCAGTTACTACGGATCCGCTGTTGCTGTATTCTCGTCTCTCCAAGTGGATTAAGGAAGATAATTTCTGCAGATTGAGGGTGTACTACCTGTAGACATATACTAATTATTATTTTGTGTAAAGGACACTGATGAAATTTAAATAATGCAAAAGTCTTTGTTATCTGGGGAAGTGCTCTTGACCAAGTTGCAACTTTTTGAAAACATTTTTTGATTGTCTTTTATTTAGCACTTATTTAGAATGAGCTGATTAACTTCAAAAGTCTTACCAACCAAATGGACGTGCAGTGAAAATACCGAAATAGTAGTACAACGGGGGGGGGGGGGGATACCCCACCCCCATCCCCCTAACACTGCAAAAACATCCCTTTATAATGTACTATTTCTTTTTAAAAAATTACATTTTTTTTTAAAAATCAGCATGAGAAAGAGGGGTTGAACCCCCGTGGTTACGTTACTGTCGCACACTGATACAAAATATTTAAACAAACCCAATTTCCCTCTATTTTACACAAATTATTCACTTATTAGGCTATTATTTATTTTACTGCACATAAAATTATGGGGGGATGATCCTATGGATCCCGGGCCAAAAGGTGGGGGTATATATCCCATATTCCCCTCCCATTCCAATTGGAATGTATGAAAACTGTCTGGGAAATGTATAAATAACAAAATTGTGAATAAATCAATATTCTCACAGGTATTATCATATTGATTTTGTTTTGTAACTTATAAATGTTTTTTGCAGAAGACTTGTAGTCAAGTACAGACAAAGGTACTTTACTAGAGTATAAAACAAATATTAGTATGAGTACGAAAACAGTTTTTATTATTTGTTTTTAAAGTTTTTAGAGAAAATATTTTCCTAAACCATCCAGATGCATACATAACTTTCTTAGAATCTAGACATGTACATTAAACAACCAATCTGTGCAAGTTTCAGTTTATTACATTGAAAAATGAGAATGCATTCAGATTTGTTTTATTCATTCAGATGTTGAATTGTGTCCCTGGAGGACAAAAGTTCAGATGGGAACAGGGTCTCATCTAGCCACCTGTACAACAGGCAGAAATCGATTTGGACAGGTTGGGACTATTTAGGCCCCTTTGTGCCAAGCCTATTTGTGCCAAGCCTATCTGTTCAGTCCAGTGTTCATTATTTAGTCTGTCCTAATTGAAGCCAAACCTATTTATGGTAAGTCCGTCTTAACAATTTTGAAACTAGAAAAGCCTCCGATTGCACCACAGTGATTGCACCACATATTCCAGGGACCCTATTATCCCCACACTGTAATGACTTGCAAGCTCATAATATTGGTGCTTCACGCTCACAATTTGTCACCAGCTAGTTCAATTTGGACAGGCAGCTTAAAACCTAGTTCATGAAACCTAAATGAAACCCTAGATGGGAAATGGTTTTACATGTATGATTGGACCTCAGACAGATTGATTGATTTCAGTAGGCATATACCATCAGCAAGTTTCTTGTAAAATTGTGATCATTTACTGTATTTTGTTTCAGTTTACTAACAGTTTACAGTGTATAATGGCTTTAACACCCATACCAATAAAGATATTGTCTAGATGAGCAGGGACAATAATAATGCCCCTTTGATTAGATTACTAGATATATGTGGATGTATAAGTGCTCAATTATAGGATTGGTCATTTGTAAATAACAAAATGATAAAATGCTGATGTGAAACTTAATTGATGTATAAAAGCTGATGATAGACTGGAAATAATTTCCAATTGGAATTTAGAAAAGAATACCTTTTTGTAAATTATGTTTAAGAATAAAATAAATGTTGATGTCAATGTAATTTAGCTGAATTTTTCACATGTTGGTTTAGCCATGTAGATTCAGTGCAGTTTTGCCAACCATTACTATTTTAAAACTTCCCATTAATATTAATAACACTTTTATTTTTTATTTGTTGTGATGCATCCTTTATTGCAAAATTCAATTATCAAAAAAGTCGCAGGTTTCTGGTCTCTGCGTGCGTTGCCTCAGACCCGCGCGTCGACATTGTAATTTTCATTTTGTTTTGGTGCTATGAAGCGATGCCCAATTGCAGCCAAAATTAATAGATCGATTGGAATTCGATCGTGCTGTTTCAAATGACTTTTTAACATCACATGGGTTATGAATGTTTGCCCGATTTGTGAGGCCTCTCTCCTCCCCGCGTATACAATGTATCACGTGATTCCCTGTTCGCCAAAAAAAAAGAAAACAAGATGGCCAAAAAAAAGCACGTCACTGCAGCGATTTTGAAGCTGACCGATGACCAGAAACCGGAGACTTTGTTTTGCCTAATGCTTAAAATTATGCAGAAGTTCTGTTCACTAACATGCACTGTAAATGTTATAAACAAAGACAGTAATCATTGACGAAATGGACTTGACCCAAGTGTTTTGGGGTCATGAAACTATTAAGGGAAGAGCCAATGAGATATTTACCAGATTGTTATTCTGTTAAGAGTTGCGTGTGAACACAGAGCATTGTAGATGAATAGAGACACATTCATTTGACAAAGGACTAGTGGAATGGACTTAGGAATTTATTGGAATATCAGTTTCCACATACAATTGCCATATTGAGTGCTTAAACACTGGGCAACAGTTGAACTCTCTGTTTTCTACAGGACTCTTAATGTAGCTTTTAAATTGTCTATTTTTTCCCCAAAACTCTTGAATGTAGTACCCCCACTCTACATGCTCTTAATGGTACCTACACAAACTAGATGGACATATCAAAATAAAATCAAAATAAAATCACAATAACAATGTGTTTGTAAATAAAGAGAAGTTGTTCCCAGCCTGTCATTTTGTAGTCATATCTGTTTGTCTTATAATTGTAGGTATATAGGGGAGGTGAGTGTCCTTAATGAACTCTCAGCCCATCAGTCAATCAGTGTTGAAGTAAGTGCAAATGCCATATACCAAGTTTTTCCCCTTTTTCTCATATTACTCAGTTATCATAGGTTATAATATTAGAGTCCAAGTGCCTGGCCTTCTAATTTTGGAAGGCCAGGCATCCTCATGTACAATTGTATACTAGTATGTACAACAATGCAATGTCAAATTAAGTTTTTTTTCCTCATTACTCAGTTATCAAAGGGTTTTAATATTGATTCAAGTGCCTGGCCTTCTAATTTTGAAGGCCAGGCATCTCAAGGCACAATTGTATACTAGTATGTACAACAATGCAATGTCAAATTAAGTTTTTTTTCCTCATATTACTAGTTATCATAGGGTTTGCGTTGATCTCATGTACAATTGTATACTAGTATGTACAACAATGCAATGTCAAATTAAGTTTTTTTTCCTCATATTACTCAGTTATCATAGGGTTTTAAGGCCAGGCATCTCATGTACAATTGTATACTAGTATGTACAACAATGCAATGTCAAGTTAACTTTTTCTCATAATACTCAGTTATCAAAGGGGTTTTAATACTGTGTCAAATTTTCCATGCCTGGCCTTCTAATTTTTGGGAAGGCCAGGCATCTCATGTGTACACTTGCAATACTAGTATGGCCCAACAATGCAGAAATGTCCAAAATTAACTTTTTTTTTTTTTTCTCATATTACACTCCAGTTATCATGGGGTTTTTAATATTGTGCATCAAGTGCGGCCTTCTAATTTTGGAAGGTCTCCTAGATCTCATGTAACCACAATTTCATTGTACAATTGTAGATACAATAGTATGTACAACAATGCAATATCAAATTAAATTTCCTCCCTTTTTTTTTCCTCATAAATATGTCGGTAGGCTGCCTGGACTTCAATAATGTGAGGGCCAGGCATCTCATCCATAACATTTAAAGATACCCATTCCCATTGGTCATCAGGCATTCATTTCATTTCAAGTAGCAGAATCTTACGGAAAGGTTAATAAACAGGTATTTTTTGTTGCAAACTGATGCTTTATACCTACCTGTTTAGTGAAATACTGCAACCACTGTCGATACTGTGTAAGCACGCACACGTGTGCATATTGTTTATATGTTTGCAAATGGGTTCTCAACTGGGCGCCGCGCAATACCAGATCAAACACAGTGACGTCAGACATGAAGTGCCTGGCTTATAGCCGCACTCGGGTGCACTCCACTAAATAAACAGCCATTTTGGAAAAAGGCCTTACGCTTGAAATCAAATTAGGACCACTTTTTCAGGGCCTAGTGTATCCAAAATACTCACAGAAGTTGAAGTCAGGATCCCAGGTTAGTTATGATATTGGGTCATTTTACACGTCCGTCAAATGTATGGGCCTCAAATCTTTTTTTGTTTGGAAAACACTCCCCCGGGCAACTCAAGTTCTGGTGTTGCCAGCAGCCAGAGTGTGGGTTCGAGCCCCAGCCGTGACACCTGTGTCGCCAGGCAAGACACTTAACCATAGTGCTTCTCTCACCCAGGGTTAAATGGGTGCCTGTGAAGGCAGAATGGTCATGCTCTCTATGCTAGAAATGGCAACAATTGAGCTGTATACTCCCAGGGGAGCTGAGATGGTTTCAGGAATGATTTATGAGCCTTATGAGCCTTATGAGCAGGGATAATAATATAATGCGCCTTGAGCGCCACTTAGTTGGTGGATACGTGCGCTATATACATCTATACATTATTATTATTATTATTATCTGGTATTGCGCGGCGCCCAGTTGAGAACCTATTTGCAAACATATAAACAATATGCACACGTGTGCGTGCTTACACAGTATCGACAGTGGTTGCAGTATTTCACTAAACAGGTAGGTATAAAGCATCAGTTTGCAACAAAAAAATGCCTGTTTATTAACCTTTCCGTAAGATTCTGCTGTAGAAATGAAATGAATTATTTCGATGACCAATGGTGAATTATCTTTAATGTTATGCATGAGATGCCTGGCCTGCTAATATTGGAAGTCCATGCAGGCACTTACCGACATAACATGAGAAAAAAGGGAGGGAAATTTTAATTTGACATTGCATTGTTGTACATACTAGTATACAATTGTACATGAAATTGTACATGAGACCTTCCAAAATTAGAAGGCCAGGCACTTGGATACAATATTAAAACCCTATGATAACTGAGTAATATGAGAAAAAAAGTTAATTTGACATTGCATTGTTGTACATACTAGTATACAAGTGTACATGAGATGCCTGGCCCTTTCCCAAAATTAGAAGGCCGAGCACTTGGATCTAATATTAAAACCCTTTGATAACTGAGTAATATGAGAAAAAAATTAACTTGACATTGCATTGTTGTACATACTAGTATACAATTGTACATGAGATGCCTGGCCTTAAAACCCTATGATAACTGAGTAATATGAGGAAACAAAAACTTAATTTGACATTGCATTGTTGTACATACTAGTATACAATTGTACATGAGATGCCTGGCCTTAAAACCCTACGATAACTGAGTAATATGAGGAAAAAAAACTTAATTTGACATTGCATTGTTGTACATACTAGTATACAATTGTACATGAGATGCCTGGCCTTCCAAAATTAGAAGGCCAGGCACTTGAATCAATATTAAACCCCTATGATAACTGAGTAATATGAGAAAAAACCTTAATTTGACATTGCATTGTTGTACATACTAGTATACAATTGTACATGAGATACTGGCCTTCCCAAATTAGAAGGCCAGGCACTTGAATACTAATATTAAAACCCTATGATAACTGAGTAATATGAGAAAAAAGGGGAAAAACTTGGTACTCTTCGCATTTGCACTTACTTCAACACTGATTGATTTGATGGGCTGAGGTTCATTAAGGACACTCACCTCCCTATATACCTACAATTATAAGACAAACAGATATGACTACAAAGGCGTGACAGGCTGGGAACAACTTCTCTTTATTTACAAACTACATTGTTATTGTGATTTTTGATTTTATTTTGATATGTCCATCTAGTTTGTGTGGGTACCGATAAGAACATGTAAATTAGGGGTACTACATTCAAGAGTTTTGGGGAAAAAAATAGACAATTTAAAAGCTACATTAAGAGTCCTGTAGAAAACAGAGAGTTCAACTGTTTGCCCAGTGTTTAAGCACTCAATATAGCAATTGTATGTGGAAACTGATATTCCAATAAATTCCTAAGTCCATTCCACTAGTCCTTTGTCAAATGAATGTGTCTCTATTTTCATCTACAATGCTCTGTGTTCACACGCAACTCATAACAAACCATAACAATCTAATGCATCTCTCAATAGCTCTTCCCTTGTGGTTTCATGACCCCAAAACACTTGGGTCAAATTATTTAGTCAGTAATTACTGTCTTTGTTTGCATTTACAGTGCATGTTGAACAACAGAGACTTCTGCATAATTTTGGCATTAGGCAAACAAGTCTCCGGTTTCTGGTCATCGGTCAACTTCAAAATCGCTGCAGTGACGTGCTTTTTTAGCCATCTTGTTTTCTTTTTTTGGCGAACAGGGAATCACGTGATACATTGTATACGCGGGGAGGAGAGGCCTCTAAATCAGGCAAACATTCATAACCCATGTGATGTTAAAAAGTCATTTGAGAAACACAACTGATCGAATTCCAATCGATCTATTAATTTTGGCTGCAATTGGGCATCGCTTCATAGCACCAAAACAAAATGAAAATTACAATGTCGACGCGCGGGTGCGAGGCAACGCATAGAGACCAGAAACTCACGACTTTTTGATAATTGAATTTTGCAATAAAGGATGCATCACAACAAACTAAAAATAAAAGTGTTATTAATATTAATGGGAAGTTTTAAAATAGTAATGGTTGGCAAAACTGCACTGAATCTACATGGCCTAAACCAACATGAAAAAATTCAGCTAAAGTGCATTGACATCAGCATTTTATTTGTTCTTAAACATAATTTACAAAAGATATTCTTTTCTAAATTCCAATTGGAAAGTATTTCCAGTCTATCATCAGCTTTTATACATCAAGTCAGTTTCACATCAGCATTTTCCCTCATTTTGTTATTTACAAATTGCACAATCCTATAATTGAGCACTTATACATCCACCACATATCTAGTAATCTAATCAAAGGGGCATTATTATTGTCCCTGCTCATCTAGATAATATCTTTATTTGGTATAGATTATTAAAGCCATTATACACTGTAAACTGTTAGTAAACACAAACAAAATACAGTAAATGATCACAATTTTACAAGAAACTTGCTGATGGTATATGCCTACTGAAATCAGTCAATCTGTCTGAGGGTCCAATGTACATGTAAAACCATTTTCCACATCTAGGGTTTCATTTAGGTTTCATGAACTAGGTTTTAAGCTGCCTGTCCAGAATTGAACTAGCTGGTGACGAATTGTGAGCGTGAAGCACCAATATTATGAGCTTGCAGAAATTCATTACAGTACCAGGATATTAGGGTCCCTGGAATATAATAGTGCAATCACTGTGGTGCAATCGGAGGCTTTTCTAGTTTTCAAAATTGTTAAGACGGACTTACCATAAATAGGTTTGGCTTCCAATTGGGACTGAACCCAAATAATGAACACTGGACTGTCCTGAACAGACAATAGGCTTGGCACAAAGGGGCTTCGTAGTCCCAGCCTGTCCAAATCGATTTCTGCCTGTTGTACAGGTGGCTAGATGAGACCCTGTTCCCATCTGAACTTTTGTCACTCAGGGACACAATTCAACATCTGAATGAATAAAACAAATCAGAATGCATTCATTTTTCAATGTAATAAACTGAAACTTGCACAGATTGGTTGTTTAATGTACATGTCTAGATTCTAAGAAAGTTATGTATGCATCTGGATGGTTTAGGAAAATATTTTCTCTAAAAACTTTAAAAACAAATAATAAAAACTGTTTTCGTACTCATACTAATAAAAAAGATTTATACTCTAGTAAAGTACCTTTGTCTGTACTTGACTACAAGTCTTCTGCAAAAAACATTTATAAGTTACAAAACAAAATCAATATGATAATACCTGTGAGAATATTGATTTATTCACAGCCTGTTGTTGTTGCTACATTTCCCAGACAGGTTTCATACATTCCAATTGGAATGGGAGGGAATATGGGATATATACCCCACCTTTTTGGCCCGGGATCCATAGGATCATCCCCCATAATTTTATGTGCAGTAAAATAAAATAATAGCCTAATAAGTGGTCATTTGTGTAAAATAGAGGGAAGTGGGTTTGTTTAAATATTTTGTATCAGTGTGCGACAGTAACATGTAACCAGGGGTTCCAACCTCTTTCTCATATGATTTTAAAAAAATGTTATTTTTTTAAAGAAATAATTACATTATAAAGGGATGTTTTGCAGTGTTAGGGGGGATGAGGGTGGGGTATCCCCAGATACTACTGTTCGACATTTTCACTGCACGTCCATTTGGTTAGTAAGACTTTTGAAGTTAATCAGCTCATTCTAAATAAGTGCTAAATAAAGACAATCAAAAATGTTTTCAAAAAGTTGCAACTTGGTCGAGAACACTTCCCAGATAACAAAGACTTTTGCATTATTTAAATTTCATCGAATGTCCTTTACACAAAATAATAATTAGTATTATATGTCTGGGTAGTACACCCTCAATCTGCAGAAATTATCTTCCTTAAATCCACTTGGAGGAGACGAGAATACAGCAACAACGGATCCGTAATAACTGGCAGTAAGTAAGATTTGTAACATATTCTGTTGAAATCAAAGCAAATGACAAATAATTTTGCCACCAGGAAATTAAAGACCTAGTATAGTATCTCAATTTAATTAGATGGTTTCCTTCCACCGATATACAAATAAATATCATTTGCATCGAATAAATTAACTGCTCACACGTCTGGGCAACAAGGATAAATATCATAGATTTTGCTCGATGTAACCCTCCATGGTGCAACAAAC
>CM055816.1:90227741-90244120 GCA_029582265.1 Zoroaster sp. YZ-2022 | reverse complement strand
CATTTTGTGTTTAGGATGTGCATGTCTGTATATCGTCCATTTTGTTTTGAGAAAGAACTCATAGTTCGAAACGTAAGACATTAACTATATTTTGCATTTATACTACAGGTCCTTTAGGTTTGCAGTTTGCAACAGCTAATTCTCTATTTATCCATAATATCATGTTTTAGATATGGCTGATCAATCCAAACGGTGTTAGGGATGTAAATGAAACAATATTTGATTGTTAGTTAATTAATTTATTATCACTTTTCCTGTCAAGCAAAAACAAATGTCTGTCTTTGCTATGAACGTAAAGTCTTGAAGATGATCGTATAATTTCTAATACACCCCAAAATAATCTTATTTTTTGGTATGCACATTCATTCAAAGCTACGGAATGTACAGGAAAGATTTTGACAAAATAGATGCCTTGTTTTATACCCTCCCATGTCACACTTCATATTACGGTATATTCCCAATGGTATATGGACAGACCCAATTATCCCACGTTTGTGCTGTGTGTCCCCACCCCTTTCAACCACAACTGGTTCCACACCCAGTTTTAATCCACATTCTATGTTTGGATAGGAACTATTGGCAATTTAATTTCGCCTTGGAAATCATATTTTTAGTGACTTATAATCAATACGTTAAACAGCAGTAGGCCTATGTATTTTATTAAAATTAGTAATGTTTCCAAACTGAGATTAAATTAATACGTTAGAATGAAAACGAATTCGTTTTTTCCACTAATTCTGAATAGCTTGTAACCATTCTCGTTCAAGATGCATATTCCGTTTTTTTTTGTATAACACATTTATTGTGAAGATTGGTTACATCACCAGCTTTACATCACCAGTTTACACCAACAACTTGGGTGTTATAAATATCGGTACACCAGTGTTGATAATATTGGGCAAACTCACTCAATATAAACACCATGGAATAATAATAATAATAATATAAGATTTTAGGCACATATCCACTCTGCTGGGCGCTCAAGGCAGGGAAACAAAGAAAAACATTAATACAAACAATATACAATGATAGTATGGGGAAAACAAATTATGTACCGAGATACATGTACCACAATGTATTTACAAATATACATCATCTTTGAAGAGTTGTACATAAGATGAGTTTTAGCATCGACTTGAATCTGGTTATACTATGACAAGATTTGAGTTTAGTTGAAGATGATTCCAGAGTCTCGAGCTGCGACAGAAAACGACCTATCACCCCAATTCGTTTTGAAGTTGGTTCCTTGAGGAGGACATGTTGCTGGAGCGCAAATTGCGTGATGGAGTGTAGACTTTAAGTAGTTCAGAAATATAAATTGAGCAATGTTATTAAAAGATTTGTGAACAATTAGCATAAGTTTAAAAAAATTTTCTGTGAAACAGGAAGCCAGTGCAGTTCTTTCAAGATTGGCGGATTATGGATGACTTTTCGACAAAGTCACAACACGAGCTGCTGTGTTTTGTATTGCTAAGACGAGATATTTGATTCTGCGGAAGACCGTAAAGGAGAGCTTTCCCTGTTATCGAGCCGATGTGACAAATGCATGTATAATTTGTTCAGCAGCACTTTATTCAAGTATTTCCTAATTCGGCTTATATTTGATATGAAATGATGATATGCGAACAATGTTGGAGATATGGTTTTAAAGTCATTGTCGAGTCAAATATAACACCCAAATTACGTCATGTAAGAGGGGTTATCTCAGAGTCACCAATTGTAATAAATGGAAGAGTAACTTTAGACAATTGCTGACGTGATCCAAATAGAACAAATTCTGTTTTTTCATCGTTCAATTTCAGGAAGTTTTGTCTCATCCAACTTCGAATCTCTTTGAATACATTTTCCAGTGTTGTAATGCAGAATCGGGTTTTTGAGAGATTTAAAGTAATGTAAAGCTGCGTGTCATCAGCGTAAACATGGTAATTTAAATTATACTCAAAATGATATCACGAACGGGAAAGGTATAAAACAGTAAACCACTGTGGCCGAGCACAGAGCCTTGGGGTACAGAATAGTCAAGAGTAACAGGCTCGGAGATAGGTTACCAATACAAACATGCTGAGGCCTATTTAAAAGGTAGGACTTACACCAATTCAGGGCTGTGTCACGTATTCCAAGATGATATTGAAGGCGGAGAGAAGGATTTTATGATCGACAGTGTCAAAAGTGGCGCTTAAGTCTAACAAAACTAATGCAGTGATTTTCCTCATCCATGGCAGATAAATGTCATTGTTGACGAAGAAGAGCAGTTTCCGTTCCATGAAATGGTTTGTAGGCTGACTGAAATGTGTCCGACAGGTTATTAGCACGAACATGGTCAGAGATCCGTGATGAAACAACTCGCTCGATTGTTTTCCAAGGTACTTAAATTGCTACTGTCGGTAATTTTGAAAACTTCCTTTTCCAAATTGGGTTTCTTTAGGGGTGGTTTAACATGAGCAACCTTCTGGCTATTAGGAAACAACGGAAGAAAGAGATCTGTTTACAATACTGTGATATACTTAGCAAACACATCAATATTTTGTTTTATTAGCGAAGTTGGAACTGGATCAAGTTTACATGATTTTGATGGCGATTTCATGATGAGTTTCTGATCTCCGTAACACTAGTAGGCTCAAACATGGACAGTCTACATTGTGGATCCTCGTGATGGTGTTTGTGATAGAATGGCAGGTACTGAGGAAAAGAACGACGGATATTCTCAATTTTGTGACAAAAGTTTGAAAAAACATTTGGAGGTCCTGATCGGAGGTGTAGATGGAAGCACTGGAGCTTTGGGTTTATGAAGAAGCCAATGTTAAAGAGTTTTTTCTGATCACCAGAGCTATCTTCCACAAGAGATGAGTAGTGAGTTATTTTGCCTGGTTAATCATGTTCTTCACAATATCACGTTGGTTACAGTATTCTTCGATGTACCCAAGTTTCCCATTGTCAGCCATCTTCGCTCGTTGACGGCGGATTTTCCTTGCAGCACGGATATCATTATTGAACCAGGGGGATTCAGATTGTAGTTTAACAGTTCGAGTTTTTTGCGGGGCATGATCATCCAAGATGGACAGTAGATTCAAATAGACTGACACAAGAATCCAGCTCACCATCTTCAAGGTTTACATTTTCCAGTTGAGATTCAATATCATGACATAAATGTTTAATATTTACTTTTTTCCAGTGGCGAGTAGTTACAGAAATGGTAGGTATGGGAGGTTTTTTAAGGTTCAAATTTACCATGATTGCATAATGATCAGATAAGCCAGGATGAATAGTTATATTCGAGATAAGAGGTGAAGTATTTTCATCGTTATCATGAGGTCAAGACAGTGACCATACCGATGAGTGGGTGCTGGATTGCTGTATAAGTCCATGAGCAGAGAGCAGATCTTTAAACTGATTTGCATAATTGTTTGAAATAATGTCCATATGAATGTTAAAATCGCCGGTTAAAATAATGTAAGATGGGTGTAAGAGATAATCGACAATTAATTTTTCAAATTCCTGCAGAAAAATGGAGAAGTTTACATGATTACAATCAACATCCCTTTCTGGTCGATAACACAAGGTGAACAGATCTAGAGTTGACGTTACCTCAGCATGCAGAGATTCAAATGTTAGGTAGTCAATGAACACTTTTTATACTGACAGAAAACTGACCTAAAGAGTAGTCAACCTCCACCGGTCTTATTGGTCTGGGGATATGATGGGGAGAGTAGCCAGCAGGAGTACACTCACGGGGGGGCAAGTCATCATTAGGTTTAAACCATGTCTCGGTTATGGCAAGAATAAAGAATAA
This sequence comes from Zoroaster sp. YZ-2022, assembly GCA_029582265.1. Taxonomy (NCBI): domain Eukaryota; kingdom Metazoa; phylum Echinodermata; class Asteroidea; order Forcipulatida; family Zoroasteridae; genus Zoroaster; species Zoroaster sp. YZ-2022. The sequence goes on along the minus strand of CM055816.1, from coordinate 90,240,330 downwards.
AGTTGAAGAATAAAGTTGACATCATTGGTGTCATTTTGATGAACAAAACGTAATCACGTGGGTGTATTTATAACGGATGGTATAGACTGGCTTATCAAAATCAAAAAAGTATGTGCCAGCTGTTCACCTGTGCTGATATTCATAAAAGCCTGCTTTTTAGGTCCTTTAGGTTGGTCACCAAGCAGTTTGCAACAGCTAATTTCTATTTATACTACAGGTCCTTTAGGTTTGCAGTTTGCAACAGCTAATTTCTATTTATCCATAATATCATGTCTTAGATATGGCTGATCAATCCAAACGGTGTTAGGGATGTAAATAAAACAATTTTTGATTAAGTTTATTAATTTATTATCACTTTCCTGTCAAGCAAAAAACCTTCGTCTTTGTTATGAACGTAAAGTTTTAAGATGATCGTAAAATTTTCTTAAACCCCGCCCCAAAATAATCTTATTATTTGGGTGCACATTCATTCAAAGCTACGGAATTTTCAGGAAAGATTTTGCAAAATAGATCCCTTTTTGTTTTATCCCCTCCCATGTCAAAACCCATATTACGGTATATTCCCAATGGTAAAAGGACAGACCCAATTACCCCAGGGTTTGTCCCGTGTGTCCCCAACCCCTTTTTAACCAAAATTTGGGTTTCCCCACCCAGTTGTAACCACATTCTATGTTTGGGTAGAACTATTGGCAATTTAATTTCCTTGGGAAAACATATTTTTAGTGACCATAATTTTAAAACGTAAAAGAAAACAGTACGTATATCCAGTGACCAAAAACAATACGTAAAAGCAGCAGTAGGTAATGTATTTTTTTAAAAATTTGTAATGTTTCCCCAAAAAAATTAATTTCGTTAGAATGAAAAAAATTGTTTTTTTTTCCCCTAATTCTGAATAGCTTTTAACAACCCCCCGTTCAAGATGGTATTCTGTTCTTTTGTATATAACAATTTATTGTGAAGATTGGTTACATCCCCGTTTTTCAACCCAAAAACTTGGGTTTTTATAAATTTTGGTACACCAGTGGTGATAATATTGGGGAACCCACCAATATAAACACCCTGGAAGAATAAAGGAATCATTGGGTCATTTGATGAAAAAAACGAATCACGTGGGTTATTTAAGGGAGGGTATAGACGGGCTTATCAAAACAGAACAGTATGTGCCAGCTGTTCCCCCGTGGATATTCATCCCTGCTAACAGCAGCCAACTAGGCCCTTTACGCCGTAAATCAGTGTTTGCCCGCGGTTCCAACAAATTTTGTATTCATAAAACCTTCAAAAATTTTTTAGCAGTTGCCAGCTAGATATTTCTAGCGGGGTAGGATTGAGTTCCCAAAACCCAAAAACCGGAGAATGGCAATTTGTTTTTCAATGGGCGGCGTTTTTTTGACGGCAAGACCAAGAGGGGAAACGTCTCGCGTTACCCGATTTAACCCAAAAATGAGGGCCCAAACCCAGTGACTTGGACCCCCCAGATAAACCCCCTGTTGCACCCAAACAAAACCACCCCAGAAATTTTATGAATATAACGCTTCCAACAGGTTAGCTGTCAACTGGGGGCCCTTTATTTTGCCAACGGGCCCGGGTTTTTAAATATGGGCCCCGGTGTTTTGTGCGCCCGCGAGGGGGGGTTTCAACCAGTCATGGTGACGATCAGAAGATGTACATCAATCGCCTGACTCATGTACTTGTGGTATAATTTAAACCACCAATAAAACACCATGGAAGAAAAAGTTGAATCATTGGTGTCATTTTAACCCCTAGTGTTTACTGGGAAATTCAAAAACCTAAGAAAATTTAGACAATCTGATGAAAAAAATGTTAGTGGGTATTAAGGATGGTATATATAGACTGGTTATAAAAACAGCATTGCGCTTTCACCGGATATTCAAAAAAAGTGCTAAACTAAGAAACGGTTAAGGCCCAAATTTTTTCCTGCCCGCGGTTCCCAAAATAATTTTGTTCATAAACCTTTTGAAAAATGTTCCCCATATTTTTGGGCTAGATATTTCTGGGGCGAAATGGACGTTACATTTCTGAAACCACAAAATGGGAGAATGGCTTTGCTTTTAAAAGGGGTTTGGTGTTTTTGACGGAACCAAGATGGTTACGTCTCGCCATGTTCGCGTCGATGTAACCCACAAATAAGTGCCAACTAGTGACTTGGGAACACCCGATCAACTCTGGTTGCACCAACAAAACCCCCCCATAAGACAAAGTTTTAATATCATTTTTTCCCAACCACAGCTGTCAACAGGGGCCATTTGAGTTCCCAAACCAGAGCAAGTTTTTTGGGTTGGGCCCCGGGTGTTTTGGGGACACGCACGCGGTTTCAACCAATCAGGAGGGGTTGGCCCAACCAGGGGGTAAAGGGGTTGGGGGGGGTTGGGGGGGGGGGTTTAACGCCCCAAAAAATTCTTTTTTAACGTTTTTTCCCGAAATTTAAAGTAGGTCATAAACGTCCCGACGTCATACTTTCATGAGGGAAATTAATTCTGTTAAACCAAGCTTCAATATTTTTCAGCAGTTTTTTTTTCAAAGTGTTTTTTTTTCATAAAAAAATTTATAATTTAAATAAAAAAAATTTCGAAAATCCTTTTCATTGCGAAACACGACAAAAAGTTTTGTTTGATCTAGAATGTAGATTTTTTAACCTTGTTTGTATAAATAAAATTAACTGTTGCAAAAGCCCAACCTAAAAAATGTAGTATCAATGCAAAAAAATTTTGGCCGTTTGGAATCAGCAGGTTCTTTTCAAACAAATTTTTATTTAATGTTGTTTGTCCGTATTTTATTTACCCAATTACTTTAAATGATACTTTTTAAAATTTATTTGTGTGCACGTTAATTATTTCTCTTTGTTTAATTATTTCCCATTTTCCTTTTTTTTTTCTTTTTTCTCTCTTCGTTCTTCGTTTTTTATTATACTTGTTTTTGTTTTTTAGTTTTGTTTACGTTTTTCCCTTTTTTTATTCTCTGTTTTGTTTGGGAAAAATAATTTGTTATGTATTCTGTTACCTGGTTTGATTCACGGTAGTCCAGCACATATGTTTCCTTGGGAAAAAACCGATCCCAGCAGTTTGGGAAACTTTTTTGGGGGTGCCACTGCTTAACAGAATTTAATGTCCCTTCATGCCGGTCTTAACACTTCACCCAAAAAGAGACTTTAAACCGTTCTATACCGATCATCCCCGTTTCCCGACTATCAACCAGAGATTTACTATTTCAACTGACGGGTGAGCTTTGATAAGATACTTTTAAAAAAATCTAGGGGTTTCAAATTGTTAAGAGGTAAATATAATAATTGACGGTAACAACGGAATCCAAAATATTAAAAACAAGGGCATCATTTGAGTAACCCTTTGAGACGTTAATTTTATTACAAATATGATCACTTTAAAGTCTATCTAAAACGTGCAAGGATTATGGTTAACCCAAATAAGGTTTTTTTCAAAAAGCCTTTCAAAAATTTTTTTGTATAATTTCTTTCATTGAAACTTTAAAAAATTTGCATGCATAAACACAGACAACCCAAAAACTGTTTACCTTATACAAAAATGGGGTTTGTTGGCTAATTGAGGAAAAAGGAACTTTTTGCCCCCACACTGCAGCCCAAAAAGTATCAACAAACAATTGTTTTTTTGCAATGTTAACAAACTTTCTTAAAGTATAAAATTTTTATACTTTCTTGAAATCAAAATAAATAAACCAAAGAAAATATAAACTTAGGATTTTATTTATATTCCCAGGGTGTTAACGAATAGTGAAAATACATTCAATTGTAGTTTTCCATTCTAATCGGAATAGGAAAGAGAATAATCTTTCCTAAATTCAAATAATAGCCCATACCCCTGTTGTTATACAGCCCTGATAACATTATTTTTAGAGAAGTCTGATTGCATCATCGCATTAAAGTTTCACATACAATTAGAAAAGTTTGTTATTTTAAATTATTTAAATGATATCCAAAAATTTATTAATGAGAATAATTTGAATATTTTTAACAGATCATATAATATCGTATCATAATCCCAGATTGCAAAACCTCCTGTAATAATGGAGGTTGGCGGGATGACGAAACCTGTCAGTGTAGATGTAATCCACACTGGAGTGGCAAAACTGTTCTAGTAAGTCAAAGAATAAAGTTTGTTGTTGATTTAATGATTCTACCAAATTTTAAATCTGGAAAGTTTCGGTGGTCGAGAGGTTAAGACGTTCATAGTAAGCAGGAGGTCGGTTCAATCCGCCTGATTTGTAGTTTTTCACAGACACTGAAAGCACGAGTAAGTGCTATACGCACGTCGGTTGGGGGAAAAATTAAATCAATTGTTTATCCCCCGACGCAAGAATTTTTACCAAAGTTTGTTGTGTTGTTCAATGTGTTAATGCCCCCCACAAAAAATAAATAACTGTTTTGTTTGTAGAACAAGATTGCCATACCGGTCTCATAATGTAAATTTTTTCGTTTTTAAAAGATATGTTTTAATTAATAATAATAATAATAATTGTTTCTATATTAAAAGGAAATAAAGGAAAACGCTTTTGTTGGTATATAAAATGTTCACGAATTAAAATCGTTGGTTTATAAAATTTAAACCAAGTGCAATTGGTTTTCAAAAAAAAAATAAAAAATACTTTTTACTTGACCTTCTTGACTATTTTTCTTCAGAGTGTACATTATCCTGTGAGAATAATGGTCTGGATAATGGCACCTGTCAGTGTGAATGTGATCAAAACTGGAGCGGTAAAACCTGTTCTCGTAAGTAAAATAATAACTGTGACTCTTCCCTCGAAAATAAACTAACAAACAATCGAACAAACAAATGAACGAATTAATGAACGGTGGACAGACGGAGAACAAACAAACAAACAAACACCCCAACAATTGAACGGACGAGAAAACTAATGTGACAAATATTTGACGAAACATATGCTCAAAATACAATAAATGAGTAAGACATTGTCTCTTAATGAAATCTACGTCATTAAAAGCGGTGTGGTCTAATACTTCACATGTGTATAAAGATTTTACATTGCCACTATCCAATGAGAATGGAGGCGTGTGATGGCGACATTATAATATGGTCATTCTCATGTGACCACAACTAGAAAGACACAACCTGTTTTACTGATTAAAGTATTAAACAAAAGCAAAATCTACAAAATTTTTTTAAACTTAAAAAATTAATCATTATAGTTTATTACGAATTTATTTTAAGTTGTTATGTATTTGTGTTTAAGTTGTAAAGCAAAATAAACTGAACGGTGCAGTCGCGCCATGGCATGATACTGCAGATGTGTAAAATCTCCTTTGGCATGAATTATTTAAATTGTTGGAAAATCCACATAGTCCTGGCGCTTAATAATAATAATTGAGTTAATAAATATACAAATAAATACAAATGTACCTGTGATAAAAAAAAACACCTTTAAAGAAGGTTTGGGACTTGTCCCCACAATGTTGTTGGTCCTCATAAATGAATTCCCACAATCAGGGAACAAGGTTAGTGTGTGTGTGCACCCATAGGAACCAAAAAATATTCACAGGAACCAACCTGTAAAGTTTCGGTTCATTTCATTGTGTCATTAATGAGAAAAGAGTCAACATGCATTCAGAGTTGTTTGAATTCATTTAATGTGGAAATGGATCATGGCTGGTCATTTCAAGTTTGTAATGCAATTAACCTTTTGTCAAAAAAAACTTATGCAAATGTCCATCGTAAATAAACCAACAAACAAATGAACGAATTAATGAAGGTTTACGGATGCCGCAGGACGGACGAAATTGAAATTACATTATACTTTCATTCTGATTAAAAGCTCTAAAAAGAGACCTCACAGCATTAGTTACAAATCTATCATTTATTGATGAGAATGGATACGCTTTTGGGTAATGGCCCCGTCAGCAATGCGTCAAAACTGAGTAAAATGTTCCGGGAAAAAAATAAAGATATTTGTCCGTTCCAACAAAAAAAAACTGAATTGAACAAAAAAACGAAAATTAATGAACAGTGGACAGACGAACGCCCCCGGGGGAAATTGAAAACATATTCCATTCTGATAAAAAGGGGCCTCACAACTTGTTACAAATCTATCATCATAAATGATTGCCAAATGTCCTGCATGAAACATACAAAGAGATGGTACATATACTGTTTATTTTACTTTCTTGACTTTTTTTCAGGTGTCTTTCCCTGTAAAAATGGAGGCGCTGGGTAGGCACCCGTCAGTTAAGGATCAAAAATGGGGTGGTAAAACGTTCTCGTAAATAAAATAAAACCTTTTTGCAAAAGCTCCATCAAAAACCAACAAACAAACAAAATTAAAACGGCTGACAGATGGGCAACGGGGGATGCCCCCCGGGCGGACGGGAAATTGAAACAATGCTTTCTGTTAAAAAAAGCTCAAAAAGAGACCTCGCATTAAAAATCTATCATCATCATTGATTGTCAAAGATGCCGATCCACTGGAAAAAGAGATGGCCACACGACCCTATAAAAATCCTGCATTAATACATCTATTGGTTTGTTTTGGGTTGTAAAAATACTGTTTACTTGACCTTCTTTGACTATTTTTTTTTTCAGGTGTACATTATCCCGTGAGAATAATGGTACCTGGATAATGGCACCTGTCAGTGTGAATTGATCAAAACTGGAGCGGTAAAACCTGTTCTCGTAAGTAAATAATAACTATGACTCTTCCTCGAAAATAAACAACAAACAATCGAACACCCCAATGAACGAATTAATGAAATGGACAGACGGAGAACAAACAAACAAACACCCCAACAATCAATGGACGGGAAAATAATGGACATATATTTGACAGGAACATATGCTCAAAATACAATAAATGTAGTAAGACATTGCTTCCAATGAAATTCCCTATTAAAAGAGGTGTGGTCTAATAATGTATAAAGGTTTTACACATTGCCCAATATCCAATGGAGAATAGGCGTGCGATGGCGACATTATAATATGGTCACCCCGGGGACCCCAAACTATAATAACCAAAAAAAAGTCACCCCTAAAAATATATTATTTCATTTATAATTAAATAATTTGTTCAATGAAGAAATTATGAGTATGGGGGTAACAGAACACAATGTGGCAAATTTGTTGACCTCAAAAATTGTCATGTGACGTCCGAGGACACATACTAAACACGTTTCAGACTTTTCAAAAATTTGAGGTGACGTTTTGGTTTATGTATAGAAAGACACAACCTGTTTTACTGATTAAAGTATTAAAAAAAAGCAAAATCTACAAAAAATATGTTAAAAATTGGAAAAAAATCAATCATTATAGTTTATTACGAATTTACTTTTAAGTTATGTAATTTTATTTAAGTTGTTAAGCAAATAACTAGAAGGGTTAGTCGCCATGGCATGATACTGCAGATTGTATAATCTCATTTGGCATAAATTATTAAATTGTTGGAAAATCACAATAGTCCGGCGATAATAATAATAAAAATTGAGTGAATAAATATCAAATAAATACAAATTGATAATAAAACACTGTTGAAATAAAAACACTTTAAAAAAGGTTGGGGACCAATGTTTTTGGACCTCATAAAATGAATATCCCCACAATCATGGAACAAGGTTAGTGTGTACATGCACCGTAAAAACCCAATAAATATTCACAGGAACTAACAGGGAAAGTTTCGTTCATTTCATTGTGTCATTAACGAAAAAAGAGTCACATGCATTCAGAGTTGTTTGAATTCATTTAATGTGAAATGGATCATGGCCATTGTCCATTTCAAATTTGTAATAATTAACGTTTTTAAAAGGCCTAATCTAATGTCTTTTCCTATTTTCTTTTGAAGACACAATGACATAAAAAACAAACTTTTACGGTTGGTTTCTGTACATGATTTATATTTTTATGAAATGCATTTGCAGACTTAATACAAAAGGTGTATCAAATATTATTGCTGGCCCCACCCTCCCACTGTGCCTCCCGGGATCAAACTTGGGTATTCTCACTAGACATAATGTCCAATATTATTGTGTCCCCACCCTCCCACTGTGCCCCCCCGGATCTACCTTGTATTCTCACAGACATAAATTTTCCAAAATTTTATTGTTGTCCCACCCTCCCACTGAGCCTCCGGGATCTACCTTGGGTATCTCACTAGACATAATGTCCAATATTATTGTGTCCCCACCTCCCACTGAGCCTCCCGGATCTACCTTGGGTATTCTCCTGACATAATGTCAATATTTTGCTGTCCCCACCTCCCACTGAGCCTCCCCGGATCTACCTTGGGTATTCTCACTGACTAATGTCCAATTTTTTGTCCACCCCTCCCACTGTGCCCCCCCGGATCTACTTTGGTATTCTCACTAGACATAATGCCCAATTTTATTGCTTCCCCGCCTCCCTGTGCCTCCCGATCTAACTTGGGTATTCTCACCAGACATAATTGTCCACCCTATTATTGGGCACAAAGTGACAATCCTCAAGCTCAAAAAGATTGTCCACCCTTATGCTTCAATTTATCCAAATCAGTCTGACCTCGGGTTTAATATCTGACTGACATTAGGGAACCACAACCCAGCTCACTATCCACATCAAAATGCTTAAAATAAATTTCAGATTTTGTTTACCTCAAATTCTCAATGGAAAAATTAGGAAACGGGTAACACGTGCAATTATAAAATACATTTTTAAAAACAATTGTAACTCAAAACCTTTTACTTAACAAAATATAAGAATATTTTGACTGACCATTTACAGCAGATATACAGAAGTATTACGTGAATGAAAAAAGTCTCAAGCAGCAAAAACTCAGTGTGACAGTTCTGTCCCCACAACGTTTTGTCCCAACAACTGTGTGTATGTATCATGCATATATACTTTATATAGGAACCAAGAGGTTGTATGGAAAATGTATGATACATATATACTTTATTGAACCAAGAGGTTGTAGGCAAGTGTGTATGTATACATGCATATATATTTATAGGAACCAAGAGGGTTTTATGGAATGTATGTTTCGATATATACTTTATATAGGAACCAAGAGGTTGTAGGCAAGGGGATGTATACATGCATTTTTTTTTTTATATGGGAACCAAGGGTTGTAGGCAAGTGTGTATGTAAAATGCATAAAACTTTATATGGAACCCAAAGGGGTTGTATAAGTGTGTATGAAACATATAAAACTTTAAAAGGAACCAAGGGTTGTAGGCAAGTGTTTTGTATAATGCATTTTTTATAGGAACCAAGATTGTAGGATGTGTATGTATACATGCATATATACTTTTATATAGGAACCAAGAGGTTGGAAGTTTTATGTAAATTTAATATTTTATAGGAACCAAGAGGTTTTTGGGAAATTTGAAACGCATATATATTTATATAGGAACCAAGGGGTTTTAGGGGCAAGTTTTATGTATACGCATATATACTTTTTTTGGAACCAAGGGTTAGGAAAGTGTAGAAACATGCATAAAATTTTATATAGGAACGGGTTTAGGGGCAAGTGTGAAAACATGCATATATATTTTAATGGGAACCAAGAGGTTTACGGAAGTGTATGAACATGCATATATTTTATATAGGAACCAAGGGGTTGTATGGCAAGTGTGTTGGTATACATGCTATATACTTTATATAGGAACCCAAAGAGGTTTGGCAAGTTTATGATACATGCATAAAACTTTATATGGGAACCCGGGTTTTATAAGTGTATGTTACATATATATACTTTATATAGGAACCAAGAGGTTGTTGGCAAGTGTTGTAAAATGCATATAAAAATTTTATGGGAAACCCAAAAGAGGTTGTAGGCAAGTGTGTATGTTTTCCATATATATTTTATAGGAACCAAGAGGTTGACGGGTGTGTTTTGTATAATATATACTTTAAAAGGAACCAAGGGTTTAGGTGGTATGAACATGCATATAACTTTATATAGGAACCAAGAGGTTGTAGGGTGTTGTATACGCATAAAATTTTTATATGGGAACCAAGGGTTTCCAAGTTTATTAAAATGCATATATACTTTATATAAACCCAAGAGGTTTATCAAGTGTGTATGTATACATGCATATATATTTTATATGGGAACCAAGAGGTTGTAGGCATTTTGTATGATACATGCAATATATTTTATATAGGAACCAAGAGGTTTACGGAAGGTTTTGTATACATGCATAAAATTTTAAAAGGAACCAAGGGGTTTTATAAGGGTATTTTTTTACTATATTTTATATAGGAACCAAGAGGTTGTAGGGGGAAATTTGTATGTATACGCATATATACTTTATATAGGAACCAAGGGGTTTAAATGGCAGTGTGTATTATCATGCATAAAATTTTTTTTGAACCAAGAGGTTTTTGGAAAGTTTGATTAGCATATATTTTTATATAGGAACCAAGGGTTTAGCAGTGTGTTTTAATGCATAAAATTTTTATGGGAACCCAAAAAGGGGGGGTGGTATTTTACATGCATATATTTTTATATAGAACCAAGAGTTATATGCAGTGTGTATGCATCATGCATATATACTTTATATGGAACCAAAGGTTTAATCAAGTGTGTATGTTACATGCATATATACTTATATGGGAACCAAGAGGTTATGAATGTGCATAATGATATATTATATGGGAAACCCAAGAGGTTGTATGGAACCAACCTGTGGCAGTTTCAGTTTATTTCTAGTGTGTCAATAACAAAAAAGAGTTAAAACATTCAAGTTATTTTATTCATTCTATATGGGTCAGCGGTTCCATTTAAATTTTTGGTACATTGTATGTTTTTTCAACAATGATAGTATGTCAGCGTTATTTCCCCCGGATGTTTGGTATCATCACCAACACTATCAATTAATTTTTTTTGATTACAACAATAATTTGTTCGGGATACCAAAGGGGTTCACAGTCTTTAAAATCCCCCTCTCTTTTATAATAATAATAAAATTGGGGACTTATACCCTTTTCCACCAACAAGTGGGCCCAAACATTATATTATTATCCTGCTCATGACTCATAAGGGCCAAAAAATTCCGAAAACCCTCTCAGCCCCCGGGGGGTATACAGCCAATTTGCCATTACAGGCATAAGGGCAATCAACCAACTCCCCCCACAGGTACCCATTTTCCCTGGTGGAGAGAAGCAATTATGGTTAAGTGTTTTGCTCAAGGAAAGTCAATGGTTGATTCAACCCACATTCTGCTAACACCAGAACTTGAGTCCGGTAAGCAGAATCACTATACATCCATGAAAGTAGGTCATTCGTAATGATAAATGAAATAATCAAAGATCATGTTAATGGAAGTACAGAGGGGTTTGGAACCATAAACATTTGAAATTTCCATCCTAAAGGTTTAAAAAACGAAAAATATCCGTTACATGTTTTTTGTTATGTTTTACAAAACTAGGGAAATCGATAGGCCTATAACAATTCTAGTTCCTTAAGATGAAAGCTTTTTGTCGACAGAATAATTTCACCAATTAGCTTTTAGATAATATTTCTCATTTGATAATCTCAAATTCCCAATGCTGTTCCTTCCCTTTAATTTTCTATCAAATAATAAATCAGACAAGCTCGTTGTATAACTTTAATTTTATCTTAATAAATATTTGTATGTTATATATCTAGATTGTGAAGTAGACGGGACACACAACATTTCCTCGCTCATGATGTATGTCAGTGTCGAATTACGGCAAAACATGTATGGGCAGAAAACATTTGTATGATCCTTTCACCTTTGTAAACTTCCTCGAATAATACGCGAACCGCGGCTCTGTGCGTTGTTCCTCGTTGGATGACATTGGAAGATTATTGTTCCATTATTTAAAAGGATTAATATGCAAAAAAAAGGGAAAAATAGGCCTTATTGATTTCTACGTTTTCTATGTCAGTAACCACAAATGTTTCGGTATTTTGGTCCCAGTTGATACCATAATTTTCTCCATAAGGATTTCATACAGTTAACATGGTCCTAGTTGATACTGCTATTCCCATACGGGGTGTGACATGCAGTTATACATTAATTTGAGCAACCTTCAGTACATACATTTCAAGCGTGTCCTTTCCCGGGAATCACAAAATCAACTGTGTGCCCCAGGCACTGTAAATGTTTGAAATTATTAGTTGGCTTGAGTGTATCAATGGGAAACCACTTACCCCGCAATCTCAGTGGTGTGACGTGCACAGAAGGGTAACATAGGAACTGGCAACAGCTAATGGCTGGAGTGGGCCCGAATGAGTTGTTTCAAAATTGCACTGATTGTTTGAGGGCTAACGATGTCCCAGTTGGATCTGCGTAATTCCTCCCAACGGGATGTTACACACAGTTATACATTCGATGGTCCCAGATGGATACTGCATAATTTCCCATACGGATGTTTGCAGTTTACCTAAGAAGGTACTAAGAAAAATACTGGAGTCGGCAGGGTTTTGTGGCTTGTCACAAGTTTTCGTGATGGATGCCCACCCCTTTTAGTCCTCAACGAACTGCCATTAAAAAAGTCTGGTATAGAATTGGGCAATTAAAAGATAAGTGAAAATTACAGAATTTATATTAAGCTTTTTGGGAAAACTAATTTTTTAAATTTTTTTTTCATTT
>CM055816.1:90186645-90227241 GCA_029582265.1 Zoroaster sp. YZ-2022 | reverse complement strand
CTCAGCAGCACTAAAAGTGCACAAAATCAAGCCTCTTGCCCGCAATAGAACAATAATTACTGATTGGTATAAACTAAACAGATCACAACAAATTTAATATAATTGACTTTTGAAAAGACGAGGAATTAACACAGTCAAATTTTATGCATACATCAACCATGACGTTGCATGTGGTGTGCTATGGTCTTGCGGTTTAGTGCATCGGATTTGTGTCCTGATGGCTCAGTCGTCAGAATGTGGGTTCGAATCCCGACTGCGACCGTGGTACTTGTGTCCTTGAGTGAGACACTTTATGCTTCTCCAGGAGTAAAAATGGGTACCTGTGAGGGCAGAGTAGGTTGTTAGTCCTATTACAGCAATGGTGCTGTAATTGAGGTGGATACGTGCGCTATGTAAGTCAACGTTATTTCATATCTGTCCACATCTGATCCTGCAGGCTTTGACATCACTGCAGGCTTTGACATCATAAATATACACTCACTGGCCATAAGTATTGCGACATTGAAATTCACACCAAAGTTCAGTTTGGAGAACTGTGTTACAATAATTTATTTTATTTTATTTACACTACTTAAGACTTCTTGAAAGTGCCTGTGTTTTGAAGTCAATGTTCTTTTGTACTGTTCTAGCTCGGAAACAAAGTCCTTCAATACTTTGTCGGGTAACCACGTGACCTGATAATTGCGGCCGTCCGTCTAGGCAATGTCTCGTACAAATTCATGTTGCAATACTTTTGGCCAGTGGGTGTACAAACCTTCTTGAGCAAATAGACCAAAAAGGTATAAAACTCATGCAATCTAAAGGTTGAAAATGTAGAAAAAAGACATATCAGAGTTAAACAATTCCTGTTTCATAGGCTGTTTAATATACCTAGGACAACATCACGGAGCTTATTATCTCTATCTTATCTATCTTATGCGCATGTCCATTACCCAATAAATCCCTTGCAGAGAAAGACAACATGATGTGAGCTAATTCGAGCCTCGAGAAATCACTTCTCCCCGTCCTTAGAATCGGCTACATTTGATCCAAATTCAACCATGGCTTGTATTATGCCAGGGCCCGTCTCAAGGACTATGCAAATAGTCGTCATTGGAATGTATTGCCTGATGTTCTTCAGTGTGTTTGCTATTTCGCGCGGGCGGCGAAGGAGACTAGCTTACACGCTTGTTTTAATACGATATTTTCTTTGTAGTTTGTTGTGTAACATAACAAAATGCAAGCCATAAAATAATATGAGAGTTGATACATTGTGTTGACCTACAAGGGGCGGCTCTAGGGTTCGAACAAAAGAGAGGGGGTGCACTGACACTGACATAAAGAAGTGAACCAATAGGGAGCAGTTCCTGTATACCTCGTACCCAATGTACTCTCACCATGGAACGGGACACATTCTTGGGTGAGGTGCTTATAACCGATGTGTTCTTCGCTTAAAGTCTGATGAATGGTTACTAACAAGAGCGTGTTCTGCAGTAGGGAGGCCAGGACTAGGCTATCCAAATGTATTTAAATCTTACGCATTGCAGGTAGATATTGTTTTAGTCATAATTATACATTCTTTCTCGATACAAATATAATATACAATCATTTGACGTATTAAAAACATACAATAATAGGTATGGTTATATCGTTATAAGCACCTCACCCAAGAATGTGTCCCGTTCCATGGTGAGAGTACATTGGGTACGAGGTATACAGAAACTGCTCCCTGTTGGTTCACTTCTTTATGTCAGCACAGCGAAGCCGGTTCCAAACCCCGAAAGCAAGGTAAGTAATCTAACCCTCTCTGCTTGTCTCCCCTATCTAGGTTCGACGTCTCACAAACTACAGCGCATTCTCCGACGAGCAGGCATCGATGTGTTCCACTCAGCCCCAGCAAACTCCAAGGACTTCTACACACCCACAAGGACAAACCGGACCCAAACAACAGAGCGGGAGTCTACCGGATCCCCTGTGAGTGCGGTAAGGTGTACATCGGCGAAACAGGACGCAACCTCCCCATCAGATTGAAAGAACACCGAGCACACGGCCGCAGAGGAGATTTCGAGAAGGCCGCCATCGTCAAGCACTCGCACATCAAGGACCACCAAATCGACTGGCAGGCAGCCCATCGACACATGGCACCCCAGACGCATCAGAGAGGCCATCGAAATCGTCAAACACGACACTGTGCCACAGGACATCGGTTTCTACATCAGCGACATTTGGCGACCACTACTCCGGACTGAAGGATCTTCTATATCCAAAGTCCATAACCCACCCCAGACTGAGGGATCTCCTATATCCTAAGTCAACCACCCTCCTTCCCCTGTGCTTGTTAACAACTGATTCAGTTTATTGAGCACACACTCCCCTCCCCCAACCCCTAGGATCCTCGTCTCAACAGTTCCCGCCTGCGCACCTCAACGAACTAATCCTCCAGCATCCATTCATGGGACGATCCTCCAGCAGTCTACTTAAGCAGCAGCATTTTCCAGAGTCCGGCATTCTCCTGAGGACGATCAGAGTATACTGATCGAAACGTCGAGTTGTACCTCCAGTTCTTTTCAGAACTAATTACTACTCAATTGAGATTCCACATGGTGTCACCGCAATTATTCTTACTTATCATCCTCACCATGCAAAGCTACAAGTTTTACCTAACTACGAAGCTGTTTAAGGGACATGGTGAATTTTATTTTCAGTTTTCTCAACCCGTACGTACGCCTTACTAACCCGTACGTACGCCTTACTAACGCGTATGTACGCCTTATGTAACCCGTACGTACGCCTTACTAACCCGTACGTACGCCTTACTAACCCGTACGTACGCCTTATGTAACCCGTACGCCTTATATAACCCGTACATCTTTGCAGGGCTACATAATGAATCGAGACCGCTTGGTGGAGATGTATTTCAAATGCCGACTTGGTCATAGAGAAATACTGTGTGTTTTAGCCACAAAGCACGACACGACACTGAGCTTGCGGCATGTCAAAAGAATATTAAAAGATAGTCATCTCTACCGCAGGAAACACATCAGCAACATCGATGACGTAATTAGATTCATTCAGGATCAATTAGACAAGTCAGGACAGATGCATGGCTACAGATGGATGCATTTTAAGTGCATACAAAATGGTCGAACTGTTTCCCAGGACGCAGTGCGACTTTTACTTCAAATACTCGATCCTGCAGGTGTTGCACAACGTAAACGCAGGCGTCTGAGGCGTCGGAAATGCAGAGGAGTTGGGCCCAACTATATCTGGCATGTAGATTCATACGATAAATTGAAACCATATGGCATATGTGTTTATGGCTGCATAGATGGATTTTCGAGGCAGATAATTTGGTTAGAAGCCGATACTACCAGCAGTGACTCCAAAGTCATCGCAGGATACATGATAAACGCCGTAGTGGAATTCGGTGGTTGCCCACGGCGAATGCGCGCAGATAGGGGCACGGAAAACGTCGTCTTAAAAGCCATGCAAACCTTCTTAAGGTATGTAGCCACTATTCAGTTCGGCATACCAACTTAAAAGGCCTAAGAAGTGCATTTTTTAAAATATATTTTATATCAAATATCCATGCTTAAGGACAGTTTAAACAAAATGGGAAATCTATTTTTGAACTAAAGTTAAGATTTAATGTCTTATTTAAATTTTCAAAAACTGTCAATCTTAAACTGGACACACGAGGGCGTTGTTGTGTGAACTCATAACAGGAACATAGTCTCACAGCAGCACTGAAAATGTACAAAATCAAGATCCCCGAAGTTTGCCAAAGAAAACAATGGTCACCTCAAAATATGTACTGATGTGTCCAAACACTCATTAATAATACAACACCCAACTATTAATGGAGCTGACATTTGAAGAAAGGAGAAACATCAATAACTTTTTGTGCACTAACCAACCATGATGTTGCATCTTTGCCTGGAATGACATCACATATTTGCTCATGAATATGCAAATTTCACTTCGCATAAAAATAATAAATGCAGAAAAATTGCCAAAACACTCAAAATTGGGCAATTAAAATGTGAATTTCTTTTGTCAGCATGAATACAAAGTTGTTAACAATGTTTTCAAGTCTTAAAAGATCTTAATTCATAGGCCCTTTAAGAGTCCTTTATGACCCACCTAACCCAATCCCCCCCCCCCACCCCCGAGCCATTTTCCTCTCCATAATGAGGCCGGTGTACTAATTAAGCCATTTACTATCGTTTTTTCAATCAGGCGGACAGCAATGATTCCTTTGCAGACGAGAAAAGCTTCATGGTCGGACAGAGCATTGCTAATCAGCGCATTGAAGCCTGCACTGTAAAAAATTGCCTGTAAAAATTACAGTATTACTGGCAACTCAGCTGCCAGTAACTTACTGTAAAATTTTACATTAATAACTGTAAATAAATTACTGTAAAGATTACAGTAAGTTACTGGCAGCTGGTAGCCAGTAACTTACTGTAAATTTTACAGTAAAACAAACAATATACCGTATCGCGATACGGTATATTGTGGGGTGCATAGTTCCCCTTTAACTCTGCCAATTTTCAAGAAAGTTCGTTTCCAAATTATTTGTTTGTAAGTACCACTAGAGGGCTTTGTACATTTTAGATAGTTTCAGTTTAATTCACAGTTCGATGGGGGCATACAGGGCATTTTACACATGGAGAATTTTTTTTTAATCAAATACATTTATTGAAATTGAAGTTTTGTGCATTTAAATTGCTTTGGTGTAAGGACAACAAATGGTCAAACTTTATATGTTTTGTTTTTCCAGTGACTTTATTTTTGTAAATGACCAAAATAAATCAGGTTCTTATCCAAGACGATGTATTCAATAGAGTTTCTTAGGATGCTGGATACTGGGGCCACTTTGCTTGGTAAATTCTTTTCCTGTCGTAATTGGGTGGTTACTAAAGCTTTGATGGTAACCAACCGTTGTTTGTTGCAGTGTTTACTAATTAAAATTATCAAGGAGATTACCCCAATCAGAATACAACTGAGTGAATGAGTGAAAGGGTGGCACAATAGAACTTTATCGTGATGCAGCCATCCTGCTTCTTCCATTCAAACCAGTGCAAGGAAACCGAGGCTGGAGAGCAAAATAGTCTGGCCCCTTTTTATGTGATGTATTATCATGTCAATTGGATATACAGAGAATATGACTAAGATAGCTGCAGTGTGATCAAGGTAAATGATCAATATAAATATAATCATACTAACTGAAGCAATAGTTGACCATTCAATAAGATATGTGCAAACAAATTAAAATGTTTCTTATTGGTGGCAATCAAACCATTGTGTGAAATAAAGTAACATTTACTCAAAAAACAGTTCAACCAAATTATCTGTCATTTGTTTTTATTTATGTAGATTACAAAATAGGATAACAATAGAGGTATTACGTAGTCGACGTAAATACTATATAAAACTCTCATAAAATTAAATCCCTACAACTAAATTTAATCAGAGATAAAGAATATTGTTTTGGTTTTACGGGATTCGAACTAGTCTCTTTTCACCTGGCACGATCGGTGGTCTAGTGGCTAAGATAGACTATCTGCTCTAGAATGCGGGAGTCTTGAGTTTTGCCTGTGGATTTTTTCCGCAGGACTTGGAAAGCACTGAGGACACAGTGCTTATCAGACATTGGTGTAGGATAAAACCAAAATAAGATTCTTTATCATTTGTTTCATTATGCTAATCACAAATATTGCATATAGCTCTCATTATGCAGGATGGTAAACAAAACTCTCATAACACTAAACCTGCCAGGCAACAAGTAACATTTTGTGAAATCACTGATGTGAATCAATATAATTAACTTGGAAGAAGCACATTTAAAAATAATACAAGGATAAAAAACATATTTTTAAAAATCTGATGAGAATTAGTACTATAATTTCAATTGGATATACAGGAATCATGACTAAGATAGCTGCAGTGTGATCAAGGTGAATGATCAATATACATATATACTAATTGAAGCATTATACATATATAACCATTAAACAAGATCTGCATGAACAAACGTTCCTTTGGGGCAACAAAACCAATGATTGAGATAAAATAATACTTAGTCCAAAAAAAAAATTCACCTAAATTCTCCGGCTTTTTTTTTTTTTACATCATGTCATACAAAAAAATCGATAACAACAGAGGTATTAAGCAACTGCTATAAATATTATTTAAAACTCTCATGAATTAACCAAACAAAACTTGTGTAAAATAAAGTCAAATTTAATCAATGTCAGCGAAATTCTTTATCATTTGTTTCATTATGCTAATTACAAATATTGCATATAACTCTCATTATGCAGGAAGGTAAACAAAAAACTATCATAACACTAAACCTGCCAGGCAACAAGTAACATTTTGTAAAATCAATGACGTGAATCAATATAATTAACTGTGAAGAAACACATGGAATGCTAATTCAAGGATTGCAAAAGTTTTAATACTTTATAAATTAAATACAATTTAGAGGTTAAAGTGTGTTTGGAGGGTGCAATACAATTTACAACTACCTTTAAGTTTGTAATCAGCTGGACATGGCAGACGTCCCAGACCATAAAACAATGATTTAAATAATAGCGACCTTAGGCTAACTAAAATGAAATACTTGTTGGGAAACATACATGTAATAATAATAATAATGTGTGGACTTATATAGCGCACGTATCCACCAACTGAGTGGTGCTCAAGGCGCATATTATTACCCCTGCTCATTAGGCTCATAAGGCTCATAAATCATTCCTGAAACCATCTCAGCTCCCTGGGGAGTATACAGCTCAATTGCTGCCATTACAGCGCATATAGGGCTAATCAACCAACTCTGCCCTCACAGGTACCCATTTTAACCCCTGGGTGGAGAGAAGCAGTTATGGTTAAGTGTCTTGCTCAAGGACACAAGTGTCACGGCCGGGATTCGAACCCACATTCTGCTGCTAACACCAGAACTTGAGTCCGGTAAGCTAGGCCGCTCGGCCACGAAAGAGGATTTAGGGAAACAGACATGAGAGAAGTATTTTATTATTGGGGAGGTATGTAAATTAATGTGCTACTACCCTTAATTTATAGAACTATTATTTGAATCTCAATGCAAACTATGTCATTCACCATGTATGGTACTACAATCATGGTGCACTGTTAACAAAATTGGTACAACCAACATTAATCTTTTTGAGTGTTGGGTATCTTTTAGCTGGCCCATATAAGTGCTTTAAAAACGTTCATTTTCAGTTAAAGTGGCACTGCATTGCAAAAGCAGCAACTCAGAGCTTGTCCCCCAATGGTCTACAATGTATACATGTACAAACATGTAGAGTGATTTCATTTTTGGGCTTGCACTTTAATCTTTGCTCAACTGACAATACACAACTCGACCTACAGCATATCCTTTTGTCTATGCAATGTCCATTCTCAGATAGCCAGAATCCAAGATGTTAGACAGCTCACAGCGAAGTTCATTGTATGATGCATATGTGTCGGGTAATTCGAGAGTGGGGCCACATGTGTGGGCAATAGGATATCTATCTGCCCCCCTTTTCTTTTGGTTGAACACCACATCAAATGAATTGAAGCATAATGTTTCAGACCCTGTGCAATGCCTTCGAAATTTCCTCAATGTGGGCAGGTCAAGCCCACGAATGTATTGTTTCAGGAACCCAATGGCTTGTACCTCCCCCTGCTTGTAGGTGTAGCATTGATTAGTCTGATAACTTTCCTGGGCGCTGGATTTTCCTCTACGTACAACACTCTGATTGATTCAATATTTGGGAGCAACAATTGTAGGGATTCTTGGGCTGTAACTGCCATTGCATCAAGTGCATATTTTGGAGTCTGCACCAGCTCCTTGTGGGCCGCTTTTAGTATGGTTTCTCGCATCTTATCTCCTGATGGAATAGAATGACAGTCTGCTCTTGCCAGGATGTCCAACAGATCATCTCGATCATCATCGTCCATCTCTCCTCTGATCGCTTTACAGATAATTTCCCCATCAAGTGGGGACACATAGGCCTTGTAGGCCTCCATAAGCATGTGGGGAGGAACTGCATGCTCCCCATGGACAAGAGCTGAAATGAATGCTGGTGACAGATGGGTTGGGAATAACCGGTGGTCTTGAAACCCTTTTGATAAGATGCGACCAACAGCGGCCCACTGCTCAAACCCAAACTTTGGGAAGATGGATGGTACCCTCTCAGTCTCACCAGATGTACTGGTGAGATAGAATTCACTCCAAAAGGCAGTGTAAGCTTCTCGTGAGACTCCTTGTACGTCAGCTCTGGCTTCGTCTATAAACTCAAATAACAGGGGTGTGTGCATGATCTCTGGGTTTATAAATGCATTCACCATTTCAGAAAGGATTTTTGCCCGATGTACCCTTATTATACTCTGAAATGCTGGTGGAGTTGGTGATTGAGGCAGCGAATATGGAGACTGAGGTGGCGACCGTGGTGGCGGAGTTGGTGAACGTGGTGGTGGAGATGGTGAACAAGGTGTTGGAGATGGAGACAAAGTTGGCAAAGTTTGTGACATAGATAAGGTGGGAGTTGGTGACCGACTTGGTAACTTGTATTCGAAGGCTAGCTGGGTCTCTGTGGTTTCACCATCAATTAAATTACGTTCAACCGCTCCAAGGGATTCCCTATTAATATCTTCCACGTAGCAAATAACATTGACTAGTCCAGTATCTTTTTGAGCTGCCTCTTGTACTTCAATCTCCTGAGGTTGGAACTTGTCAGTCGAAGGGAGAGCTACCAGAAAATCAAAATCTTCATCAACTTCCTCTCTGGAAGATAAGGTAAATTTAGCTTTCTTGGTGTTTTTTTTTCCAGTTCATCCTCCTTCTCAGGCACATTCCCACACACATCACGTACAGATTTGGTGTTAAGATAAAACCGCAATATGCCATTAGGTTTCTCTTGCTTGTATTGCATTCCAACATTAACATCTCCTTCCAAGGGGCTATTACTGAAATCCCGCAGATAAGCTTCACAGTCATCAATTTTCAAGCCCTTTTTTGAAGTTCCATCTCGGAAGAACAAATCTTTGCTTACTTCAAGCAAGACGTCCCTAGTTGCATCCTTGTCCACCACCAGTTTCCTCACTCCCCCACCTTTAGGATCCCGGACCTGTCGGTCGTTATGAATCCACCCAACCTGGATACGGCGATTATTCTTTGAAGCATTGGTGTTGCCTAAACCATTCTGTCGGGATGTACTTGCTGAAAGGCTGTCCCCATCTTCCACCAGACCAACATCTTTTCTAAGTCGCTCAATTAGGCTTTGTCTTCTCGTTCTCATGGCTGCACCAACCTGACTTTGTGGTTTGCAAACTGTTGATTTGGCATGTGCATCACTGCAGAATCTCTTAAGAGCAATTCTGTCACCAATCTTCATGACCTCTGCCAACTGTGACAGCTCTTTGTCGATGTCAACGATTGTTTTACTGTCAATCTGCAAACATAAGAAATTTAATTTTAATTTTAAAGATTAACTCTGACACGAATTGAGAGAAGTTACTCATTGAAAATAAAAACACTAGTAACTTGCAAAATGTAAATACAATGTAAAAATAAAACTTTTGGGGGTGTTTTTGCTGGTGCAGGTCATAGTTTTTTTTTTACATAGTTTTATGTACATAAACATAACGTTATAGTCAGGAATTGAGTAAACAATGGTAATTCATATAACAATTGGAGACGTTTTTAATCAATTAGGATTGATGTATACAATTGTGACAATAATTATTGGCTAGTCTCCTAAATTATTGTTGCTTTAGGACCAATTTTGTCTTAATAGTTGTCTGCTACTTATTTACTTTTTTAACGTAATACCGACTTGCTTTTTGTGCTACCTAGTTTTTTCAGTTTTTAACTATAAATCTTCTTTGTTTTCTTCTCTTTATTTTGTTTGTTTGTTGTGTATTTATCAATAAACATTTTTTATTTTAAATTTTAACTTTACATAATATTGTCGTTTTTTTTTGTAAACATGTCTATTATTTGAACTACATTTGTACTACAGTCGTGAAATTTTGTGTTGAATAATAAACCTTATTGAATTTAAACTTGAATTGAATTGAATGGAGCAACATGGGTGATCACTTATTGAAATATCCCCCAGCCATGAACGATTTACAAAAGTAAATTAAGTAAAAGACTATTATGATTTTGTATTAAACTCCCAAGCCATTCATAAAGCTGTGTATCAGTTTAGAACATGTTTCAAGTGCTTCTTGATACATGTAGGTCCAACACATTGATAAAGAGTAACCAGTGCTAGACAGCTTTGCACCCCAAACATTCAAAACAAATTTATTTGCTTGATTAATTAGGGCCTTTTCACCAATTTTAGTACAGGAGGGTGTTTAACATCAAATGTAACATGAATGATTGTTAAATTTAAAAACTGGAATTGATTTGAAATTTGGCGAGGGACATACCCAATGCCCTTTTTATCAACTTGTTGAACAAGTAGAGTCTCTGTAAGCAGCTTTTTAATGATATTCTTTATAATAATATTTTTAAATAATATTTAATATACCAGAAATACAAAAATAAAATGACTGTCAAATACAAAGGGTTAATGCATGATTTGTAACTCAATCACTGATCAACGTATTAAATCGTTTATTATACCAGCCAACCACCTTGGGTTGTACTTTAACCCCCCCCCCCCCCCCCCGCCCCCCGTTTCCAACAAGGTTTACATGACTGTTTTCAATCAACAGTTTTTGTTATGGTATTTATAAATTGATATTGTAACGGAAAGTGAAAGACTATACCAGTCTAATATTTAGATTGTGGGTGACCTTGTGTTGCGCGCGCTGATTGGGCAGGCGCGTAGCGATGCGATGGCATGCATGTGGGCTGCGCTGGGCGTGGTTGCCTACGGTATGCCATAGCGCCCAGTAAAAAGAACGGTAGCTGCCAGCGTAGAAAGACGTAAGTTTATTGTCTTAGCTCTGCGTGTACGTCGCTGACTAGCGCGCGGTGCATTAGCTGCAAAGTGGATATAAGTTGTATGAGCTGTACGTTGTAGATGCTAGCGTGCATAGCTGATGCGTAGCTGGTACAAAGCTTTGGAAGCTGTACATAGCTAACGCTGGCGTGCATTACTGATGAGTACAAAGCTATACCAACTGTATACACGGCTAATGCTCTCGTGTAGTGCTGATGCTAGTGTGCATTATTGACGCTGTCGTTTAGTGCTGATGCTAGTGTGCATTGTTGACGCTGTCGTTTAGTGCTGATGCTAGTGTGCATTGTTGACGCTGTCGTTTAGTGCTGATGCTAGTGTGCATTGTTGACGCTGTCGTTTAGTGCTGATGCTAGTGTGCATTGTTGACGCTGTTGTTTAGTGCTGATGCTAGTGTGCATTATTGACGCTATTGTTTAATGCTGATGCTCGTGTGCAT
This sequence comes from Zoroaster sp. YZ-2022, assembly GCA_029582265.1. Lineage (NCBI taxonomy): Eukaryota > Metazoa > Echinodermata > Asteroidea > Forcipulatida > Zoroasteridae > Zoroaster > Zoroaster sp. YZ-2022. The sequence goes on along the minus strand of CM055816.1, from coordinate 90,215,835 downwards.
TGTTGACGCTGTTGTTTAATGCTGATGCTAGTGGGCATTGCTGACGTAGTGGTGTAATGCTGATGCGAGCTGCGTACTTTTCATTGTAATCTTACCTGGAGTGTCGTGGCCGAGCGGTCTAGCTTACCGGACTCAAGTTCTGGTGTTAGCAGCAGAATGTGGGTTCGAATCCCAGCCGTGACACTTGTGTCCTTGAGCAAGACACTTAACCATAATTGCTTCTCTCCACCCAGGGGTTAAATGGGTACCTGTGAGGGCAGAGTTGGTTGATTAGCCCTATATGCGCTGTAATGGCAGCAATTGAGCTGTATACTCCCCAGGGAGCTGAGATGGTTTCAGGAATGATGTATGAGCCTTATGGGCAGGGGTAATAATATACGTGCGCTATATAAGTCCACACATTATTATTATTAATTATAGATTGAGATTGAAAAGAAAGAGGACCCAGGTGTAAATAAAAGAATCAATCCCAACCCAATCACAGTAATGTTGCTCATTATAATTTGAAACAATTATATTGTTGTACCGACAATTCTGTTTTCAGGTGCCTTGTTTCTCTGAGTAACTGTGTGCTAGCATAGACTTAACAATCAATCACAATTGGTGGTAGATTTCCATCAAAACGGACTCATACCCCTGGCCCAGAGATCTCTCTGAGTGGTATCTCGTCTAGGGAAGAATCTTGGTTTGGGGGAATTGTTGTCACCACAAATGGTGTCTGACTTGACCCTATCGAACTTAGGTTGAGCCTGGGAAACCCGCCACAATATCTTCTAAGTTTTCAATGAAAACAATTTGTTGCCATATTATACCCAAAAAAAATTCACCTCAGAAAACAGGGCAGGATTGGCAAGTCTCACAGCTATCGACGTGACTGAAATCCCAAATTAGTTTTATTTTTCTGAAAGAAGATGCCCCTTGATCTATTGATGGGGACGTTGTTCACACAGGACAATGTTTAATCCTGATTATTGGCCTAAAATAATAAAGCCACAAAGCCACAATTTTCCACTATGAAGTGTCGCCCTATTTTAGCAGTAGGCCTAGTATAATTAATAGTAAATAATAAATAGTAATATTTTTGGAAGCTTCCATGAAAAGCCTGCTTCTTTTATACTCTTTACTTTAGCAGTCTGATTACATGTACTTCTATTTTTCCCCAAAAGGTTTGGAATAATGCCCTCTTGCAGTCAAGCATAGGCTAATATTTATAGTCTATACACGTTTGATAATGTTGGGTAAATAATTAAGGCATGGCTTTCTGCAGAAAAAATACTAAGGGCTAATAGTACTAATACTGTAGCAGTACGCATTATGTGTTGTATTTGTACCGAAAAAGGTATTGCAAGCACGGTTAGACATTGCTGCTACCGGTTGAGATTTTGCTAGGGAGTCAACGATTTCCGGCATTTTAATACCATGATTACTCACCTTTTCATTGATCATATAATCGAAGACACTTTCCTCAAGCCCACGTTCTCGTAAAAACTTGCACAGTGGTGCTTACCCATACAATTAAACCACAGCAACTACATACAGTGCGCGCACTTGCAATGGCAGCTCGGCTCATCAGTCAGGCAGTAGTAGTACACACACACATACAGGGTGCCTTTCTGCACACGCCGCCGGGTCAAGTCTAGTCTCACGTGAAGTCAGTAAGGCGTACAAACGCGTTACTAACCAAGTTAGTAAGGCGTACGTACGGGTTACATAAGGCGTACGTACGGATTATTAAGGCGTACGTACGGGTTATTAAGGCGTACGTACGGGTTATTAAGGCGTACGTACGCATTAGTAAGGCGTACGTACGGGTTAGTAAGGCGTACGTACGCGTTACTAAGGCGTACGTACGGGTTAGTAAGGCGTACGTACGCGTCACTAAGGCGTACGTACGGGTTAGTAAGGCGTACGTACGGGTTAGTAAGGCGTACGTACGGGTTAGTAAGGCGTACGTACGGGTTACATAAGGCGTACGACGCGTTAGTAAGGCGTACATACGCGTTACCAAGGCGTACGTACGGGTTAGTAAGGCGTACGTACGGGTTACATAAGGCATATGTACGGGTTAGTGAGGCGTACGTACGGGTTACATAAGGCGTAAGTACGCGTTAGTAAGGCGTACGTACGGGTTAGTAAGGCGTACGTACGCGTTAATAAGGCGTACGTACGGGTTAGTAAGGCGTACGTACGGGTTAGTAAGGCGTACGTACGCGTTAATAAGGCGTACGTACGGGTTAGTAAGGCGTACGTACGGGTTACATAAGGCATACGTACGGGTTAGTAAGGCGTACGTACGGGTTAGTAAGGCGTACGTACGGGTTGACAACATTGAAAATAAAATTCACCATGTTCCTTATACAGCTTTGTACATTTGTCATATTTTGGATAGAAAATTAGCGGTTGTATTCTACACTTTTTTCATTTTCAAACCTCCAAGAAATGAAAACAAGATTAAGAAAGCAACTCTGTAACGGTAGGCCTAGGCCTAATTAGTTAGTTAGTTAGTTATAATTTGTTTATCATGACTCATCTGTCCGGTGGCCTAGGAGTTCAAAAGAATGTCAAACTCATAGTTTGGATGAAGAGGCATGATGACTGAACTTTTCCCGTTATTTTGATACTCTCAGATCTATTCCCTCTTGAAGACCCCCAACTTGTTGCTGAAATGGCTAGCCAACATAGGCCTAGTTGAGACAACTTCCAGCCCACTGTAAACCACATGTATGCAGCAAGCATTTTATGAAGAAAGATTACATATGAGGTAAGCCTAACGTTAAGACCAAAATGTGTCTAAATTAGTGGCGTAAATATGTATCAAAAAGTAGGGGGTGATGATCTTGAAATGTTTGTACATAATGTACAAAGTACTGCAGTGTACAACCAATCATAATCCCACAACTACTTGTTGACATCCAAATGGACAAAGAATCAAACAATATTTTAAACTTCCCCCCCTTTTTTGGTTGTTTTTTGATAAATTATTTGCTTATTACTATTTTTACCGCATGGGGGTGATCCTATGGACCATTAACCCCCCTGGGATGTAGATAGTTTCATACATTTATAAAGAGAATCAGTATGATAACCAACCTGTGAAAGTTTTAGTTAACTCATTTTATTGCAATATATGAGAAAATGGTAAAAGTATGTTTACATCTGTAATTGTTGCATTAATTCTGTTTGTGAAATTTATACTTCGTTGAGACATAAATTCATTTTTGTAGATTTAATAATTTGTTTTTACTAATTTCTCAAAAAAATAAAATATATATACATCAGGTAGAAATATTTCAAGTGAGGTTTCCTATCATCAACTTAACACCCATTCAGCATGGACCAATAGTGTATTCAAGGGGCTGTAACAAAAAATGGTTCCTTCTCTCATCTCACACTTAGCCTTACCAGTATTGGCAGAAAATGAAATTTAGCCATAGATTTTGATAACTTGGTGTGTATAATAACAGACAAATATTTCATGTGTTTATTACTCATATAGGAATTTATCCAAGAGATGACCACAAAGGGAGCCATCATAAGCTACTTGAGCAAGCAGTTCAGACAGTGTTTCCATCACATCCAACCTATAAGCAGGAAAAACGACGAAAGAGAGCCCTGCCTCAGAAAATACCCTTCCGTGCTGATTCCATGTCTTAACCACCACAAAATAAAATTCCATCTGATCTTGTCTTGAATGAACATGAGTACAGTGCATTTCCTGATGTTGAACAGCAACCAGCAGAACCGAGCGGTTTATGAATAAAATTATTACATAATAAAATTATTATATCTAAAATCATCAACTGTTCTACTTATTTCCCAAATGTACATGTAAACCGCATTCCTTTTATGTTTCGGCAATTCTCAGCTGACTCCCTCATGATGTAGCCCATTATACCCCCTTTCAAATGATGCCATTTTCATATTAATGGTACTGTCCGCTGTGATTTAGAACTTCTTTAGTTCTTCACAAACTTTTATCATTTAATTAGTCATTTATAAATACATTTAATTGCATATATATATATTTACTTATTTATTTCTTCTCCCAGAAACAATGTAAAAGTGGGATTCTTTCTGTTGACTGACGGGCTACATAGATTTATTTATCTAATCTGTCTATTGGGGGACAGAGGCAAATTGTGCTGTGAATATTTGTTGAGTTGGTTTACACTATTAATACATTAATTTCTTAATTAAATTATGTATTATGTATATTTTTTATTTAATTATTTATTGGCGTATTGATTAATTAATTTATTGAAAAACTATTTCAACAAGTTTTCTTTTACAGGCCTGTGATTTCTCAGTATTTTACAAATCTCCCTTTTCCTCAAGGAAAGAAAGAAATATCCGGTATTTTTTCCAAACTTTTAGTTTCTTTGTTGAGATGTGGACAGTGTGTAATCATCCTAATTTAAATATTCAGAGGCTTTGTCCTCTGCCCTCTAACCCTCAGTCCCACTACCCATTTTTCAGGATTCTTTACTTTTGTCAAGAATTTATAACATGTTTATTCATTTTGCTAAAGATTTTTCACAGGTAGGGAAGGGCAGGCCTGCTACAATGATTGTTTTATCAAAATTTGTTGAATATCAATAAGAATATTTATTTTGATGAAGATGTCAAATGATCTATGTGTCTCAATGTTTGGTGTACTTTGTAACTTACAATCAGGAAATAGGTTTTACTATGACTGTTGGGATAGTGAGCGACATTAGCGCTGGCAAAGTGTTTTAACTGAGTGTACATGTATTACACACCGGGGATAATCGGGCGAAGAGAAATTATAATTTTAAAATACATTTTCTACCATTTTATTCGGTAAATTAATCAATGATAAATACTGTTACTGACTATCTTTCATTCAGGTCAAAACAAACGAAATAATTCATAAAAATCAACTTTAAACGGCCGCTCGTTTTTCAGAGACCATAGCATAACGCGCTGTTTTGTGGACACATCCGGGCATTTCACATTCATTTTGCCCACTCTGAAAATGGCGGCCGTGTCTCCACAGTGTTACGGCTCAGTAACGTACACGACAAAGCGACTGCGCGTACAACTCTGTCAGTAACCCTTTTCCCGCCAAACATGTACAATTTATAGACAAGGTACCAGACAAAAGCTCAATTTTCGTCCAGGACGAAAATCGGCTCGATCTTCGTTCCCGACTTGTTAGCGGACCCATCTACCGTTGACGACTGTTGACGTCCTTTATATGAAACTTATGTCTTAAATATATAGGCGTCCATGTCTTCAATATATATGAAATGTCCATGTCTTCAATATTTGAAGTTACGTCGATTATACAGAGGGCGCTGTTCAAAACTTTTATATTTGTGTTGGTCTTTTAATATTTGTTTTTGAACCTTTATATATTTGCGTTTCATCCTTTATACATTTAGGTTGGTCTTTTATATAATTGTTTTTGGTCCTTTATATATATATATGTTTTTATCCTTTTTATATTTGTCTGTGATCCTTTATATATTTGTATTGGTCCTTTAAATATGGATTTGCTCTTAAATAATGGTTTTGCTCTTAAATATATGGATTTGTTCTTAAATATATATGGATTTGCTCTTAAATAAAATTATATGGTTTTGCTCTTAAATATATGGTTTTGTTCTTAAAATATATGGATTTGTTCTTCTATATTTAGTTTAGTCTTATATATTTGTAAATGCTCATTTAGTCATATACGGCACCTCATAACCGGACTGCGTTACATATCAAATGAAGTTGACAGTGCAACCTCGTTTGGTTTAAATAGCGCCGGGTAGAAAGTGGCGGGGGGGGGGGGGGATAGCTACATTTTCAAAAGTGGGGGGCGGGGGCAACGGCCCCGCCCCCGGGTCCGCCGCCGAGAAAGTGGTGGGGGGGCAAAATAGCTACCTTTTCAAAAGAGGGGGGCAACGGCCCCCAGGTGCCCCCGGTTCCGCCGCCGGTGATGTGGACAACTCCCCCTATATTACCAAATTATCCCTGCCGCACACACTCGGTGGAACGTGGAGTGAAACTCATGTAAGACTCAGAGGCCAGTCTCGCGGTTCACGAGGCCAAAGAGACGGCTTCATCAGGCAAAGAATATCAATCATCTGGCAAAGAATAGAAAACCACATGTTGGAATCTGCCAAAGAATGGAATTTATTTAATAGCTATTAAATAAAGGCGAATAACATTAAATTATTGTATTTGTATTTACATTATTTATTTCCAAAACATCAAGGTTCACAAGGATAATAATAATACAACAGTGTCATGTATGGGGTTAAACCCAGTAGAAAGTCATGGTTTGTACGAGATTGGGTGCCCTAAAGAAATGTGTTATGAAACAGTCTAACTAAACAGCTTTGATACACTTGATACTATTTTGGACAAATTTACCTTCGATAAATTACACTCTCTTACAGTGAAAGTTCATTTCAGCAATTCCAATAGCTCATTTTCGCAAAGAATAACAACTTTTTTTGAATAGTTGTTATTCTATATAAAATGTTTTATTAACAATAATGTCTAATGCACCCCACATGATCACGTTTCATCCAATCAGATCATCTAAACTGTTTGGGCCATTTGTGAATCAACTGCAAGGACCTTGGACCCATAAGATTTTCTACTCTAATCTGTCTTGGGCATGTATAAATCACCTGTAAGGACCAGAGTATGGTCCATATTTCCGTAACATTAAAGTTACATTAAAGTACTACAATACTACGTTTACATATAGAAAGGAATCTGTACCTTTATTCAAATTTACCAAAGATGTATTCATGGCAAGTCATATATTAACCATAATGTTTAATGTACCGCCAATCAGATCATCTAAACTGTCGTGTCCATATATGAAAAACCTGTATATTCGTTTCACTGTTTTTCTCCCTCCAATATCCAAAGTTTCTCAAGCTTTTGTCTGCAGGTGGTTGCCCTTGGTAAACCAAAACATTGTCACCACCTTGCTGTGTATGTATGTTTATAGATCTGGTGCTGTGTAGTGGAATTAATCCATCTTTTTGTTTTAACTTTTTCTTTTCCTTTTCTATTATCTTTTGAATGATATAATCGTATAATTTTGTTTTTCCTTTCATACACAAATTTACATCGAAGTCGGTACTTGCTAAAATGGTGGAAACATCACACCATTTCATTGATCCACATTCCCCTGGGACAAGTAAAGATGAAATTACAAAAGACAAAGGTACGTTCTTTATGTATTACGGTAGGGGATTAGTATTTGTCATGAACTGTTTGATGATGGAAATTTTGTCTAGATTATACGCTATACACCTCGTAAACGCATCAGGCTTGTCTTGTGCTTTGTGCTGCGTCCTCGCTCCTTCTCTTCCTCTGATATGATGTTTTTCTTAGTAGCTAGAAAAATATTAAAACGAGTAAATATTTAATTCCCATTCACAATCAAAAGTTGTTTATATTGATCAACAATAGTCATACGAACGTACCTACAGATCAAACAGTCATTTATTATATTCCGAAATCCCGTGGGTTTATGATTACTGGACTGTTTGAAGTTGATTAATGGTTGATATTGACTTTTAATATTAATGGTGTTCCCGATAGAGTTGCATCAAGAGTCAATAACTCCAAGTATAGAAGATTTGTCAAATTAGGATTGTGTTGTTGTTTGTCAGAGTTTGCTGGTTTAGCAAGGGGGGGGGGGCTTTGGCACAACATATTTAACTCATAATATTTATCTTTACACATGAAGGAAAACAAACGAAGAAAGGCCAGACTGAAACGACAATACTAAAGCTGATGTCAAGAAAGGACGCAGAGGATGCATACAAGGTTTGAGTTAAACATGATTACAATTTGTATCATTCTTCATATCCCCCAAACACATTTGGATTAAAATGAGCTGAAGGAATAAAAGAAATAAAATATCTATTTACTATCTAACCAGACTCAATGAGAACACTTTAATTTGTCTGTAATCTTACTTTTCTACAAATACTAATGGCATTTCTCGACAAGCAAATACTCTAATCTATAACCTAAGAGGATTTCCTTCCTAAATTTATTCACAGGTCAGCGTGTTTCTTTACTCTGCTACCTTGTTGCAAATCCCGAAACCTGTACTGATATTTGGGCCATGTGTGCACATATACCTATTTACACAGTTTAGTAACTTTGCACAAAAGAAAAAAAAAATTAACTTTTCAATCCTTCTCCATCTTAACCATCCTTGGTCTAAATACACAAATTCAGCCTCCTATGTAATCTATAATACCTAAATAACAACAGAATAATATTCAAAAGTTGTCATCAACATACCTGTGGCAATGAAAAATGAAGGCATCAGTTGGTGCTAAATTCTGTCTAATCTCTTAAGAACAATGCCTTTATTAAGTAATTAGTGCATTGTATCTAGACAGCGCCCTCTTTCTGTAGGCCACAGGAATAAAAAGTTTTGTTTGGGGCTATTGTTTACATAGGAAAAGCATACATTGGAAGGGTGGTATCAATAACAAACGTTCATTTGATTTATTCGTAGATACTTCTTGATGATGAAAGGCGTGTTTTGAAAACAATTCAGGAACTGACGTCAACGTTTACACAGCATGTTACACAGGACAGTCAGTCACATTCACTGACTGAAGAGTTGTTCAATGAGCAAAACCAACTGATGAAATTGAAACAACAACTGGTTAACAGCAAGCAGCAGCTCATCAGGTCGATAACATCAAGTCGTGATTTATCTATAGAGCAGTTAGAACTTGAATTTCTCTCCAGTCAGTTTCAGTTAGTATCCTTAAAGCGGAAACTTCTCCATGAGGAGTCCCTACACCAAGGACAATTAGAAACACATACAAAAATACCTGATGGAGCTGAAAAGGAAGTTCTTTCAGGCAAAATAAAGCGCCTTGAATACATTTTATACGACTGTATTGAACACTACACTGACTGGATACATCCAATAATGAGGGAAACAATTAAAGATAACTACCATATCGTGTACCATCAAGAACGTGCAGTGTGGGGTCAACAGTATTTAGTGTTGGATTTGCAAGCATTGGTACCAGAAAACAAGTTGGTAAAAGAGTCTGTATATCGGGAGTTGTTAGTGAAGAACCTGCATACGCTCATTGGCGCTCAGCAAGAACTAGTCAATATGCAAAAAGATCTGCTAGAGCAGAGGAAGCGAGGCAAGGGAGAAGAACAGTACTTCAGACAGCAGGAAATATCAAAAGACATGAAGAGAGAGAAGCCACTGAATGAACTGGAAGTGATAAAAGAACAGACACGTCTGATCGAAACAATACAGTTGAACTATCAGCTCACAGGCTCGAGTTTTGAATCAGTGATGAGTTGTGTGTATATGTATTATGAGATGACTTCTGGAAATTCCAGCCTTTGTATGAGTAGGCCTACGCGGCTGCAGCATTATTTTCGTAGTTACAAAAGATGCTGTAAATACTTTCCATTGGATTGCAGAATGTTGTTTGATCTTGAACTGGAAATATTTCACATGCAAGACAAATTTGAAATGTTACGACATGAGAAGAAAGACCGTCCAAGCATGAGGAGATTTGAAAGTAAGAATTTAAGAAATGCAGACTGCTATAATAATTGATATTTAGCGGAAGTAAGAGGTACTGAACGAATACAACAAACAGACGGCGAACTTCAATGAAAACGAGAAAGCTGAAATATTCTTACAGTTACCGTATATCGCCATCGGCTTTTTCACCAGCAAAGGTGGATATTTGTCACTTGATCGATATGATGTCCATTTATACATTCCACGTGGCGCAATACCAGAGGGTCAGCTAAAGCAGGTATACATATATGTCGACCCTGATGTCCAGGGCCGGATCTACCATATGGGCACTTTGGGCACGTGCCCAGGGGCCCCTGGGCATCAGGGGGCCCTCCATGGTGGTCCAAAAAAAAAATGAAAAAAAAATATTTCCAAAAATTTGTTTTCCAAAATTTTTTTTTTCCCAAAAATGTTTTTATCTAATTTATTTTATTTATCTAATAGATAAAAAAAAGTTGAGTACATGTACTTAGTTACTTTCCACCACTGAATAATAGTGAATGAAAATTAATAAATCCTTTGAAATAGTAGCCTTGTATTGTTATTTTGCCTTTATTGATTAAATCAACTTTATTTCATGAAAGTCAAGTCAACTGATTGAAACTCATTTTCTAATGAATGCCAGCTTAGCATGTAGGCCTTTGTGCGTCTGTCTGACAGACTACAATGACTGTATAGTTGAGGACTTATTTGTCAGTTGGACAAATAAGGTATCTAAATATTGACAATCACCAAATTGTGAATATTTAGAGGAAAATGAAAAAAAAACTCAAAAATTTTGCGCACGCGCTTCGCATCGTGCACATATTTGCGCACGGCCGCTTCGCGGCCGCACGCGAACGACCCGTGCCCGTGGGGGGGCCCTTGGAGTTTCAGGTGCCCAGGGGCCCTCAGAGGTGTTAATCCTGCCCTGCTGATGTCCCACCTGTTGATTTGGGCGATAGTGAAGAGGATATATTGTCACCAGTGATCCAGTGTGGTCCTCCAGGTCTCTCGTTTTTGGACAGTGTGGTTTTGTCCTTTCCTCATCATGCCAATGATACATCTGAATGGGATCTTAGTGCTCGGATGTGCACTGATGATGATGCTTCACAAATCTGGAAAGTCCTTGATAGCAGCACCGGTGGCAAATTAGTGTCTTCAAAGGGAAATAAGGCAGTCTTCCTGGTTAATCACTTCACTAAGTTTTCATTAATCGGCCAACACTCGCGCAACAGCGGTAAAAGAGTTCAAGTTGGTGCTTTTGGAGATATCTTCAAATCAACCCAAGGATGGTATACGTTCCGGATTTACATTTTGAAAAATGACGCAGTATCTATGCAGGTATATGATAAACAACATGCATGGTAAATGTGACTTCTAATGCAAATGTAAAACGAGTCACAGGAAGCATTTTTAAATGTTATATTAATTTGTTTACTGATGTTTTAAACCTTTAAACTGAACCCAACATGATGCTTATTGTCAAATAATAAGCCTTCTCGCAAGCTTCATTTAAATTATATATGTTACTCTGGTACAAACCAGTCCATGTTTGAATTTGAATTGACCAGACATGAAACACTTTTGCTATGTCATGTGAATCTTAGCAAGTACTTGATCGGGAGTCTAATATCTTTGTGCCATACACATTCTTTGTAAACCGTGTATGTTTATTGGACTTCTCTGAAAAAATACCATGCAACAGATTGTCCTGATTGACATGTTAAATTTTAGAAAAATAGCTTTTTATCAGTGATGAAGTAAGTTAACTGTGTTTTTTTTATTCTGCCGTGCAGAAGGTATTGGATATGGAAGAGCGATTGAAGTCAGAGATTTTGGATGCTTTCAAAGACTTGGTAATTTTCCGCGATCAAGGAGACATGTCCGTTGAGATTTCGAATATCATGGAGGGTTGGGGAATGCAGCCAAACACTTCAGAGGTAAATAAATTTATCCATCACAACATTTACACAGCTTTGTGTATGTATGGGATGAGTATTTTGTTTGTGGTCATGGGTATAAAAGTGTTTTATGAACTTCTTTAAATGTGTTTGCAATATCTGTTTTTGTTTTTGTTTTTCTAAAAAATCAATCCTGCTCGTTTAAATAGGTAATCTAAGGGAAAGTACAACATTGGTATTCTAAATTTAGTGTAAAGTATTCCTTGAGAAATAAATATTCATCACCAAGATCAAACGGATGACCTTACGTTCCCATGTCATAATGGCAGCTGGTTATACAAATCTTTGTTTCTTTATTGTCCTTTAATGCAACAATTACAACAAATCGTTGATTTTGTTAAAACTCAGTCACTACTTCAACTTGCTGTTATTCACTAATAATAACTTGACAAACACAAAAAAGCTAAAATACGTAAGCCACCTTCTAACAACAACAATATTATTTTTTAGAGGGGTTTATTTTAAAATAAATGCTGGAAATGTACACATATCAATGCTACCATAGCACATGTACTATTCAAAAGTATCTTCAATATTGTAATCGAATTGGTATTTATTTATTTTTTTATTTTTTCATCCTCAGAAAGAATATATGGAGGTTTTCCCAGAGTTCGGTAACATTTGAACTGACAAAACAACAATCCATCGAGGCAAGCAAACCTGTGACAGATGATATTCCATACAGTCATGCCCATTGCTGCCAGCTGAGCTCTGAAGCAGAAAGTGAATGGCGTGGAGATACAGTCCAGCTGTCAGTCAAGCCAAAACAAGTAAGTAGAGGTTCATTATGAACATCAATGAAGACAATATCAATGAAAAACCATAATAAAAGATAACTAAAACAACATAAATAAATAAAACAAATTCATATGTACATGAGAATAATAAGTGAAATTAATTTAAAGTAAACCTTTTCCATCATAGATACACGCGTCAAACAACAATGTCGTGGAAAGTGGTGCAGCAGGAAACGAATCATGCCACGCCAGATGTAATAATGTAAGAGTTGGGTTTATAATGTAATACAATAACTCAGTAATCTTACACTATGAATAAGGCCTTTCTTCAGCGACACATTAGTCTTGGTTCAAGACTGCGTTTGTACGTTTTTGATACACGATCCGACGCCGCACGATGGCGGTACACGAACCGCTACAATCGAATCACGAACCGCTACCGTACACGAACTGATATCAAACACAGTTTTGGGAACTTGGTATAGTCACCCCCGTGAAGTTGTAAATCAGTGAACACATCAGTCCGTTGTTGTTTGCGTTAGTTTGTTGTTAGTCCTTGTGTATTTCAGCTTGTAAGTTGTATATTGTATTACACATTGTTTTGAGGACATTGTTTTGAGCTTTACACATCGTTAATTTAACCAAATTAACAAGCAAAAGTCAAGTAAACATAAATTAAGGTCAACAAAAACTGGTTTCTGGTTTGGTGCGCGTAATTTTTAGTTTTCTTTTTGTCGCTATGAAACGATGTCCAATTGCAGCCAAAATTGCTGCGCTATATTTTAAAATTGTTGTCACATGTATGAACGTATGCCCGATGTGTACGTCACCACACCGTTTCAAAGCCAACCAATGACCAGAAACCGGAGACTTCGTTTGGCCTTATTAGTTTCTATAACATCTTGGAAAATATTAGTCCCTAAAAATGTATTAATATTTGCTGTATTAAATATTGTATGTAATATAGGAAATTGTCCTTACAGCACCTTAAACAATTTTTAGAGAAGATTAAGACCATCTTGAGCTTTACACTTAATAAATTTTACATTAAAATTCGACCATTTGGTAATTTTATTGTTACCAATCTTTTAAATTTTTACAAAAAGTTTCAACGGTACCCCCACGTTTGTTATTTCACAATGTAGAGAGAAACGGAGGAGACATTTACTGAAACCAAAATCGATGGACGTGGTGAACGTTCTCTGCATATGCCAATGGTAGCTGTCAAAGTAAGTACAATATGGGTATTATTATATTTTGAGGACAAGCAAAAGTCAAGTAAACATAAATTAAGCTCAACAAAAATAGTTTCCAGTTTCTGGTTTTGCGTGCGAATTTTTTGTTTCTTTTTTGAGGGGATATGAAACGATGTCCAATTGCTGGCAAAATTGCTGGATCGATTGGAATTCTGCCGCTTATGCCCAATTTGTACGTCACCGCACCGTTATTGAAGCCAACCTATGATCAGAAACCGGATACTTTGTTTGGCCTTATTAGTTTATATAACTTATTGGTTTATATATGGAAAGCATGAGCAAAAACGTTTAATCAGAAAAAAGTGTATAAAATGCACATTGTCAAGGTATAACAAAACATCATCAAGTCATTAATTTAATTGTTGAACATGTGACAAATGTAAATATTATTACTCAATTACTCATTGGCCAAAATTCGGGTAAAACTTGCATGTAATGCATCATACGAAGACTATGGAAACAATGCAGGAAATAGATAGAGGCAGTTTTTACACTGTGGGAATTTACATGGATAACAATGCCCTTCACTCATTGACTTATTGACAGTTTTGTTCACATTGCATCATTTATGTTTGGTGTCATATTTTGTCAGGGCATCACCAAAAGAACATGTACACAAATCGATCGATCGATCGATCAATCAATCAATATGTAAAAATAAATAATAAAAACATGACTTTATGTGTACACTTACTCTCTTTGAATCTGTTGGAATCCATTTTAATCGAGTTATACATTATACAACCATAAAGTGAAATGCAATGTTTACTAGAAAATAGTAGTCCCTAAAATGCATTAATATTTGGTGTATTAAGTCTTCTACAGGAAACTTTTCTTACAACACCCAATTATTTCCAGGGAAGATTAATACCATCGTGAGCTTTTTATTTAAAATTTAAGCATTTTGTTATTTTATTATTACCAGTCTTTTAACTTACCTTTACAAAATTTCAACGGTACCCCCACATTTATTATCTCACAATGTAGAGAGAAATGGAGAAGGCCCTTACAAGAAGACCACGGCAAGAGTTCGGAGATTATGGTGGTTTAACAGAGGAAATAGTTAGTACTGTTTGCAAAATACTTGACGAGCGTAAAAGTGATAAAGAACTACTTACTGAGTATACTGACTACCTCTCCGGTACGGGTTATATATCTGCGACAGCCACGAACAAGGAGATACTGAAAATCTACTTCGCGAAGTGTGTACAACATCACATATCTAACGAGAAGTCTGTGCAGTATCTGAAACAAGTGTTAAGTCACCTAAATATCGAAGAAGCTGTCAGGATAATAAATGTATCAGGTAAGTGCCACCGCTTTCGAACAGTATGATTTGCTTCCTAATTCCTATAACAGAACCGCCACGAATGTAATTGTCTTTAATGTAATTTTGTGACGTGTGGTTCTAAAATATTGTAGATAGGTCAACAGCAACAAGCCACAGTTATATCAATAGGGGCTTGGACACGTTTCCTCTTATTGTTTTAACATATACCTACTTTCTAATGTATAGATATGAACGTTATGAATGAGAATAAAGAACAGGAGTCTGTAGAAGAGGATACCAGAGTACAGCAGTCTCAACCTCTTATAACGGTATGTTTCTTTTTCTCTAGTCTTTGCTGATCTTTCCTCAGTAAAATATTTATTCCATTTTCCTGATTTTATTCTTTGAGTAAAAATGATAACAACATTGAAGTTGTATTTTAATAGGTTTGAAATGTGCATCTAAATTTGATTAATATTTTTACTTCTTTACTTGTGTTCATTGCTTCAGAATTTACCATAGGATAGGGGTAGGCGACTTGGTAACACAATTTTCTACACAGAGGGGTGCTATTTATACCCAGATTACTGTGTCATACACTGAAGAAGTAAATACCCAAAAACGATTTCCATAATGCACTGGAAGTGGTCACATGATTCCATCTCACCCAGTTTATTTATTGTAATTGATTGACAATTAATCCCCAGAAATACGTATTAAAATGTATACATTATCAGCATTTTCCACTGAAATTCAAGTGGTCACGTCCGATCTGTCTTTATCATCCATTAACGTCCAGTAACATACTGCCCTTACCAACACATTTCGAACTCAATGAACTGTGATTCCATTTCAGACACCTTTTCTTGGTCCACATATTGTAACAAAAAAAAATTAAAAAATAAAAATCAAGATTCAATTCAAAAGAACTGTTAGAATATCGATAACCATTATTTAGGTTTAACTTAAACAATGTTGAGACGATCGGTGTTTAGATTTAAGGTCAATAGTAGATTATAGCCGAACATAATACAATTTTCACTTTTACTATTTTTTTATTTTAGGCTTTTATTATTATGGTCTAAATTAGCCAGCTGGGAATTCAGTGTGACACGAAATAAGAAAATAACTAGAGGTATAGAGTTTGTAAAAAACAAACTCAAGGTGTTTGGGGGTTCATGTTATGGTGTCATCACCTAAAGTTGTTTAAAAATGCAAAATAAATACAAAATGTTAACATTGTATAAGTTTGTATTTAACAGAAATAAAGAGCCTATTTTAAGTTTACTATGAATTAAAGTGCTTGTTATTATCAGATTATATTGTCTTTCTCCCAGTTATGATAAACAACATTTAAGAAATCTAATCCTTAATAGAACGCCCATTATTACAGCTAAAATGGGGAGACATTGCAGGAACGAGCCAAGCCAGGCAGCTATTTTTTCTGCAGTACAATTCCTCATTCACTTACAAATTCCCATAAAAGGTTACAAAGGTTGAAAGGTTCTTCAATAGTTAATTCCCCAAAACTTGCACGAGCATGTTAGTCTAGTGAGTAGAATGCTCGTTCTCAAGGTGTTTGGTTGTTCATCATGTTATAACGTCATCACCTAAAGTTGTTTAAAAGTACATTAATTAAGTCTGAACTTGGTAAATATGGTTTCCTCTTCAGAAAAGTTTCATGATAAAACTTGCATCCGTGGTGCCAAGTGCGACTTGACAAGAGACTACAGCTATGGAGTTAAGTTCAGCATGTGACTTGACTTCAGACTACTAGACCATGGAGCGTGCAATGAAAATGCATTCAGAAATTGAGTTTCGTGACGCATATCAAGCATGAGCGTAGAAACAGTTTAATAGATAATTACATGTAAATTCTAATTATATAAATCCACACTCACAAAACTTGCCAGTTTGGCAGATATTTGCATTTGAACTATGACATGAAAATAGCGCCCTCTTTCGGTCATTCTTAAAAAACTATACATTTTAATGGGGATTTTTGTATAATTGAATAGTTCACATGGGCTATGTTTTTTCATGTTTCCCCTACCCTAATCTGTCAAATTGGTCCAGTGAGGTAGGGAAGAGTTTGGAAAGGGCATTCCATATTTGGGAAATATGTGATGCCATTGTAAAGAACTGAACCAGTTTAAAACAAATCTTGCCTTGAATAAAAGGTCTGAACTCGACTGCTCCCTGAACGACTGACCCCCATCCCCCCCGGGTTTTACCCATTACTCCCAGGGTAGGATCTATGGTGTCGTGGTGTAGCATTCCAATATAATTGATCATGTGTAAAACTTCTAAATTGTCCATATATTTCAATATTTTGGGGTTTCATTTCCCATCCCCCATCTTCTTACCTTGAGCTCCACCCTCTTTAGGCAACCCTGGATCTAACCCTACCTACATCAAAGACCAATTTGTGAATCTTTTCTCATCTTTAAAAAGTAAATTATTGGTTATTAATTGTCAACGTTTTGTGTAAATATTTAAATTGATGAAACACATTCTTCGTTAATACATAAAATTAATAAGATATTTAAATAAAGTAAATGCGAAACAACATTATCTTTTGAATGACACTTCTGCTTTTTTTTGTCATGGTCATGATACTCCTTTTCCATCCATTTTTGCACCCATCAATAATAATCCATTTCATACAGGATAAAGGCTATCCAAACTTCTAGGTCTAATTTGCAATGAAAAGAGAAAAACAATTCTGAAGTACAAAATACAAAATAAGTGAACCTGTAGTCCCTAACATTAATTGGATTTGGCTAGTATTGTTAAATCTTTGGCACTTAAAAAAACGTTTACTGGTGCATGAAAAGAAAGTCAACAGAATGTTTTAATTAAAGTTTATAAGGGGCAACATTATCTCAATCAGAGTAGACTTTCAACGGGTCATGGAATCAGTGTCCTAGTGTAAGATGAACAAAGCGGGTGATTGAAAATTACTGGCTCATTTGTTAAGCAGTCTGCAAGGATAAGTCATCTGAAGTTGATGGCCAGGGTAGCTGTAATGCCATGTGATTTCTTCATTATAAGTGTATTATATAGTACAGCTGATGCATTGAAGAGTGTGTGAAGATAGGCACTTTCATGTGAAAATCTCTCTGCTTCTCCAGCACCTTCACTGCTGTCTACACTCACTGGCCCAAAGTATTGCAACATGCTCAAAATAGCAATTTACAGCAACAGGTGAGATTTAATCTGATTTCATCGATCGTGTATTACATAATTTCCGAGCAAGAACAGTAAAAAAGAACATTGACTTCAAAACACAGGCACTTTCAAGAAGTCTTAAGTAGTGTAAATAAAATAAAATAAATTATTGTAACACAGTTCTCCAAACTGAACTTTGGTGTGTGTTGCAATACTTATGGCCAGTGAGTGTATATCAGTATCAGTACATAATGTATCTGAGCTAACTGCAGTCTCTACCAGTTCTGTTGCAACTAGAGATTGGCTGTACACCAAGTCAATTGTATTCTTAGTAAATGATCTATGAAATACCAGTGTAGGAAATGTACTTTTCAGATGTGTTTTCAGATTGTGGGACCTGTACTTACTGCAGTCAACTCCCTCCACTTCTTGTACGCACTTTATTAACTTACGATGTAATGACTTTGTGAAAAAAAATCATTGTTTTTATTATTTTCTTCTGGATGACTTCTTCACAGAATTTTATTTATGCATCATTGTACCAAAGAGGTATTTCATCTGATGGATCTGGCCTTGTCAAGAATTGGGTACATACTCATTATAGCAAAGACAATGATAGCAAACTTCTAAACCCACAAGATCTTTATCTTCGATTTGCAAAAGTAACCTCTCATCTTTCCGTTGGACTGCTTCAAACAGTTGGCATGCAATCAATGTTTGGCACTGTGAATACTTATTAGTTTTTTTTCCTCAATTTTTCTTGGTTTGTCAGGGAGGAACTCTGATGAAGACCACGGTTTTCTTCTCTGGGGTTCAGTGCTGCATTCTCACCGCTGAACCTCATCTTGACCTGAATATGTATGAAGAAATGATAAATATTGAATAGAAATAGAGGAATAAGTGAGTAAGGGGAATGGGCATTGTAGACAGAAAGAGAGGGAAAATTAACAAAAGTACACACACAAGACAAGGTAAACAGATAGAAAGAAACGAAAAAGCAACATATAACTAGAAACAATTTTACTGCATATTAAGCTTGGGTGATAAACACGATAATATCGAATATCGCGATACCTTTTTTATTCGATTACAATATCGAGAACCTTTTTTAAGTTATCGGCATATCGGCGAATCGCGAATAAAAATATATCACGATAAAAAATAAATCGACATTGTGAGTCAAGTCAGAAATTCCATGGAAACAAAAACAGAACAGTCTTTTGAGCTTTTAGAAATGAGAAACAAAAGCAAACTACTTCAGAAGTACATACATGCTCTGCAAATGAATTTGCAATTTATTGTGACACTTGAAGAGGGGTATATACCTGTGGTTATCGGCTCTAAAGCAATCATGCATGAATGCAAAAAAGAATTGCGATATTATCGAAAATCGCGATATGTTTGCCGATATATCGTGGATGAAAAAAAAATCGATATCGCCCAAGCTTACTGCATACTTGAAACTTGATTGAATTTTTGGAAAGAATGTCGTATCCGACCACCACTTTTAAAGGGTTTTGGGAATTTTTGCAACCACTAACCAGTTAAAATTATTCTATCGATTTTTGGTGGTACAGAAAGCGAAAACTATCTTTAAAATCCACTTTTATTCCCTTCTAAAAAATCCTCCCCTTCAGAAAATAGAAGGATCCTATTATAGTTGCCACTGCGCATGTACAAATGACTGTGTTGGTCACTAATTGTGGAGTTTACGACATCAGACTGACATGACTGAGGAATTCATCGTATAGCAAAATGGCTGATTTTTCATGAAATAAATATCCTGGAATAATGTGAAGTATGTCCATCATCATCCATATGTTCTCCACCTTACGAGGTAGGTAAGATTACTTTAATGGTTATACTGAATGAGAAAAAGTGGCGGTCGGATGCGACATTCTACCCGTATTTTTCAATATTTGCCTACCTTGATGTTTCTGTTTCTTCTTAATCTTATTTCTTCCTCTCAGCCCTGCAAATGGCATGGAAGCATTTGTATCACTCAAGAGTGGTACCCATAAATCTGTAAATCAAATGGTAATTAATTTTAGGAATGTCGGCTATTCATCCATTAATACATACATGTAAAATAAAAAATAAATGGGTCAGCACCCATCTTCATTGTATACACTATGAAAAATTAACTTAAGTTCCCAAAATGTAGTTCAGCTGAATAAGCATCATTTCCATGCTTAGTTATTCACACCGCCAATAGTTGAATATTCTTGGCCCATGTACAAAGTTATGTTTGTGCAACTACAATACATGTAGTATTACTTTTAAGTATCTGATACAACTCCAGTATAAAGATCCCATTTTTCAACAGTGCTGATTTTCCCCCAAAAACGTGCCCCTTTGAGGATGTTGATGGATTTGGGGTGGTTAGGGTAACTTATAGTTTATTTTGTTGGTCAAGGTATTAACATGGTAACTATAGAAGATAATCACCAGGAATGATCTTATTTTTAAATTGTCACTACACGATACTGAGGGACAGATCACAATGAGATATTAAAGTCTGAAGACATAAGTTAAATTCTCAAGGATATTTTTCATATCAAGTCCAACTATTTTACAAAAAATATGTAGTCTGATTAGGTCCAGATATTTTTCAAATTCATTTAAAAATAATTCCTACGTTACCTGTAACAGAGATTCTGACAGTTGTTCGTTACCGGCGACGTGGCGATCACAAGTTATAACGTTACTCGTTAGCTCCAACAGCCCTAAGGTTAGACCATTCCTTGCTTCATGGTTAGACATGGTTTATTGGCAATATCACACTAAACCATACCATCTATTTCTTCCATCCACTTGCACATGGAAGAAACTAGCTTTGTCCAACTCATTTCCGAAAATGAAAACAATTTGGATTCCATGCTAGACAAATAGTACATTTTCTGCGACGCATTTTCTGCAGACGGGCCCGACAGACGCTAGGTAAGCCATTGTTGTTGCTGCCATGCATATGCGCATGGCGGGTCATGACCTTACAAATGTAACAGCTAGGTCTTCGTACGATCGAAGGTATTATATGCTAATTAGATACTGCAGTGAATGTGTTTACGAGGCATATACACACACTATAGGCCGATATGTCTGTGTGTAAGAAAACGTCAAGGCCATTCACACAGTATGGCTGTCAACTTCTGAACAGTTGTTCATTTAAACTTCTGTTTTCGACCGGAAGGAGAGGTCAAATTGGGGTCATATCTGTGTAAGAAATGTGACATAGTTCAAGGTCTTTAAGATGATGCAAAGATTGTGAAAATATTTTCTGTGGTTCATGAGATATGATTTTTTGAATTTGTTTGATTTGTTTTTGAAATTTTCAACTTCCGGTTTCGACCGGAAGGAGAGGTCGAATTGGGGTCACGTTTGTGTACGAAAAATCACATAATTAAAGATCTATATCATGGTGCAAAGACTGTGAAAATATCGTTTGTGGTTCATGAGATATGATTTTTTGAAAATATTAACCTTTGATTTAGTGTAATTCGATATCTGATGACCTCACTATGACATCACAACTTAGTGTACAACTACATGTTAAGGTTTAGGCACAACTACATGTTAAGGTCTAAGTATGTGTGAAGTTTTAAGGTTCTGTGAACTCTGCAACTATGTTTTTGTCTGTGGATAATTCTTATTCGGAAGAAGAAAAAGAAGAAGAAACTAGAGGTATAGAGTTTGTAAAAAACAAACTCAAGGTGTTTGGGGTTCATGTTATGGTGTCATCACCTAAAGTTGTTTAAAAATGCAAAATAAATCCAAAATGTTAACATTGTACAAGTTTGTATTTAACAGAAATAAAGAGCATATTTTAAGTGTACTATGAATTAAAGAGCTTTTTATTATCAGATTATTGTCTTTCTCCCAGTTATGATAAACAACATTTAAGAAATCTAATCCTTAATAGAGCGCCCATTATTACAGCTAAAATGGGGAGACATTGCAGGAACGAGTCAAGCCAGGCAGCTATTTTTTCTGCAGTACAATTCCTCATTCACTTACAAATTCCCATAAAAATCTAATGTTACAAAGGTTGAAAGGTTCTTCAATAGTTAATTCACCAAAAACTTGCACGAGCATGTTAGTCTAGTGAGTAGAATGCTCGTTCTCAAGGTGTTTGGTTGTTCATCATGTTAGGACGTCATCACCTAAAGTTGTTTAAAAGTACATTAATTAAGTTGGAACTTGGTAAATATGGTTTTCTCTTCAGAAAAGTTTCATGACAAAATTCGCATCCGTGTTGCCAAGTGCGACTTGACAAGAAACTACGGCTATGGAGTTAAGTTCAGCATGTGATTTGACTTCAGACTAGCTAGACCATGGATATGGAGCGTGCAATGAAAATGCATTCAGAAATTGAGTTTCGTGACGCATATCAGGCATGAGCGTACAAACAGTTTAATATATAATTACATGTAAATTCTAATATATAAATCCACACTCACAAAATTTGCCAGTTTGGCAGATTATTTGCATTTGAACTATGACATGAAAATAGCGCCCTCTTTTGGCCATTCTTAGAAAACCACATTTTCATTGGAGATTTTTGTATAATTGAATAGTTCACATGGGCTGGTTTTTGTTATGTTTCTCTACCCTAATCTGTCAAATCGGTCCAGTCAGGTAGGGAAGAGTTTGGAAAGGGGATTCCATATTTGGGAAATATTTGATGTCATTGTAAAGAAATGAACCAGTTTAAAAAAAATCTTGCCTTGAATAAAAGGTCTGAACCCAACTTTTCCCTGAACGTCTAACCCCCCCCCCCCAAGTTTTCCAATTTAATTGATCATGTAAAAAACTTCTAAATTGTCCATTCATTTCAATATTTTGGGGTTTCATTTCCCATTTCCCATCTCCTTACCTTGAGCTCCACCCTCTTTAGGCAACCCTGGATCTAACCCTACCTACATCAAAGACCAATTTGTGAATCTTTTCTCATCTTTAAAAAGTAAATTATTGGTTATTAATTGTCAACATTTTGTGTAAATATTTAAATTGATGAAACACATTCTTCGTTAAAATACAAAATTAATAAGATATTTAAATAAAGGAAATGCGAAACAACATTATCTTTTGAATGACACTTCTGCTTTATTTTGTCATGGTCATGATACTTTTCCATCCATTTTTGCACCCATCAATAATAATCCATTTCATACAGGATAAAGGTTATCCAAACTTCTAGGTCTAATTTGCAATGAAAAGAATAATTTTTTTCTTAAGTACAAAATACAAAATAAGTGAACCTGTAGTCCCTAACATTAATTGGATTTGGCTAGTATTGTTAAATTTTTGGCACTTAAAAAAACTTTTACTGGTGCATGAAAAGAAAGTCAACAGAATGTTTTAATTAAAGTTAATGGTTAAAGGGGCAACATTATCTCAATCAGAGTAAACTTTCAACGGGTCATGGAATCAGTGTCCTAGTGTAAGATGAACAAAGCGGGTGATTGAAAATTACTGGCTCATTTGTTAAGCAGTCTGCAAGGATAAGTCATCTGAAGTTGATGGCCAGGGTAGCTGTAATGCCATGTGATTTCTTCATTATAAGTGTATTATATAGTACAGCTGATGCATTGAAGAGTGTGTGAAGATAGGCACTTTCATGTGAAAATCTCTCTGCTTCTCCAGCACCTTCACTGCTGTCTACACTCACTGGCCAAAAGTATTGCAACATGTTCAAAATCGCAATTTACAGTAACAGGTGAGATGATCATTTAATCTGATTTCATCAATCGTGTATTACATAATTTTCGAGCAAGAACAGTAAAAAGAACATTGACTTCAAAACACAGGCACTTTCAAGAAGTCTTAAGTAGTGTAAATAAAATAAAATAAATTATTGTAACACAGTTCTTCAAACTGAACTTTGGTGTATGTTGCAATACTTATGGCCAGTGAGTGTATATCAGTATCAGTACATAATGTATCTGAGCCAACTGCAGTCTCTACCAGTTCTTTTGCAGCTAGAGATTGGCTGTACACCAAGTCAATTGTATTCTTAGTAAATGATCTATGAATTACCAGTGTAGGAAATGTACTTTTCAGACGTGTTAGTTTTCAGATTGTGGGACCTGTACTTACTGCAGTCAACTCTCCTCCATTTCTTGTACGCACTTGATGAACTTACGATGTAATGACTTTGTGAAAAGAATTTCATTGTTTTCTTCTGGATGACTTCTTCACAGAATTTTATTTATGCATCATTGTACCAAATAGGTCTTTCATCTGATGAATCTGGCCTTGTCAAGAATTGGGTACATACTCATTATAGCAAAGACAATGATAGCAAACTTCTAAACCCACAAGATCTTTATCTTCGATTTGCAAAAGTAACCTCTCATCTTTCCGTTGGGCATGCAATCAAGGTTTGGCACTGTGAAAACAGTTTTTTCTCAATTTTTCTCGGTTTGTCAGGGAGGATCTCTGATGAAGACCACAGTTTTCTTCTCTGGGGTTCAATGCTGCATTCTCACCGCTCAACCTCATCTTGACCTAAATATGTATGAAGAAAGAATGATAAATATTTAATAGAAATAGAGGAATAACTGAGTAAGGGGAATGGGCATTGTAGACAGAAAGAGATTGAAAATTAACAAAAGTACACACACAAGACAAGGTAAACAGATAGAAAGAAACGAAAAAGCAACATCTAACTTGAAACAATTTTACTGCATACTAAGCTTGGGTGATAAACACGATATCGAATATTGCGATAACTTTTTTATTCGATTACAATATCGAGAACCTATTTAAGTTATCGGCATATCGGCGAATCGCGAATACAAATATATCACAATAAAATATAAATCGACATTGTGAGTCAAGTCAGAAATTCCATGGAAATAAAATCATTAGTGTTTTGAGCTTTTAGAAATGAGAAACAAAAGCAAACTACTTCAGAAGTACATACACGCTCTGCAAATAAATTTGCAATTTATTGTGACACTTGTAGAGAGGTACATACCTGTGGTTATCGGCTCTAAAGCAATCATGCATGAATGCAAAAAAAGAATTGCGATATTATTGAAAATTGCAATATATGTTTGCCGATATATCATGGATAAAAAATCGTTATCGCGCAAGCTTACTGCATACTTGAAACTTGATTGAATTTTGGAAAGAATGTCACATCCAACCGCCACTTTTTAAGGTTTTTGAAAATAAATTCCAACCACTAACCAGTTAAAAATTATTCTATCGATTTTTGGTGAAACTATCTTTAAAATCCACTTTTATGATGGTTTTCGGACTTTATTTCCTTCTAAAAATCCTCCCTTCAGAAAATAGAAGGATCATATTATAGTTGCCACTGCACATGTACAATGACTGTTGGTCACTAATTGTGGAATTTACATCAGACTGACATGACTGAGAATTCATCGTATACCAAAATGGCTGATTTTTCATGAAATAAATATCCTGGAATAATTTGAAGTATATGTCCATCATCATCCATATGTTCTCCACCTTACGAGGTAGGTAAGATTACTTTATTGGTTATATTGAATGAGAAAAGTGGCGGTTCAATTCGACATTCTAACCGAATTTTTCAATATTTGCCTACCTTGATGTTTCTGTTTCTTCTCATTTCTTCCTCTCAGCCCTGCAAATGGCATGGAAGCATTTGTACCACTCTGAGTGGTACCCATAGATCTGTAAATCAAATGGTAATTAATTTTAGGAATGTCGGCTATTCATCCATACATGTAAAATAATAAATAATTGGGTCAGCATCCATCTTCATTGTATACACTATGAAAAAATAATCCAAAACTTTAGTTCAGCTTGAAGTTCATTTCCATGCTTATTCACACCGCCGAAGGTTGAATATTCTTGGTTCATATACAAAGTTATGTTTGTGCAACTAGTATTACTTTTAAGCATCTGATAAAACTCTATTATAAAGATCCCATTTTTCAACAGTGCTGATTTTTACCAAAAAAGTGCCCCTTTCAGGATTTTCATGGATTTGGGGTGGTTAAGGTTAGTTTATTTTGTTGGTCAAGGTTATTTTGTTGGTCAAGGTATTAACATGGTAACTATTGAAAATAATCACCAGGAATGATCTTTTTTTGAAATTGTCACTAAAAAAGTATGATGATATCAGAAGTACATACACGCTCTGCAAATAAATTTGCAATTTATTGTGACACTTGTAGAGGGTACATACCTGTGGTTATTGGCTCTAAAGCAATCATGCATGAATGCAAAAAAAGAATTGCGATATTATTGAAAATTGCAATATATGTTTGCCGATATATCGTGGATAAAAAAATCGTTATCACCCAAGCTTACTGCATACTTGAAACTTGATTGAATTTTTGGAAAGAATGTCGTATCCGACCACCACTTTTAAAGGGTTTTTGGGAATTTTTTTGCAACCACTAACCAGTTAAAATTATTCTATCGATTTTTGGTGGTACAGAAAGCGAAAACTATCTTTAAAATCCACTTTTATTTCCCTTCTAAAAATCCTCCCTTCAGAAAATAGAAGGATCCTATTATAGTTGCCACTGCGCATGTACAAATGACTGTGCTGGTCACTAATTGTGGAGTTTACGACATCAGACTGACATGACTGAGGAATTCATCGTATAGCAAAATGGCTGATTTTTCATGAAATAAATATCCTGGAATAATGTGAAGTCGGTCGGATGCGACATTCTACCCGTATTTTTCAATATTTGCCTACCTTGATGTTTCTGTTTCTTCTTAATCTTATTTCTTCCTCTCAGCCCTGCAAATGGCATGGAAGCATTTGTACCACTCAGAGTGGTACCCATAAATCTGTAAATCGAATGGTAATTAATTTTAGGAATGTCGGCTATTCATCCATACATGTAAAATAATAAATAATTGGGTCAGCATCCATCTTCATTGTATACACTATGAAAAATAACCCAAAACTTTAGTTCAGCTTGAAGTTCATTTCCATGCTTATTTACACCGCCAAAGGTTGAATATTCTTGGCTCATGTACAAAGTTATGTTTGTGCAACTACAATACATGTAGTATTACTTTTAAGTATCTGATAAAACTCCATTATAAAGATCCCATTTTTCAACAGTGCTGATTTTTTTCCCAAAAAAGTGCCCCTTTCAGAATTTTGATGGATTTGGGGTGGTTAGGGTTATAGTTTATTTTGTTGGTCAAGGTATTAACATGGTAACTATTGAAAATAATCACCAGGAATGATCTTATTTTTAAATTGTCACTACACGATACTGAGGGACAGATCACAATGAGATATTAAAAGTCTGAAGACATAAGTTAAATTGTCAAGGATATTTTTCATATAGGCCTAAGTCCAACTATTTTACAAAATATATGTAGTCTGATTAGGTCCAGATATTTTTCAAATTCTTTTAAAATTAATTCCTACATTACCTGTAACGTTAGCTGCGACGTATGTTATGTACGTTAGCTCCAACAGCCCTAACGCTTAGACATTGGCAATATCACACTCAACCATACCGTCTATTTCTTCCATCCACTTGCACATGAAAGAATCTTTGTCCAACTCATCTCCAAAAATGATAACAATTTGGATTCCATGCTAAATTAGTACATTTTCTGCGACGCATTTTCTGCAGACGGGCCCGACACTCAGGGAAGCCATTGTTTTTGCTGCTGCATGGTACTATACTGTGCGCGTGCATGCATGGCAGGTCATGACCTGCGCGGTCTTCGTAAACTCGAACTATTCTATTCTAATTAGATAATGCATATACACACACACTATAGGCCGATATGTCTGTGTGTAAGAGAACGTCAGTATGGCTGTGCTTCTGAATAGTCGTTCATTTAAACTTCTGTTTTCGACCGGAAGGAGAGGTCAAATTGGGGTCATATCTGTGTAAGAAATGTGACATAGTTCAAGGTCTTTAAGATGATGCAAAGATTGTGAAAATATTTTCTGTGGTTCATGAGATATGATTTTTTGAATTTTTTTGATTTGTTTTTGAAATTTTCAACTTCCGGTTTCGACCGGAAGGAGAGGTCGAATTGGGGTCACGTTTGTGTACGAAAATCACATAATTAAAGATCTATATCATGGTGCAAAGACTGTGAAAATATCGTTTGTGGTTCATGAGATATGATTTTATGAAAATATTAACCTTTGATTTAGTGTAATTCGATATCTGATGACCTCACTATGACATCACAACTTAGTGTACAACTACATGTTAAGGTTTAGGAACAACTACATGTTAAGGTCTAAGTATGTGTGAAGTTTTAAGGTTCTGTGAACTCTGCAACTATGTTTTTGTCTGTGGATAATTCTTATTCGGAAGAAAAAGAAGAAGAAAAAAAAAAAACCGAACAATAACAATAGGTGTTTGGGCACCAACCCAAACACCTAAAAAAAAAACGAACAATATCAAGAGGTGTTTGGGCACCAACCCAAACACCTAATAACACATTCTGTATGAACACATACACGAAGTCAGGCTGACAGTTACAACTGTTCAAAGACGGCGCCCTAGTTTATGTAGTCTGGGTTCCCTAATTGACATTGATAATATCTCTGCGCCACACATAAAGTAGTTTTATAATACACGAATAAAGCAGAACCTTTACACGATGTACACGACATAGTTTTATATAATCTCTTGAGTTTTCACCGTAATTCACACGCAGGGCCGTAGTCATGACATTATCTTTGTGGTAGACTAGAGACATTTGAGTGCGTGAACAAGAACAACATCCCAAAAATCATTTGACGAGGGGAGGGGCTTGGGCAGGCAACGCAATCATTTCATCAATTCAAGTCTCCCTTAGCCTTAGTCCGATTAATGTTGAACTGTCTGATATTTTCGTAACTATTTTTGTCACATTTTAGGCAATGCTAATTAATTTTCATCAACAAGAAAAAATTATTGTTATTTTCTTATTAATGTGCAATACAAATACCATAACCATTTGATTTAAGTATAGTTAAGCACGGTTTAATTGAAAACTATGTAATAAGCCTACATGAGTAAAATTGTGTTAAACACTTGTGTTAAACGCTTGTTATAAGCTTGTCTTCAAACATAACAATGTTTTAAAATTTGCCATACAGGATAAGGGACATACAGTAAAAGAGACCTTGAAGGATTCGAAGGCAATTAATTATTTGCTAGACAATAACACCAAAGGTAAAATCATAAGTTTATTAGAGTGTTGAGCATTAGAAGCAAACTAAATAGTCCAGTATTTTTCATGAGTACAAGCACGAGTATGAGGACTATAACTT
>CM055816.1:90167150-90186145 GCA_029582265.1 Zoroaster sp. YZ-2022 | reverse complement strand
TAGCATCAACAGGCAGTATAAAGAAGGTTTCGCTGGATAAAAACAATTTCCATGGATTACAGCCAGTCCATCTAACTCCTGTTCCTTCTTTGGAGGTATTGACTTTACAGGAGTGCAGTCTGATGAGTGATGATATTGAGGCAGTTTTCTCTATCATAGCATCTGCAGGCAGTTTAAAGCAGGTTTGGCTGGTTGAAAACAATTTCCATGGATTACAGCCAGTCCAGATATCTCCTGTTCCTTCTTTGGAGGTATTGACTTTATGGGAGTGCTGTCTGATGAGTGAGGATATTGACACGGTGTAAATACAGCTGAACGTGGGGCGAATTCACCTCCAACAAACGGCCGGAAATAGACGAAACCACGGGGACACAAGTCGACTACCGTGACAAAAATATGGGAAAGAAGAAATCCCAAAAATACTGAACTGTAGATTTAGTTCACAAAATGTCTCTTTCGAATTAAATTCAGCTCTCAGACATATCTACCCGGTCAATACGGAACTTTCTCTAATCACTCCACAGACGAGTCGTAAGCGACGTCATGAAGCGCTGAACCCGTGTACCGCGGCTACAATTGGATATAAAGTTCATAATTGGTCATTACACAACATTATATAGCTAATAGCGTTTTAGTAATGTTCTTTGCTCTATGGTCGCCTAAAATAATAATTAAATAGTCATTTTATGGATTTACGAGTCTCAGACTGAAATAAGACGCTGTTATTTTTGCCCTTCAACATTTTGGGTTTGTGAGTCCACTGATTAAATTTTCGCATAGTTGATTTAACTGCAAAAGAAACATTAAAATCCATCTGTGTTTGAAATCAGTTGAATTATTCAGCCATGTAGAGCCACATTTTTTTTTTTTGAGTTGCCCTCCACGAATTGAAAATATTGATTTGAAGGGGCTTCGGTCTCGGTCGATTTTTTCCTTCCTTCCTTGACTGTCATTTTAACAAATTCTACATTGATTTTTAACTTTTCAAGGTTGTACACATGATTGGCAAAATGTCTGTTGCTGCATCCATACTACAGAATTACAACCTAAAGAACAGATGCCATTTTGTACATAAAATTGTTAGACATTGAAATCAATCAAAAGAGTTGTATGGATGCTTGTAAATTGGCTAATAAAAGCAATGAAATACATAATATTATTTTAACTGTCTGTTGGGTTTCATGACTTGACTTTTGTGTTACACTTCCTCCTGACAATCAATTAAAACCACTTTTGTTGACCTGGTTAACCTACTTGTAAACAATTCTAGAAATGAGTGTACATGGTCTTACAGCATGTAACATGTGAAATGACGGAGTGTAAATGAACCCAACCATGATCCTTTGTTGACAAGAAAACAGAATATATCCACTGGATCAAATCTTGATAATTGGTTGCCCTTTTCACTTTGTTTATGGAAAAACCTTTCAATTTTAGATTTAAATGAAGCCAACATTGGTATTTATCTCTTTTGGTATTAAGTCTTGTACAAAAATAAATTTAATCTGTATTTATAATATACTTCACTTTCAGGTTAAGTTTATAACAAAATATAATGATAAATTGACAATGATAGTGACATGGCAACCAAGCATCTCCTTATTGTGACATGCTTATATAAACTGTCTCTTTATTTGTTTTCACCACTATACTGTAATAATAATAATAAAAACTAGAGCTTAAGTGTTTGTTGGAAGACAGCTAAACGATGGTGTTCGGAGTCCACTTCAGTTCAATCAAATTATCAACGATGATGTCACATATACATATTTTGCAAAGGTATCATCATCTTTTATTATAACAATATCAATTTCATATTCAATATATCAATTTTTGATTTAGAATGTGTGGTGACTTTGGACTTCCCTGTTTGGAGCCGGAGGTAAAAGGCTCAGAACAGGTGATTTGAAGGTGACATATATGACACAATGAAAACTTCCTCATGATCATGAAAAAAAATAACGTTAGTACTTGGTTTGGTTCAATTTCTGAGATTGGAAAATAATCCCCTTTTTAAAAGAATGCCACTAAGAACTCTGAGTTTTGATGATGTCATCAAACCTACTTTTTTGAAAATATATAAGATGTCACTATCACTTTTATCTGCAGAAGTCATATTCAAATTTCTCTTATAATTTTTGAGATTATTATTTTTCTAAACCTGCCACAAGATGGCAAATTCGTGTGACGGGTATTAATATGACGCCATCCTTCACATTTAAAAAAAAAGGTTCACATAATCCGTAGTAATTTCACGTCCACTGAAGGCAGTATATACCATATCCGGTTTCGACCGGGAAAGAGAGGTCTGATTGGGGTCATGGTTCTGTGTAACGAGTAATGTTACATAATTCAAGATCTGTAAAGATGATGATGCAAAGATTGAAAAATATCTTTGTGGTTCATGAGATATGATTTTTGGAAATATTACAGACGTTTGATTTTTAGTGTATTTTGCTATCTCATGACGTCACCATGACGTCACAACTTTACCTGAAACTATGTCATAAATTTATTGGACAAATACATGTTATGAGTATAAGTATCTGTCAAGTTTGAAGGCTCTGTGAACTTTGGAACTGTTTTTTTGTTCGATAAGTCTCATCGAGGAGAAAGGGGAAAAAAATAGCAGAGATTGTCAAAATTGCAATCACACAATTTAAAATAAGTAATGCCAGTAATTAATTTGATTACAATATTAGAGATCTGTAAAAACCTAAATGAATGTAACAACAATGGTTTCGTATGCTATTGTGGTTAGAAGAGGGCGCATATATTGTCGTTTAGCGGTTGGACCTAATATTATGTCCAACCGCCGCTGTAAATCTATACACTCATTACTCACTGAACCCCTTTAACTGTATTATATTGGCGAAGGAAACAGCATCGCCTCTAATTTTGTTTATAACCTTTAAAATTGTATCGTAAACTACTTTTTTATTCTCATATATTAAGTTTTGGTCACGTGATTAAGATGAAACTTTCCAGTTGTCTTCATATTGACATAGATTGTTTATATTCTAAATTTGAAAAAATTCTGATCTATAATTTTTGAGATAGAGAAATAATATTTTAAAATAAAAACATAGTCTTCCAAGTCACACTTGTTAATTTCTAACGTATTGCTTAAACATTTCTGGTTTCGAAAGAAAGGAGAGGTCAGATTATGGTCATGTCTGCGAACGAAATGTGGCATAGTTCAAGGTCTTTAAGAAGAGGCAAAGATTGTGAAAATATCTTTTGTGCTTCATGAGATATGATTTTTTGAAATATTAAACTTTGATTTAGTCAATTCGATATCTGATGCCTTAACCATGACCTCACAAACTAGGATACAACTACATGTTTAGGTCTAACTATGTGCTAGGGCCTTAATCTTTTTAATTTATTTATTCATTTATTAATGATAATGAAACATATTATTTGGTTATTACATAAATTAAAATGAAACAAAATTCACTGACCATTTTTTGGCTAACCAAAACCAATATTTAAAAGTAAATACCCAACAATTTTGGAAAAAAATTACCAACCATTTTGTTTGTCTAGACTCTTTTGCCACATTGTTTATTAAACAATCATTGTGGGAAATTTATTGATGCTTTTCGTTAAAAAATTGTACACATTATTCCATTTACAAAAGTAAATTTAATTAAGTTGATAAAATAATGAAAAGAAATAAAATACATAAGTTAAAATACATACGTAAATTTTAATTGATTTTGTACAATACAATGACAAATTCGATCAAGTGTTACAATATTTAAATGTTTGGTTCAGTTTTTTAAAACAATACTTATAGGGAAGAGATGTAATTTGAAGGATAACTGTAAAATAAAAAGAAACAAACAATACTGAAATGATCTTCTGATTGTTACGTAGCATATGTATGTATTTATTTGTCGTTAACTGTTAAAATATTTTTTAAATAAAATGATGCATTTTAAAGTTATTGTTTAAAGGTGGCAATATCTTCCACGATCAACAGGACATGGAATCAGAGTTCAAGTTCTAGGTTTAACTCAGTGACTTTAAATAATACTCACATGATAAGGTCATATTGGTTGCTGTTGTTGCTGCATAAATGAGCCGGTAGTTTTTTCAGTCACTTTGTTTATCTGCAACCAACTAGGACACCAATTCCATGCCCTGTTTGTAGAAAATCTTTGCTCTGATCGCATGACGATACTGTCTGTTTAACCAATGTGTTTATGGGATTGATGGTCAGTACTATCCCAGATACGGAGCTGAACAAATAAATAGCAACTTAATTGGGTGATCTGGCAAAAGGTATTCCAAGGCTGACACACCCATGCAATGAAGACTGGGGGTATGTTTACTACTATGTTTTATGATGACCCTACTGCCCGTTAGGATTCACTGTCGGCAATATACATTTACTACTAGATCACCAACAGATATTGCCTAATAACTACATTTGTGAGGATGTTTGGGTCCAGTCAAAAAAAAAAATTCCTCAATACTTTTTTTTGTTCCAACATACGTTAAAAGAAATTCCTAGAAAGACCTAGATGTGTCTTGAGTGTCCTGAAAAACAATTTCCCCTTGAGGGTAAAGACTGCCACAGATAGGATAGAGATCCATATAAAATAATTTTGAATCATACATTAACTCCTTTGATGAATGGATAAACTTCAAATGTAGGCTATTGGATCACAAAGTTACATAGACTTCTGTACACCTTGTAGCAGTAGCAGTAACACAAATGGATACCTTGATCTGAA
Organism: Zoroaster sp. YZ-2022; assembly: GCA_029582265.1. Classification (NCBI taxonomy): domain Eukaryota; kingdom Metazoa; phylum Echinodermata; class Asteroidea; order Forcipulatida; family Zoroasteridae; genus Zoroaster; species Zoroaster sp. YZ-2022. Next base: position 90,181,400 of record CM055816.1, on the reverse strand, counting down.
ATATAAACAAATCATGTAAAAACAATATTAAATGTTTTCAAGAGGGACGAAGAATAATGGGTCATGCTAACAAACACACATAGCACTTAGATATGCTCTCACATTTTGGTTATCAGGATGATGGATTGATGTAACTTCAGAAAAATTATGCAACTTTAGAAAAATGATCCCTTCAGAACAATGCCTTTAAGTTGGGTTTACAAAGGAAATAGAAAGTTACATATGACGTCTTCCTTCCTCCATGATGTGACTATTTCATTGTCTCAATAAAGGTGCTGATATTTAGTTTCTGGTCCTTCTGGTGAGAAAAGAATTAAGTGCTAGCATCAAGTAAGCTGCAATGCAGCCATCACCACACACAAGACATAAGCACTACACTAGTATTATGAGGAACTACAGACACTATAGTGTGCTAAAGATAACTTGCACTTCTAGCAAACTCGTACTCCACCGGATGTCAACCTTCGTACACATGCCAGTAAATATTCAGTAATAAATATTTGTATGGGTCGAGTTGACCAAAATGAGTATGAGTTGGTAAGTACGAGCTAAGGTCTGATTAACACACTATACGAGTTGGCACGCATACAGAGTTGACCTCTTTTCACATGGGAAAGAATACAACATTGTGGATGAAGTTTAAAAGAATTGCTTTTTGAAAATAAAAAACCACAATCTTCAATGTGAGTTGGTGGGGTCGTAATATGAGTGGATCATGGGGCAGTCAGGGGGAATACAATCATCCACACACACACACACACACATTTACAATAATTGTACCCACAGATTTATTGATTACCTTGGGGCTTGTGTTTTTAGATGCTTTCTAGGCTGTTGAACTGATTCTCGCAGTGCAGCCATTGCATCTAGTTCCACCAATTAGTCAACTACTGGAGAGCTAAATACAAAATATAAAGAAATGTTCAAATGATTCTGTGAATAAATAAATTATGAATGGGGAAAAGGCCAACATGTATTACCCAGTAAGAGAATGCCCTCATAATTGCAAAAAACAACCTCTCATCACCCCACCCATTGCATTTTTCATCCCTGAATTGTGGTGTACACATGTTGTCCACCAACACACCTGTATGTTTATTTTCAAATTAAAACTCATATTAACTCATCCCTCTGCAGCTTTTTCTTCATCATTTAATAGTTAATAGTTTTTTTTTATAGGCAATCTTCATCTTTTTGTTATGTTATAAGACCTGACCTTTCTTCTAAATAAGCATACCTATGGAGGGACAGACTTTTATGCTTAATGATGAACAAAAAGAACAAATGTTGGCGAATTGAGGTTAACCGAACTCAGAGAAAAACCAGGATGCCCCCTATGACAATTTTGTCGGCTACCTAGCAGACTAATCAAGTAAAAGCATCTCTTTAGGTTGAGTTAGGGATATATTTCGCTGACACGAAGAACATGCAGAGTTGCAAAGGGACAACAACACACGAACAGTTTTTGGATATATTTACATGGATTATGCATACATGTACTGTACATGTATATAGGCGAGAGTTAACGAAAGAATCAGTTTGCAACTTGGATGCTCTTTTGACTTTGACTGCATGGCATGGCACAGTTTTTAAACTTTTTTTCTGGGGCAATAGCATCTATCCATGCTCAGTCATTATCCCTTAGTTAAAATGCAAATTTAAGAAATCATGTAGGTACCTGCTGCAAAAACTCATATAGTTTTCACGAAATAGATGTAGTACTACTAGGCCCTACAGTTTTGTCCGTCACAAACCTCCATTGGGTTGTTGCATAATAATTATATGTTCTACAGTCGGCCAATTTTACAAACGCACATTCTAGGCCAATAAACCTCTAAATAGTGTCTACCCTCATAATAATGCAATTATATTTTCCTCTTTCTCTCGGTAGGAACCATTTTATTTTCTTGTATTTTGCTTTTAGCATGCAGGCATTCCTCAGTATTTTTTCATGTAACCGAGAATTAAATGGCCGCCGAAAACGTTTTGCTGGGGTGATAAATGTCACGTGATCACTGATACGCAATGTGATTGGAGATTGCCTCTACAGATTGCCTCAAAGTAGAAAGCCCAGTCTAGTAGGTCTACCTCATTGCCACCTGGATTGCGTGAATGTTACTAACCACGCAGGGCAACTTCCGAGCAAAACATTCATTGCCAGCAAACTTTGCCAGCAACTTTTATTGCCCAGGGTACGAAATTGCCCAAAAATTGGCCCGTGTGAGCGAAGGTCACGTTGTAAGCCTATATTAAACTCCGTATAGTGCTGTGTGTACGTATTCTGTGCATGCGCGATATGGGCTATTCGTACATACAGGGAATAGTAATTCAGCATATTTTTTCACTTAACCTTCCGGTTTCGACCGGAAGGAAAGGTCAGATTGGCGTCACGTCTGAAAACAAAATGTGACATAGTTCAAGATCTTTAAGATTTTAAAAATATTGTGAAAATATCTTCTATGGTTCATGAGATATGATTTTTGAAATTTCAACTTCCGCTTTCGACCGGAAGGAACGGTCAAATTGGGGTCACGTCGAAAAACGAAAGATCACAAGGTTTTAAGATCTTTCAGATGATGCAAAGATTGTGAAAAATATCATTTTGTGGTTCGCAGAGATATGATTTTTGAAATATTAAAATTTGATTTATCGTAATTCGACACCTGATGACGTAATCATGACGTCAAACGAACTAAATCTTCGTCTGTTGATATGTTCTGTTTATGTGTTAAGTTTGAAGGCTGTATATGTGCTAGCAAGGATACCTTTGTTGCTGGACGAGCGCCACGGAAAAGGAAGAGAAGTAATAAAAAAAACAGTAATAAAAACTCAGAGCTTAAGTGTTTTGTTTGAACAAACACACGGTGTTCGAAGTCAACTTCAGTTCAATCAAATTATCAGCGATGATGTCAATGTCGCATCATATTTTGCAAAGGTGTATCATGTTTTATTATTTCAATATCAATTTCATATTCAAAAAAAATATATCCATTTTGCATTAGAATGTATTGACTTTGGTCTAAGTGTTTGGACCGGAAGTAAGAAGAGTCAAAACAGAGTGATTTGAAGGTCATATAATTATATGACACAAATAAACTTCCCTCATGATCATGAAAAAAATAACGTTAGTACTTGCTTTGGTTCAATTTTAAAAAAAAATGCCATTAGGGGCGGCGCTCTGAACATGATGATGTTATCAAACATTTTGAGAATATAAGATATCACTATCACTTTATTCGCAGAAGTCATATTCAAATTTCCTATGACTTTTGAGATTATGTTGCCACAAAAGGGTAAACGTGATAGGTGATGACGTCATCAGTCATATTTTTTAAAAAGGTGCAAGTCGTAATTTCTGTCCACTGAAGGCATATACCGCATATATCGGTTTCGACCGGGAATTCTAAGAAATCTGATTGGATCATGTCTGTGTACGAAATGTCACATAATTCAAGACTCCATAAGATGATGCAAAAGATTGTGTAAATATCTTTTGTGGTTCATGAGATATGATTTTTGGAAATATTAAAAATTCCTTTAGTGTATATTTGCGCTGTCTGAGTGACGTCAACATGACATCACAACACCTGAAAACTATATGGCATAAATTTATTGGACAACTACATGTTGTAATTGGTATAAGTATGTGTTAGAATTTGAAGGCTGTGCCGTGAGTATTTTGGAACTAGTGTTTTTTGTTCAATAAGTCTCATCGAGAAGGAAATGTAATGTGAAAATATATTTTGTGGTTCATGAGATATGATATTTTGAAATATTAAACTTTGATTTTAGTGTAATTCGATATTCGATGCCTTAACATGTACATCACAACCGAGGATACAACTACATGTTAAGGTCTATGTAGTTTATAGTTTGAGCTCTGTACCAGAATAATGCTTTAAAACATTAGCCTTAATGTTTTTAATTAGTATTAATTTATTAATGATAATGAAACATAATTTAGTTATTACATTAATTAAAATGAAAACAAATTATTCACTGACCATTTAGAAATTTTACTAACCAGCTAACCAAACCAATATTTAGAAGTAAATACCCAATAATTTGGGAAAACAATACTTACCATTGTGTGTTGTTCTAGACTCTTTTTTCTAGACTCTTTTTGGTTATTAAACAGTACATTGTGGGAAGTTCATTGATGCTTTTCAATTAAAAAATTTATACACAATATTCCATTTGCACCAATCTGGACTCTCTGCCCCTAAAATCAAAAGTAATTAATTTTGTATTTAAACTGCTGTGCCTCAGAAAACCTTTTTCAATTCGATTTCAAATTCAAAGCCACATTTTAAACAAAATTAAATTCTACCCAAAAAAATATGTTTGGGCGTCTCAGAATAGTTTTACCAAGGTTTTGCAATGCTGAGTGTTGACAATCTTAAAAAACTTCTAATCTGGTCAATGTGCTCTGACGACCATTTTGTTAAAAGGCCGACTGTTAACTTTTCTGAATAATGGACACATCAGGGTATTTCACTACGTGGTAACTTCTAGTGTATTGGGTTCCTCTATTCACCACATATCTTAGAATGAGTCATGTTGTACTTTGGGTTTGCCTCGTTTCTTCTTAGCTGGGAAGATAATAAATAAATGATTTCAATTTCAAATGCTTGATTTACATCTACTCTTTCAATAAAAAATACAGATCTATGTATTAAAAGTAGAATGTATGAGCCCCTCAGTAACACTCATTCTGGGAACTTCTGGCATACTTCCAACAAATCAATTTGTAGAAATGTTTGATTTTAAGGTGATTAACTTCCTCACTACAAGGGGAATACAAGTAGCCATGGAAGAAAACAATGGACCATACCCATTACCTGCTTTATGTGACACTGTAAAAAGATATAGGTATCAACCAATTTTAATCTTAAAAATTATATAGTAAAGATGATCCAGAGATGGATAAAATAAACAAGCTTGATGAGACAGAAATGAGAGAGTTTAACCTGCGCTTTTATATGGTATTTTTATTGTTCCGACATCCAAGAAAACCCTGTAAAACACTGTGCATAAAATTATATTAGATATGTGTGTACAATTCAATCCCAACTAGCATATAGGCATAATTCAAGCCACATCATATAGTAACTGTGTTACATGTACAGCGGAAAACATTTAATTTCTAAATATTGCCACGGCCTGAAACCTAGCATGTTTTATGTCTAATAAATCCTACTCATTTACACTATTACTATATATGATCTACCTATCATCAGCCGATGACAATTTAACTTCAAGGGTTTGATGACAAAACTCCGAAAAGTTTACACTTAACGCTTTATCTACCAGAAAATCTGACCGTCTGACGTGGAAAACTCCCGGCCGGCCGTTTACACTCCAAAACAAGTAAACAAAACCCATGCATGACACTATAATTATGGGTTCATACAATCTAATTCGAATATAAAATCTACACTGGCTTTGGCTTCTTTTAAATAATCAGTTACAATAATTAGTGTGATGTAATAAAACATCCTTCAATCAAAAGTACACTTAAAAGAATATCGGCATACCCGTTCCGAAATTTGTTTGGGCTAACTTGTTTCGTCATCACTCCTATAATCACCATCCGAGGACCGTAAATCATGAAATGCGCCCTCAATCGTCCCAAATTAAATGAAACTAACATAATATTAAAATAATGCCATAAAACTAAATCACCATAATTGTAAGAAAAGTTACCTTTTGTAGATGTATTGGAAGGAATAACATATTGTAGGCACAACATCTGCTGTGGCAGTCTGAGCCTTGTAACTGCCGTGTTGTTGACCCGTTCTATTTTAAAGCACGATTCTGCGAAAGCAGTCTCGAACAAAGCACAATTTTACTGACTGAGCATTTATACACAACACATACTCATGTTTACTGCGGGGACATGTACCGTACAAAATGCCGCATTGAATGAGAATCGGTTGTAAATTTCATGCATTTTTTCCAAAAAATTCTTCAGGTTTGTTATATTGAGAGGTGATGACTTGAGGAAAGGAACATTTGTGACACAATATCATGTAAAGGAGGGGAGAGGTAATTTTCCACACTCATTTTGTTCACGTTACGTTGTAGGCCTATATTAACCCCACTATATTGCTGTCTTTACGTATTCTGTGCACGCGCGATATGGGTTATAGATCGTACATACAGAGAATAGTAATTCAACATATTGTGTTTCATTTAACCTTCCGGTTTCGACCGGAAAGGAAAGGTCGAGATTGGGGTCGTCTGAAAACGAAATGTGACATAGTTCAAGATCTTTTAAGATGATAAAAAAAGATTGTGAAAATATCTTCTATGGTTCATGAGATATAATTTTTAGAAATTTGAATGAAATTACAACTTCCGGTTTTTGACCGGAAGGGAAAGGTCAGATTGGGATCACGTCTAAAAACGAAAAATTACATAATTCAAAGAGATCTTTCAGATACTGCAAAGATTGTGATTGTGAAAATATCTTTTGTGGTTCCATAGAGATATGATTTTTGAAATATTAATACTTTGATTTAGCGTAATTCGGCACCTGATTAACGTAATCATGACGTCACAGAAAACGGTTTCGTCTGCGTGATATGTTCTCGTTTATGTGTTAAGTTTGCTGGGTTGTATATGCTTAGCAAGGATGCCTTCTTTTACTGGGATGACGCCACTGGAGAAGAAGGAGAAATAAACAAAAAACAAAAAACAGGGTACAAAACAAATAATTTTTCGTGCTGTGCGCTCGAACACCTAATAATGTATAAAATTGGAAAACAAATTTACATTGATTTTGTTATTTTCGAAGGTTGTAAAATACATGATTGGCAAAATATCTGTATTTATCCATACTACAGAATTGCTGTAAACCTAAAGATCAGATGCCATTTGTACATAAATTGTTAGAACATTGAAATAATCAAAGAGTTGTTGTATAGATTTGTAAATTGGTTAATAATAAGCAATGAACACAATTATTTTAACTGTCTGTTGGTTCATGACTTGACTTTTTGGTGGTTACACACTTCCTTCCCTCCCCAATCAATCGTTAAAACCACTTTGTTGGACCTGTTTAACCTACTTGTAACCAATCTAGAAATGAGTGTACAACATGTGGAAATGACTTCGGTGTAAATGAACCCAACCACAGGATCCTTTGTTGACAAGAAAACAGAATCAATCTGCATTTGCAATAAATGTATGTACGCTCTGTAAGGTGTACGATTTAGTAGACAGTTCAGAATGGGCCAGACATTCAGGGGGTTTGTCGTGAGATCGGGAAATTTTTGAGAAAAAATGTGTCTACTCCTCCCCCAAAGTTCTGGTGGTGACTGGTGCGCCAAATACCGGTGATGAACCAACACATTTTTTTTTCTTTCAAATTCTTTGGTCTATCATTTGCAGCACTATAGAATCCAAGAACTAGGAAGAGAGGGGCAAACAAGCAATACAAATATAAGGGCCCAAATTACCAATTCCATTGACTGACGACTGGGTGCTTCATTATGTCGAAAATCACACCCAGCATAAATTCTGCATAGCTGAAGTTGCAAGATGTTTCTGTCCTTTCTAAAAAAGATTTAAGATTGTTATCAGATCGTTATCAGATACACCCCTTCTCTTGGACTGAAATGCCAGTACTGCTATAGCAAAAAATAATAACAAATTATACTAAACCCAATTTGGTAATAAACAACCATTAAAACTAAATGAAATGTTCATCAATGTGTAGAAGAGATTCCCTTCTCCAAACGATCTGGTAACTCTCGAAGACGTTAAACCATACCATCGTGTAGCCTAGAAACTGAAGATTGTTGATGACTTAAACAGTTACGATACTGCATTTGGATGTGGTGTCAACGCCGTGTCGGGGTACTGTGCGAAACAGAACTCAGTCTGACCATATGATACATCGGAGTGAACATGCTGTAAAAATAATAGTTAAATTTTATAAGTACATAATGTAAAGTATTTGAAATTTCAGAGAAGTTCTAATTTATATGAATGAGAAAAATAATGTCACAGAACATGCTTGTAAAAAATAATAGGAAGGTTTTATAATTACATGGACCTAAGAATAAAGATATTTGAAAATTCAGAGAAGTTCTAATTGATGTGAATGGGAAAATAGTGTATAATTTTGGAGTAGCTGGACCATTGAAATTGAAAAGGGCATTGGTTTGTTTTCAAATTGCACACAATTATTCTTGACAATGTAATAAATTAAAGAAATGTTCTCGCACGAAACTCACATCAAAAGAGAAAGGTATTTAAGGAAATTGCCGCGTGTCATGTACTCATATAGTTTCATGTGATTGTGAGAGAGGCCTCGGGAGCAGGACAGTAAGTATATGTATTCAGTGTCATGAAAAAACCCACAACCACAACCACCACTACCACAACAGTCCACCACCACCACACAACCCACCACCACAACAACCACCACCGCTATTAACCACCACCCACATATGCCACCACACACACACAGCCTGCCACCACAGCTGCCACCACAACCACCTCTCAATAAATAACTACCCTGGGCCACCACAAATTACCACCCCATAACCACCACCACACACAACGTGACCACCACCACAACAACCACTACACCACCATCATCACCACCACCACACAAACTAATTACAACCACCACAACCACAACCACCACAACCACAAACCAACTACCCACACCACAACAACCACCCACACCACAGCCACCACCACAACCACCACCACAACCACAACCCCCACACATTCTCAAATTTACATCCCTTCAGGGCATTTATTTTGTTCTTTTCCTTTTGTTCCTGTACTTAATAATTCTCATAGGGTTTGAAATACACAAATTTCCTTGTGTGGAGACCCACGAGGGTCTTTAGAATTTCCCTATGGAGACCTATTGTTCTATTGTTGCTTTAGCTTCCACATGGGTGCAATTTAAACACACACACACACACACCCACAACCACCAACACACACGTGTGTAAAACGCGTGGGGAAAAGCATACTTTGATGTCCAATGTTTTTCTTTTGTCCCGGGAAAGGGGACATGATTGTTCATTCTATTTGTAGTAGCAACCGGGGACTGTGTCCCTTTTGTTATATAACTCTTGCCACAAAAAGTTCTATAGAAGTTAAAAAAAAAAAATTCATAAATTTCTATACCGATTTTTAGAGAGTGCTATAGAATCTCTCCCATGTGCAATTTCTATACAATAATTTCTATACAAATTCTATAGAGCTTATAGAATTTCTGTAGAAAAATGAACACTTTTCTAAAAAATTTCTGTAAAAAATAGACCGTCTTCTATGAAATCTAAAGAAACTTGATAAATTCTATAGAAAATTTATATAGTATTTTATACAATAGTGGCAGAGTTGTATAAAATAGTTTATAGAGTTCTATGGAATAGTTTATAGAGTTCTATAAGAATGGTTTATAGAGTTCTATAGAATTTATACAGTTCTATAATTTATAGAGTTCTATGAACAATTTATCTAGTTCTCATGCAGAACAATTTATATAGTTCAGGCAGAACAATTTATATAGAACCAATTTGTATATTTCTATAGAACAATTTATAAAATTCTATAGAACAACTTCACAAATAAACTGTTCTTTAGAAAAACATGTGTGGTGGTCCAAATAGTTTGTGTAATAAAAAACAAGGCTGAAAATAATTGTTTTAGACTGATATATGCCATTTATTTATTGTTATATATTGGTTTTCTTAGTGAAGTAGAATAATATAGACAGAACAAAAGTAATACGTGTGTGCTTTAAACTTTAATGATTGCTAGAACAATTGACCAGGTCGTCAACAAAGTATTAGGTAAAAACAAAACAAACAAAATAAATAATAAAATCAAAAGACTTACTCAAAATAGAAAAATACTGATAGATTGGGTGTTAAAATAATCTCCTTGGAGTTTTTGTCTCTCAAAATATAATTTTCAGTGGGAGAAAATGCTTTATTTTAATTTTACTCATACCCTGCGAAAACAATAACAGCATCATAATGACATTCGTGCACGGATATGTTGTGGGTTATTAAAAAATTAAAGTACACATGATACATAGTAAATGTACAATCAATTCAATTTTGGATTCATGAGTATACACCTTTTCACTGATAATTCAGTCCAATGATGTCATATGAACAGTTTGTTCAAACCGTGCAGTTCCATACTTTCGTCAATTATTTTTGTATTACATGGAAAAAGCACAATGACTCCATTTTTTCTTTTAATTGTTTTCGATCTGCTGATCAATAATGTTAATTTCATGGGAAAGTTTTCTATGATGATGATGAAGGTGGGTAGCAAAACTGCCCTTTACTGCACAGAAATAACGTGACAGAGACTTTCGGGGGCAGGGTTGATCATTGTCATTTCTGCTGGCTCACCGTCTGGGACATTCCCTTTCGGGAAGGTCAAGGTGCCTGTTACATCTCCGGCAGCCCATATATTCTTTAATTGTCTCCTACACACTCGTCTTTTCCGTTCATGGTTCCAGTACCTTCTGCAAAGTCGGTTGCGACCATTTGTTTTTCTGCTGCTGCTTTCATCCTGTCTCTGCTCCTATGTGAGGATACATGGAGAGGCTGTGGTGGTGCAGACCATTGTGTCGTGCTCAAAGACCGTATTCAAAGTCTCTCATGTCGTCTCTAGATAGGCCTGCTGGATGGTACTATTTAAGCCAATGTCTTCAACTGCATCCTGCGTGCTCACTGGATGGTTCACCCTCTGGCTACATGTCCTGCCTTTCTATCCTCCTTCAGCTGATGTCGGTAATACTGGCTCATCCTCTCATGGTTCCACTTCCATTGTACTCTGGTGGGCTGAGGTACTCATCACCTAACAGGTAGGCGCGTATTGTATGTCATCTGGCCGGACTGACAGGAACACTCAGTCTGACTGCCAAATAACTGCAGTTACATGGGGTACATTAATGATTCAATAGCCCGATGACCCTGAAAAGAATAAAGATGAACAGTCAGGAGTTGAATAAAGATAACTTCTCAGATTCTTTATTCTTAATAATTGGTAACGGAACATCACATGGAATATACAATAAATCTTGATCAAAAAACAATTGAAATGACATTCTAGGAAACCTAAACTGTAAATTAAAAACCACATTAAAAGGTAAATGCTAACTCTACTACATTTCATTCTCTTTTCAATCACAGATGCATGATTACACATACGTTTGTCATTATGAAGTTCTTGTTCTTATATATAAAATAATGCAAACTCATAACTCTAATTGTTTACTTCCACTCAATGTACTTTAGTGCATCACAAAACTACTGGACCATAAAACATATTTTGCATATCAGGAATCAGGCTCTTGGGCTCAGCATGGGGTCTGCATTTTCCCCAGTATAAGCTGTACAGTCATTGCCACACATGCAATAATAACAATTCATGAATACTAATGAGCCACACTGACCACATAGTGCGGGCCAGATGAATGGTTTATTGTTTCATGCCTGATACTCCAGCTATATGAAACCCCAAAGGTAACCCATGGAAACTGAATAACAGTAACAACAAAACTTATTTTGACAAGATATAAAAGCACTATACATCAACATGCTCCTAGATCTTTCATAACAATAAGTATATACTGTATAAAAGAAACTGTAAGGAATTTAAACTTCCTTTTTCTTCACATCTCCCACATACATTCTAAGAAAGCAATTCAAAGTAATAACAACTAAATTATCTCCATATCAAAACAGTGGTATAAACTATCAAAGTTATGATAATGAAAGTAACATACCCGAAAGAATAAAAGATGAACAATCAGGGAGATGAAAAAGAGAACTCTCTCAAGCTTTATTCTTACTTGTGGCATAAATCCACATGTGGTATCTCTGTGGTCATCATACATGGATATAATGACTTTCTCGACAAAAGAACCCTGCAAAGGTGGAGCTTTTATTTGGTCTTTGGGATATTCCGTAATTGTCAGGAAGAGTGTAAGTGCAATTATGAAAGAATGGGTTCCTAAACAAAAATTATAAGGGTGGTTAATATACAAAATTCTAAACAGGATGCCACTTTTACTATGTACACGTATAGGCTTATGTAACATTTGTACAAAGCACGGGCATAAATCTGGAGGGGAGGGTAGGGAAAGGGGAGGGGTGGGGGATAGGGGTGGGGGATAGGGGTGGGGGATGGGTTGATACATGTATGTACCCACACTTTTGGCCCAGGGAGTGGGTGGTCCATGGGATCAATTTGCACGTAGTTAAAGGTTGGGGTTTCAAGGAGTAAACTCTCCCCCTCCGCTATGGGCCTGCCGAAGTTTGAACATAGTGTTGTTTCAAGCAGTATTATTGTTATTTTTATTGTTGGGGGAGAGGTTCAACCAATAATAAACAAATGTCAAATCAATGTGTCATAGTAAATCTGTACGTGTCATTGCCTATAATCAAGGTTCACTGGGAAATCAAACCAATGTTGCCATTTGCACAGACACCCTTGCATGTCCGGCCATTTGGACTTTCAAAACATGCGCCAGAAGCACTCTGCAGGATTTCAGCTACCTTGGCCTCCTAAACAACCTAAAACGTAAATAAATATGCCAATCCTATGTTTTCTTTGGTCAAGGAATCCAATGGTTACTTCAAATTGTGCTCACAATCTTGCTTGTGGCGCCCCGAAGGTGGCAACGAAGTATTACTCCAATCCCCTACTGGCCCTTATGTCAGAGAGTCCTGGGACAAAGCCACTTCAAATTTGTGCACAGGTTTATATAAACAATGTGACAAAGGTAAATGAAAACTATAATCTTAACATATATGTGATATACATTTATTAATTACCATGAGCTGGTATCGGCAGTCAGTCAGCAGGGGAAAAACCAAAAACCCCCAAAAACAGCGACTGAAGCAATCTTTACCAATTAACAGGTTTATCCAAGAAAATATGGCTCCCCAATATGAAACGCAATTTACAGGGGCTGAGGGGCTAACCAAGTGAATGTGAGATCTGGAGAGTGAGTCCTAGGTGTCCGTTGTCTCTCAGCAAAGCTGGAAGATCAGTCAATCAGATGGGAATGAGGTAGGGGTACAGGGTTCCGAGAGAGCGATGGTGTAGGAGCAGTGGAGGGTTCTGGAGACACTGGGTGCCAGCAATGAAGGATTCTTGGATAAGAAAAGAAACGGATATTAATGACGCTGGTAAGCCGAGGGCGAGGAATGTTCAACTTCACTAGAAAAACAAAAACTAAATGTAAAAAAATCATGGCAGGAGATTCTCTGAACTTACCGCTTCAAGGTTTCACAGGTCTTCATCACTGTCCTCGCTGTCATTTTGGGCCCTTGCAGTCTGCATCATTCTCACATTCACTTCCACACAAACAAAAAGGTCTGTGCAGGCCAGGTTGTGTCTGCTACATGAGCACCGCTGGAGTTGTACAATGGGTTTTACAGTGACATTCTGACCATCTCTACAATGGCCTGTGGTGCAGGCGGAACTAACTTTTGTTGTGTGAGCAACATCCTGCCATTAGGATCTTATTAGTAGCCATGTTGGAGGGTCAAAAGGTTTTGCCACATCACGGTTGCTTGGCACCACCCTACTTTGGACCCGGAACACGTTCAATGTGTTCTTCAGGGCAGCAACTGTAGAGCAACTTGCTGCTTTCTGCCAGGTGTTTGCCAGGGCAGGAAGTACCTTGGGTGCAGAATGCTATTTATGTGGATGCCTTTCGGGCAGTATACCGAGCACACTAAGTTCTCCAGTGCATTTTTCACTTCCTTGTGACGGTCGCCTTCCTCAGAGAGTTTCACCAGGGGCGGAGATGATGTCCCCGTCCAGCCCTGTACTGTTGAAACCACTTGGTTTTGCCGATTTGGAGAATCTTCCAACATTGTCGCTCCAGTGAATGCATGGGAAAGCCGGGAATGCTCTGCCTCTCGTCCCAGTGCATTCCCGATTGGCTCAATCTCCGGTACCTGATACCACAATTGCACTGTTTTGCAAAAGCTTTCATAGTGCAAAAGCCAGAACGAAGACTGTGTCTGGGCTGAAGATGACCATCCGTGCTTTTGGGCGCGCTGTGCTGCAGCTGCTCGCATATCATCAGGGGTCAGCCTCCCCATGGTTGTTTCTAAGCACTGCTGCGGTTGCTTCTTTGCCCTGAAGCTGATGTGATGAACAGCCGTTGGGAGTTTGATTCTTGAGTACTGCGTGAAATCTCATGAGAAGTTTTTTTCTGTTATGGGTAGGAAACGTCTCAGT
>CM055816.1:90148210-90166650 GCA_029582265.1 Zoroaster sp. YZ-2022 | reverse complement strand
ATATTATCCTTGAATGCAACCAGTTCTCACGAGATAATATTATCCAGGTCCGAGGTTAGTTAAGAGCATGAAGGTGGGATAATATTATCTGTGAATGCAACCATTTCTCAACGAGACTAATATTATCCAGGTCCGAGAGTTGGCTAGGCTGAGATGGGAGTACATTATCCTGTGAATAAAACCAGTCTCAAGAGACAATATTATCCACGTCCGAGAGTTACTAATATTGAATGTGGGATAATATTATCCTGAATGCAACCAGTTCTCGTCACGAGACAATATTATCCAGGTCCGAGCTGCTTATGTTGATAGGGATACACATCTGTGAACGGCAAACAGTTCTCACGAGATAATATTATCCAGGGTCCGAGAGTTGGCTATTAATGGGATAATATTATCTCTGAATGCCTAACTCAGTTCCTCACGAGATAATATTATCCACGTCCCCACGAGAGTTGGCTATAGGCTGAATGTGGGATAATATTGATCTGTGAGATGCAACCAGTTCTCACGAGATAATACACTATCCAGGTACTGGGAGACTTTGCTAGAGGGCTGAATGTGGGATAATATTATCTCTGAATGCAACCAGTTCTCACGAGATAATATTATCCAGGTCCGAGAGTTGGCTAAGGCTGAAGGTGGGACAAGACGGTGACAAAGTACAAGGTAAATCATCATCATAATCACGGACCCTACCGTGGTACAGAGCTGAGTGTACATGTATTTCATTCTATTTGGGGGTGACCTTCCCTTGTCTGCTGCAAGTCGCATGTATGGGACCCTTGTTGAAAAAAGCCAAGTCTTCCCAAATTCACATTGTACAACGTGAACACAGTGGTTATATAGAGTGTCAGGCCCAATGACAAAATAATTGAAACTGACCCCCCGGCCCTGTCGAATCAAACGATGGAAGTCAAGTAAAAGTGACAGCAACTTACATCATATTGTCAATAAATACTTCAACGATGCGCTGAAGAAGATAGCTTGCACATATTTTTCCATCTGTAACTAGGACATTGAGCAAATTGTTTGGTCTCCGCCAGCCACCGTAACAACTCATTTAAATTTCGAAATGTCACAGCTATATAATAATTATTATTATTAATATTTTCTTTTTTACTCACGTAACTTGTCTTTAAAACCAATTATAAGATATTACAAAATAGCCGAAGAAGAGAAAGAGCTTATCAGTTAATAAACAATAATACCCGACAAATAAATTATAACAATTTCAGAGAGTACTCCTTTGCCAAAGAACCATTGAACCACCTGCAAAGCGACAGGCTGTAGAGTCATCAGCCGCGTCAGTCGACAACATTCTTCGGGCCAAGTGCCTTGGTAAGTGATAATTTTTTTGTAGCTTTAATTACGGACGACTTCATAAAAACCAAAAATAATTTGTATACATGCACTAACCCTTTGCATGCTATTGGTGCATATTTGCACCCAAGCTTCCTATTCACACCGCTATCGGCATATTTGCACCCAGAGTATGTGTCTACCTATTAATGCATAATAATACATTAGAATATCTTAACCCCTGACCTACATCCGGGTACTTTATGTTAATATCATTTAATGGAAGCCATCATGTGCATGTTATCTACGAAACTTTTGTGACAAAATCGTTCAAAAATCATCAAAAATCATCACCATATCATCGCTAACTTAGCGTAAAACAAAGGGGTGTGTACCATGAATGCTGTGGAGGCATTTGCAGAGATTTTCGAGGATGCAGATTCTGATAATTCGGACTTTGATGATGTTTTGGTGAGTGACAATGTCGATAGCGACGGTGATGTGTACATGTCCGATGAAGCTGAAATACCACCAGACAATGAAGCTTTGGAGCTAGCCGAGAACAATGACCAACCTCCGGCGGCGGTCGGTGAGCAGCGGGCACGGACAGTTTATGAATATAAATTGTAATTTCTCATGAGCCTACGTGTATGATGTGTATCTTCCTTGTTATACATCCTAAACTCATGATTTTTAAACTAATGTGTTGCAAATTTCATACTCTAAAATAAGTTAATTTTGAGTTTTGTAATACAAATGCTCCTTCAGAAGGATAAATGCTTGTGAATGCATGTATGCTTATTTTGTGTGTCTGTGCTGAAAGAATGCAGCGGGGAGGGATTACTCGGTGTATTGAATGGTAGCGTGCAAAGGGTTAATAAGTTAATACAAACAATGATCGTTAAAGATAAATATTGTCTTTAATGGATCAATAATCACCCAAATTTACATTTGTGTGTATTAAAGTGTTATCATGTCCGTTTCAAAGGCCTTTTAAAGATGGAATTAAAGATGCACTGCCTGTGTTTTATGAAATTGACGGTCAAACTTTATTTAAATGTCACAAAGTTGGGTAGAAAATGTATTATCAAACATTTGATACCTTGAACGAAAAAAAAGAAATGTCAAGGATAAATGGCAATTAATTAAACACTAAACAAATCTTAAATGCTGAACAGTCTTATTGTTTCGCGCACACATGACACAACTTTTGAATAATTATCGGCACACGTTTCAAAAACAGAATTTGTATTTTTCCCCGAGGTGGCCACCAACTCCCAGATTTGAATATCTTGAATATCATTATGTGGTATGTTTTTTAACATGTATTTGATGAGATTGGCCTTGAAAGATTATATTTTATATATTTGAATGTTGTATTTTCGTTCAGGAGAGTACCGTACCACTCTCTTGCCTGAAGGAGCCCCCATCATATCTCCTCCTCCGGCCTGTTGACCAGAAGCACAAAGAGCGAATCAAAGAAGGCCTGAAGGACACGAGGACGTGCAGCACCGTCCTCCCGGTTTCGCTGCTGGGTGACATATTTGATTCTAACAAGCCCACGGCCTCCCAGTTTTACACTCTTGGAGGAAACCATCTGGTGTCCGCACTGAAGGAGCTGATGGATGATCAGATGTACCACGAGCTGAGGACGGTTTATGTAAAGGTGTACTGTGGCCTTCAACGCACCGAGGCGCTTCGGATTGCGTCACTGCATAACGTCGGCACACATCTAGTGCAGGGAGGTAACCTGTGCCACAACGTCGCACTTTGTAGAAGGCTGTTGTACCTGCATCAAGGCCGCGACGAGGAACTTGATGCCCCACTGCCTTCTGACGTTTTGTGGAGGAGAGTTGTGGCATTGCACTCGGGAAAAATACCCAGTATGCTCAAAGGTACGGACAAGTTTAAATGATTTTCCATATAAGACACAGGCGCGTTTAAATAATCCCACCCTCAGTTATTTCCATGACCGATGTTACCGATAACGGGATTACAACCCCTTCTTAATCATTCGATCGACACGTGTCCTCTATCAGGAGGTCCGACAAAATGGTTTGTCCGACAACATTGGCCCCAGTTAGGTTGGACCTGTAGATAACACTACACACGCAGAAAGAGATTGCATTGTGTAGATAATAAGTTGATCTACTTTTCGTAACATATAAGTCGAAACCGTGTCAACTAGAAATAAGAATTCTTTCAGCAAGAGCCAATGCAACCTCCATTAACACAAGAGCATCGTATTTACAGCTAGAACAGCATAATATATCAACAAGGTAATTTGCCTATATATGAAAACTTCTGAATAGTAAGACTGTTCTTACTTTGTTTTATTTTAATATCTGCAGGACCTGAAGAGCCTTGAACCTACGTTCCAGTTGGCGCAATATTCAACGAGATGTCATGACAAACTGATGACAATCTTCAAGCATCACAACGAGCAGACGGGCCAGTGTCTTAAGCAAACCGTAAGATTTTCCAATCAAATTAACAAATTTTATTTATTTATTTACTTTAAATCTTTGGACAAGCGTTAAGTATACAAGTTACAATTTTTGATATGTCAAGGTCAATTTTATAGCATTGTCTGACCTGGAGAGACATACATTGGTTTTAACTACGACAACATAAGTATGTTCATACTTTCAGAGCTTACGTGCACAAGTTGTCATTCAATGACCAATTATTGTTGTTCCTTTATTTTTGGTAAAACTCTGTTGTTTCTAATAATAATAATAAGAAAAATAAGGGGTAAACCGCATTAAGGCTCTATGCGCTACGTTTGAAAGAACTATGTCTTATATCATTATTTTATCATACCTTGTTACAGGCCTTTATGAAGTTGCAGGGGCTACCTGAACCAACTCGGTTTGAGTTGTTGTCGGAGGTAGTTAGTGACAGCATGACTGTGAAGGGAATGGCGAAGGAGGCCGAGAAAATAAAGAAGCTTCGTGTTGTGCAAAAGGAACTGGTAGAACAACTGTCTTTGTCATCGTGGGAAGATGCTGAGCGACTATACCCTCAACATACACGAGAGAGTGTCCTTCAGCCCTTCTCAGGTACACTAACCCATTTCAAAGTAGTCCTTTAAGAAGTCATAAACTCTGAGAGTCACCTACTGATCAAGCTTCTTAGCTACTTTTATTTTTCCAAAGGACAAATCTGTGATGATCCAGTATCCAAATACACATTAAGTTTTGTAATGATTTACTTGACCTATATAGCAAATCTTTTGCCTTTAAAAATGCACAATTGTTTTGAGATTTTAAGGTATGCTACATTACTATAATTCAATTCAGTAACATTTATTTCAATGCTGTCATTCATTACAATAATGCACAGTTATGTAGAAATTACACAAGTAATACATTAGCATGAGATATGATTTATACTTCTGATTAGAGGTGATATTTACTCATTCTATGCTAAACAAAATTCAAAATAATCTGTTACTTTCTTCAAGCATTCAACAAACATCATCTATTCAGCCTCTTCATGACATTTCAAGTGACTTCTCCAAATTTTTATTTTAAATTTTAAATTCAATGGTTTTATGCATAAAGCACACATTGCTTTTTGGAGCATACTTAATAGACCTTATACATTGACGTCATCCTGCCGCCATTTTAGAGGTAAAACGATGATGTAGTTAAGACAATAACAATTTACACAAGTTAAACAAATAATCACAAACAGGACAAACATTTAGGCATAGGGTGAAGCAAAAGCTTTTGTTCCCGTACCTACGGACAGACAAAAAACAAACAAACAAACACACCAACAGACTATCACAACACTGACTTACAAAAAACATGTACATGTAGGCAAATATTATAGTTTATTGTCCAAGTACGATCTGGAAGACTGTCTGATTTTATCTAATATGTCATACTGAAAGACAGATTTCAAATAAACGGTAATTGTTATTTATTTTCGACTCAAGGATGCAACTTCAAACAAGGGATCCCAAGACCCTTTATGGCCTTCGTCAAGGATGCACTTGAGTGGAGAAAAAACACCCAAATACTAACAACTTCCAGTGCCAGTGAGACTCCTCATTCCATCACTAATGATGTGTCTCGGGTTGTCTTCCTGTCATCATATGATGAAAAAGCTCTGCTGCATGTGGCAGGATTTACAGGGATTGTGGCGATCGTAGCAGACATGGAGGTACCATTAAATTAAATATCCTTTAATAAATAGTCTTTATGTTGCATTATTGTGGTCCTATGAAGAGAATAGTCGCGCATATAAAGTCAATGTCATTCAAAGACATTAAGAGTACATTCACATGTCAAGTTTCAATACAATAACATGTAATCTGTATTACAGATTCACATACGTAAGACAACTACACTGAAAACCACGACCCCCCCCCCACTTCGAAGTTACTACGTCATCTCCTTTTAATAGTGAATAAATCACGCAAATATGTCGATGACAGAGCATTTTCCAACTTGGATGTTCAGACCAACTTGGGTAGTGAATGGTCTGGAGGCGCCTTATACAATGTTTCTCCTACTCAGATTAACAGTCTCTCTGCGGTTGCCATATTTGTATATGATCATAGCCCCACCTTGATGCATTCATTTCTGTATGGTATTTTGTTTTAATGAAAGTGGGTTTTTTAATACATGAGTCGAACGGTTCAAAGTCCTGCTTTTGTGTGTTTTGCGTAGTTTCTTCTTTGTTTTAAGTTCGAAGCAGTCATATCAGCTGGGATTTAATTGCTAATACAAGTTTGTGATATACTCGATTTACAGTACTTTGTGTTTTAATCCATTTTAGGAAAGCACAGCTGACTTGGAAGACATCCAGAAGATGGCTTTGAATTCTGGTCAGCTGGAGGGGAGCATCTTCGTCAGAACATCCTCAGACACAATTTCAGGGGTGAGGGGGTTCTTCCATACGAACAAGTTTCAAGGAGTCACTAACCTCTACAATTTCCAGATGCAAAAGAAAGGTAAATACATATCTTGCCAAATTGACATTCAAAATGAAAAATAAAGAACACTATTATGTGTCGAATATGTGTTCTAAAATCATGTTTGACGCAACCAAAAACCAGACGTTCAAAACTACATATTTCAATTATTAGAATAAATAGCAATATTTGACAAGTGCATTTTGATTAAGCAAAATAGTATTTGGCAACCAAATTTACATTTTTCAAAGGATTTTCTCTTAGGTGTATTTATGCTCCAATGAATGTTCAAAATATTTTGTTCTTGCTCAATTGTTGCAGTAAATATCCTCTTCCTAATTGTCATCAAACCCGCACAAGTTCCCTGTTAATAAATATAGGTTACATGTATCTGGGAAATGCTTATGTTCTCTTACTCTTTGAATGCCAGTAATGTCATCCATGGTCAAAGCCGTTTGGAGAAAGGATGGGGCCAGGACAGCTGCAGATGACATGCCAGATGTCCTGACGGAAGGAGGCATGCTCGACCACATCTTCAAGGACATCAACCATGGTGACTGGATTATCGACAGAACTAAAAATGGTAAGTCAATTTTAAAACAGAAATCACAGTTCCTGATTTGCACTGTCCCAGTAAGCAAGTTGAACAATCTAAGATAGAGTTAAATTATTGTGTTTCCAACTTTCAATCCAAAAGCTTGCTGATAGTACAACCCTGAGAAATTCTTGTCAGTTTCGTTAAATTGCTTTTTCATCGCAATAATAACACCAAGTTCATGACATTTTCAACACGTTTGTTTTATATATCGTGTACTATTTGCTCAAACAATGATGCAGATCTTCGCTAAGGTATGATGCATCATGGATTTCTAGACAATTTAATTCATTCAAATCACCTAGTTTTCAAAATACAACCTTTGAAAATTCCATCACAATCAGTGTTCACGTTTTTGACAAAACAGCGAATAAGGGTTTTCATTTTATCAGTTACTGTGCCCGTTTATATTGTTGCTTGACTTTGATTGCTGCAATCGAAATCAGCTGCTGTGGGTTGTTTGTGGTCTTACTATTTTCTTGAAGATTACAACATTCCAGACGGAATGTTCCAACAGGAGGGTTGGTACAACTATCACCGTTACAAACAGTAATATGTCAGATTGAAAATGATCAAAAAAGTATTGGTCATTACAAAAGCTGTATCGTCCCTTTAATTTGAAACGAAAAACTTGTATATACATGCGTTCCTTCGAAAAGACAGGAGTCTAGCAAAGGCTTATGAAAGCACGGTTATTTGTACTTCTTTTGAACAGGTGAAGCTACCCTTCTTGCAGTGAGAGCTCACGCTAATGTAATTCCATACAGCAAAATGCAACATTGCAGAGCGAGATAAAATGTAAAGTTACTGCTCTTCTGCAGGTAAGGGCAGAAGAGGACATCGATTCTGAGGACAGTGACGTCAGTACATCTCTTGAGGAGGACTCTATTTAATTTTGACAACACGTGGACATATACAGTGTACATGTACATGTACAGTAGATAATTGTGTGCATAGTGTGTGCATGTACCGCACAAACAAACACAAAATTGTGCTAACAGAACTGTTTTTAATTAATTTAGTTTGAAAGTCAATGTATAAAATCAATTAACAATTTACATGATTGAAAAAACGTCTGGGATTTTAACTTGCCGTTCTTGTTTAGATTCTTCGTAGCCAACGCGGGATACCAGGAAATCTTGCTGTTGCATTAAATATTGATCGCGCAAATATTTCAGCTTTTAAGTAGCGGTGTTTTTTATTTATTTATTTTTTGTCCGGAAGTGCACATCAAGCACTTGTAAAACTCAATGGATCAGTATCTTTTTTGAAGATTTCACATGAATTGATGAACGCTGACTAACTAATACATGTAGTATGAAAATTGCTCCGCTGCAAGCCTCCTAATCTCACTATTGTCCGGAGTTTTGAATTAACAACCTGCTCGCTGACTCGTGACTCGATTCTTGTGGGCTAGATTGCTAGCGACAGCGTCCAATTAGCACCTCTATTTATTGTCTACAAGCCATAAATAACGATACTCGGGCTGTTCAAGGTATTTTCTTGTTGATTTTGTTTTACTATTTTCGTTAAAAAAGGGTTGAAAACAATGTGTTGATTGTAACTGGGTGGCCAAATTACCTCCTTCTAACCGTGTTCTCGCTACTACCGTGCTCGTAGTATCCATATTTAAATGCATTGTTATTGTAGTTTGTAATTATAATGCCATTCTGCAAGCAAATAATTAATTTAATGTACAAATTATGAGTTTATTCCTGCATTAAATTTGGTTCCAAACGAGAAATGTTCTCTCTCATTTTATTATTGCACAATCAGTAGTATCCCACATTGTTGCAGTCTACAGAGAGCCTTAGCCAACTCTCGGACCTGGATACCTGGATAATATTATCTCGTGAGAACTGGTTGCATTCAGAGATAATATTATCCAAACATTCAGCCTAGCCAAGTCTCGGACCTGGAAAAAATTATCTCGTGAGAACTGGTTGCATTCAGAGATAATATTATCCCACATTCAGCCTTAGCCAAGTCTCGTACCTGGATAAAATTATCTCGTGAGAACTGGTTGCATTCAGAGATATTATTATCCCACATTCAGCCTTAGCCAAGTCTCGGACGTGGATAATATCATCTCGTGAGAACTGGTTGCATTCAGAGATAATATTATCCCACATTCAGCCTTAGCCAACTCTCGGACGCGG
The DNA here is from genome assembly GCA_029582265.1 of Zoroaster sp. YZ-2022. NCBI lineage: Eukaryota > Metazoa > Echinodermata > Asteroidea > Forcipulatida > Zoroasteridae > Zoroaster > Zoroaster sp. YZ-2022. The sequence goes on along the minus strand of CM055816.1, from coordinate 90,157,667 downwards.
ATAATATTATCTCGTGAGAACTGGTTGCATTCAGAGATAATATTATCCCACCTTCAGCCTTAGCCAACTCTCGGAACTGGATAGTATTATCTCGTGAGAACTGGTTGCATTCAGAGATAATATTACATGTATCCCACATTCAGCCTTAGCCAAGTCTCGGACGTGGATAATATTATCTCGTGAGAATTGGTTGCATTCAGAGATAATATTATCCCACATTCAGCCTTTAGCCAACTCTCGGACCTGGATAATATTATCTCGTGAGAACTGGTTGCATTCAGAGATAATATTATCCCACATTCCGCCTCAGCCAAGTCTCGGACGTGGATAATATTATCTCGTGAGAACTGGTTGCATTCAGAGATAATATTATCCCACATTCAGCCTTAGCCAAGTCTCGTACGTGGATAATATTATCTCGTGAGAACTGGTTGCATTCAGAGATAATATTATCCCACATTCAGCCTCAGCCAAGTCTCGTACGTGGATAATATTATCTCGTGAGAACTGGTTGCATTCAGAGATAATATTATCCCACATTCAGCCTCAGCCAACTCTCGGACGCGGATAATATTATCTCGTGAGAACTGGTTGCATTCAGAGATAATATTATCCCACATTCAGCCTCAGCCAACTCTCGGAACTGGATAATATTATCTCGTGAGAACTGGTTGCATTCAGAGATAATATTATCCCACATTCCGGATAATATTATCTCGTGAGAACTGGTTGCATTCAGAGATAATATTATCCCACATTCAGCCTTAGCCAAGTCTCGTACGTGGATAATATTATCTCGTGAGAACTGGTTGCATTCAGAGATAATATTATCCCACATTCAGCCTCAGCCAAGTCTCGTACGTGGATAATATCATCTCGTGAGAACTGGTTGCATTCAGAGATAATATTATCCCACATTCAGCCTTAGCCAACTCTCGGACGCGGATAATATTATCTCGTGAGAACTGGTTGCATTCAGAGATAATATTATCCCACATTCAGCCTCAGCCAACTCTCGGAACTGGATAATATTATCTCGTGAGAACTGGTTGCATTCAGAGATAATATTATCCCACATTCAGCCTCAGCCAACTCTCGGAACTGGATAATAATCTCGTGAGAACTGGTTGCATTCAGAGATAATATTATCCCACATTCAGCCTTAGCCAAGTCTCTGACCTGGATAATAATCTCGTGGGAATTGGTTGCATTTAGGGATAATACTATCCCACATTGTTGGATTCGTTTTCTTCATAGAGCCATACTCATAACTTCGATGTGTGACTTATCGACATCGTTGGAACTGTAATTTTACGACGGTTTTAACAAACAATCACAGTGACCTACAATCTTAAAAGGGTATTTTTAAAAGACAGTTTCGGGATTTATTATACTCATGTAGTAAGGAGTCTAGAGCCATTAATCATTGTGACGAATCACTAACACACATAGTGAATCACTTAAAGACCACATTTGTGTGTAATGTTTTTACTGTTTGTAATTATCATTCAATGAATATGGATGAAATTAGATGTTCGAACCAAATTCTCAATTTTATGGAAAAAATGAAGTTCACATGAGTTCACTTTGGTAGTATTTGCTGTTTTGTGATAAATAACAAAATGTTCATGGTTTTGAGGGGAGGTACCTACAATGAGAAACTAGGCTGGGGTTTTGTAGACTGGCGGGTGCTGGTCTAGTCCTTGGGCGAAGTCTATTTGCGAATGTCTCGTATGGACGACATCGACAACTCGGGGACCGGAACTAGCAATACGAAGAGGAAGGCCTCCATTGAGTTGAGAAACTAGGCTGCGTTCTTGTATTGCCGACGTTGATAACTCGGGGACCAAAACCGGCAGCAGGGAGAAGAGTACGTTGATTGAGTTGAAGACGGGCCGACAGAGTAGTGTTAATGGTGACCGTGATGGAAGATGTAGTGTCAGCGGGAACTCGACACACTCCATGGGGCAACGCCTCACGGCTGGTCCGGCAGCTACAGGACCGTCTGTCTGGCCGTCTTTGGTACAACCAAAGCTTAGAATCTGGTGATCGCCGGGATGAGCAGTCCTTTTTAAGCAGTAGTCACTCGGAGGAATTTTAAGTGTTCCTGTAGCCCCTGTGAATAGGGACAATGACGCACAAAGGGCACCGTAGCGTATCCCAGTCGAGACCACCATGTACTATTATACTTATAAAAGTTACGTAAAGTTACATGGACTAATTCAAATTCTTACCACCTTCCCCCTTGGGTGGAAAAATACGACCATGAGGAAATATTTGTCTTTAAACATAATACATAATTATAGATTTGAAAATTTCGAATTGAAAATTCCAAATAATAAATTACGAGATAAATACCGTTTGCCATAATACTAATAATTATCAATCAATAAATTTCAAATTCCATACCTTTCGGATACTCTGAAATTTAAGTTTTAAACAACAATAAAAATACACTAAACTTTGCCGCAATTGACAATTCATGACCTACATGTACTCAATCCATCAGCAAGTACATTTTGTTTACCTGGAATGTGCTTAAACTCTAAATTATAACCTTGTAACAGCAAGCTCCATCGCATTAGCCTATGACTTTTGTTTTTGAACTTATTGATGTACGTCAGTGGATTGTGATCAGTGTATACAGTAATAGAAAAAGGTCCAGTAACATAAACTTGAAAGTGTAAGATTGCCAACATAAGGCTCAGTGTTTCTTTCTCGATTGTAGAGTACCGTTTGTGATGTTTATCGAGTTTCTTAGAGAATGACTAACGGGATGTTACACACCCTGGTCATCATCTTGTATTAATGCGGCACCAACGCCAACATCGCTAGCATCAACTACTAACTTAACAGGTTTGCCAAAATCCGTAACCAACAGAACTGGTTCAAAGGTCAACAGACCTTTGAGATTTTCTGTCCAGACAAATTTAGCGTTCTTAGCTAAAAGGTTGGTTAACGGTTCCGCAATATGTGCAAAATTTGGGCAGAATTTACGGTAAAAACCAGTCATACCAAGAAATCGAAGAACTTCTTTCTTGTGTGTTGGCACTTGGTAATCTTGGATTGCTTGCACTTTCGCTGCTTTTGGCAAAACCTTGCCTTGACCAACCCGATGACCTAGGTATGTTACATGAGCTTTACCTATATCACTTTTCTTCAAGTTAACAGTTAAATTAGCGTCAGGCAATTTCTCAAACAGTGCTTTTGTTTTTGCAACATGATCGGTCCATGTATTTGAATAAATGATAACATCATCTATATAAGCTCCACAACCATCTATTTCCGAGGTAATTTGATTCATCATTCTTGTGAACGTACCAGGAGCATTTTTCATGCCAAACGGCATAACATTACATGCGTACAGACCATCTGGAGTTGCAAAAGCAGAACATTTCCTCAGCTCTTTCTGTCAATGGCACTTACCAATATCCTTTCAAAAGGTCATAATTGCTTACATATTTGGCATGCCCTATTCGATCAATGCAGTCATCCAACCGTGGAATGGGATATGAATCAGTTTTTGTAACATAATTCACTTTTCTATAATCAATGCGAAAACGTTGCGATCCATCTTATATTGGAACTAATAAAACTGGTGAACTCCATGGGATTTGATTAGCCGGAGAAATTATTTCATTCTCTAACATGTATCTCACTTCTTTTCGCACAAGTTCAAGTTTGGTTGGGTTTAAACGGTATGGGTGTTGTTTGATCGGACTCGCATTACCAACATCAACATCATGAAATAACAATGAAGATTTTCCGTTTTTTTTTTTAATAATTGCACATTATGATTCAATAGTTTCAACCATTTCTCTTTGTTCCTTCTCAGGTAAGTGACCAAGTTTGACATCCAAATTTGCTATCACATCAGAATTCTGATTCATGACAGAACTCTTGGAACTGATTGATTCAAGACTAAGTTTTTCATCAAATTCTATCTCACTTTTAACCTCGTCCTCACTAACCTCTAGAGAGGGGTATGTTATCACGACAGGTTTTGTCTCAGTAGTTCTCTCGTGATATTTTTTCAACATATTCACGTGACAAACCCTTCTAGACTTTCTACGGTCAGGAGTTTTAACAACATAATTGACGCTTAGAACTTGTAGCTTTGCATGGTGAGGAGGATAAGTAAGAGTAATTGCGGTGACACCATGTGAAATGCTCAATTGAGTAGTAATTAGTTCTGAAAAGAACTGGAGGTACAACTCAAGGAACCTCCAGTTCTTTTCAGAACTAATTACTACTCAATTGAGCATTTCACATGGTATCACCGCAATTACTCTTACTTATAATTGACGCTGTTGAGTTTTTCATCAATGATGTACGGACCACTAAACTTAGCTCTCAAAGGCTCTCCCTGAATAGGAAGCAAAACCAAAACTCTGTCTCCACACATAGTCCAATAAATTAGTTTCTACCTGTGGCTCGGCAAGCCATCTTTCTTTGACCAATTTCAATGTACTCTAACCTCGTGACCAAACACAAGTGGATTCGTTTTTTGAATCTCTTGTGGCAAATAACAAGAAATCAATGCCTTTGTCCCAGTCATCTTGATTATCATGACAATAGGTCTTAATCATCATTTTCAAGGTTTGATGATATCTTTCTATCGCACCTTGCGATTGAGGATGATTTGTTCAATACCAAGTAATTGCATTACTTCACCAAACACTATACTCATGAAATTAGAATCTTGATCGTGCTGAATTTGCTTTGGAAGTCCCATTCTAGTAATAAATTTAACTAGGGCCTCAGACACAGATTTGGCAGTTATATTTCTCAGAGGAATTGCTTCCGGATACCTGGTACTTGCATCCATAATTGTCAAAATATACATTAGTTTTAAAATACAAATGCATATAAGCTAGTGTACATTTGCAATTCTAGTCTGTTGACAAACAAATATCGCAATCTGACTCACCCACGCACCTGACTTTCTCTACAAACCACGCCTCATAGTCAACCTCGTCGTCCCCAGGGTAAACCTTGTTCTCCTGACTACATACCCTTGTGGGGAAAAAAGCTCAACCTTTCACTGCTCTCACACCCTAAAACGGGACAATGTTTGATATCTACGAAGAATAGTGTGTGCTGCCGTTGGGAGTCCGGGACAAAACCATAAAACTTTCAAATCTTACGTATTGCTTATATATTTCATAATAATTTTGCATGTTTTATCGATAAAATTAATAATTAAAACATTTAACGTGTTAAATAACTAATTTTGGCATTATAGTATGCATAAAAGAAATCAAAAAATTATATATACTCGAGATAATATTTAAACTGGTAATTGCACTGGTAATTTTGAAATAACCAATAAACATTCTGGAATTTGTTTCCTATCAGGGTCTAGTAGTGAGAACCGAGGTAGACCCTGGAGAAAAAGCTCTTTCAACACCGCTGATTGGTTACTACAAATGAATTTGCTGATCAAAATAAAAGGTTTGAATATAATTTTGGGGAAACAGTCATACAGTTATTTGTTACATGTATCTTCAATAATGTAATGCCTCTTATGTATGTCAAATGTTTGTATGATTAACTATACCGAAAATAAAACACTGAATTATGACGAAATAAATCGCTACCTGCAATACAAGCAAATTTTGTTAATTCACATTTTTTTCATAGGGCGCATGTAAATATTTTGTATAAATTGTATTAATTATATAGTTTTAACTCTTTTTTTTTTACTGAAAAGGATTTGTGGTGTGAGGTGCTTTGTCAAATATGCTTGATGCCGTTTTACTGCAATAGTGATTTTGACAGGACCCTATAGCCAATGGCAAATCAAACATCAGTCGTAAAATAAACCACCAAATCAAGTCATCGAAGCAGACCAGTTTGTGTGCAGGAGGTAATTTACACTTAAATTCTGGGGAATGTTTGTAATCCCCTCCTTTGGAGATTTTTCTCACGACTACCACCCTCGTCCAGCGGTTTGAAGGTGATCAGTGTTTTCCACCGCTGAAGTCAGTCGGCTAATGAGCTTCCACACCACCTCCATCAAAGACTATGTACTCGCTACACCCCTGGATGTAGATCACTTATTTGTTCCTGAGAGAGATGGGTGGATCCATCCATCTTATTGCTGGCATTGTTTCTCTCTGAAAACCCTTTCACACTGTTCGCATTAAAAGCAGCCACGAGGAGCCTATTCTAATTATGATCAGCCCTAGTCCGAATGCCTCTTCCGGCCACAGTCTTCTATTTTTAGAACAATGATGTAATTGTCGCTGTGATGTCAGAGCATGACTCCTACCCCAAACGCTTAATGTTGAGCAAACGCTTTGACTCGTAAACGTATGATTTCTCCCTTCCAGAAAATCCCTCCGATTTCAACTTTACATACAAATCATCTTCAATTATCGGTCATTACTAATAGTTGTTTATAATACTTTCAAACAATGTTTTTATTTGGGTACTTTTTACACGCTAAATGTCATTGTATTTGACATGGTTTTGTACACGTCTCTCTGCGATAACGCCATTTTTAAAATCCCAGGTCTGAGAACGAAAAAAATAAATAATAAAAAATCAGGCTTGATAGGGTTAAAATTAAGATCATGATTGGAATTTGCTTATTTAGGATAAAAGATAACCTCTCCAATAACCGCTGCAAATCTATAATATAATAGTTGCTTAGCGACATTCCTGTACTCATATGACTGTTTTGTTATACTAGTGCTAAACGTGACAATGAACGTACTGGCCAGAGAAGAATTATGGAAACATGAAATAAGTAGGACCATATAATAAGTAGGACCATATATGGAACGTATATTACGGTCATCCGTAACGTTGGAATAATTATATTTAATAATCTGTATGCATTTGGGTGATATATCTTCGATGAAAGTAAACATTTTTTTCCAAGCAGTTTTGCCAATAGTGTACGTATACAGGCTTTGAAATACGTTTTGTTATAAACAATTATTTCGTGTGGTCTTGCAGGAAGCCTTGGTCATGCATTCATAATGTCATAAGTCAAATGTCAGAAGTGGCTTCGCTTCACTGATATACGTGATTACAAGTCACTGCAATTTTAAATTGATCAAGGTGGCTTGGTGGAATCCATCAGTTCAACTGTTCATGCGGCATTACGAACGTCAAACGTCAGACGTGGTTCTGCGTATAGAAAGTCTATCTACTATCCTCTATCTACTGTTTTTTTTTTTTTTTTTTTTTTTCCTTTTTTTTTTCAAGGTTTTTAATCGTATTGGTATAATCCATATGAGAGTCGTGTATGAAATTATACGGCATATGATTCTGGGCATGCGATACGTTTATGAAACCAGTACAATTATTGATTGCTGGCTTTTGATAAATAACTACACCCTTGCTTGTGTAAGAGGCATTTGTCAGTGACCAATCAAATTGTTCAACTGTAAGAGGATTTAAAATGAATAGTCATAAACTGAGTGTTATTAAAAGACGTCATGACGTCGTATGATACTCCTACCACATGCACGACGTCCGTGCTGAAATGAGGGGATATAGACCAATCACAGATGGGCATGCATTAGTTATTCACATTATACGGCATATTGCATATGACTGTTGGCTAAAAAATTCACGTGGTTTCTGGTCTCCGCGCGCGTCGCTTCAAACGCATTTTGCTATGAAACGATGTCCAAAATTACTGGATCGATTGGAATTCTGCAGTGCTGTGCTTTAAACGACTTTTTCACAGATGTGAGGCCCCTCTTAGCCATCATACTTTTTATGGGGAATTTGGTTCCCGCGTATACACAATGTAGGCCTATCACGTATTTCCCTGTTGGCAAAAAAACGAAACAAAACAAAACAAAACAAAAACTTTGCAAGAGCAACCTCGGAGAGTCGATATTTAAATGTAAGAGGAACATTTCTATTCATCCAGTGGACCTTAGCTTTTCTGAATTTGAGGCAAAATGGGTTCGGAGAAAGTGACTATTTTACAATATTTTACTTTGAGTTTAGATAATAAAATATATACACAATAAAGTGTATGTTGTTTAGTTTTATTATGGAATAAACTCTCTAAAGAAATTTAAAAATACCGACGCGCGGAGGCCAGAAACCGGAGACTTGTTATTTGGCCTAAATGGGAATCCACCCATGTACGGCTCGAGTCTCAGATTTCGACATACGACAAAGAAAGTCCAATTGAACATAATGGTTGAATCGCAACTAACCAATGAGAAAACCTACAGACCACGTAACTTTTGTACACTGGAAATGATATTGAGAGTACCAAGGCAATTGCATAGCAGGCAACAAGGTGCATATTTACATGAACAGTTTAAAAATGATTATTTTGATCTCAATATTTCATCAAATAGTTATTGTAGACATGTAAAGACCTACAGAATAGTACTATTTGAACTATGGTGCCATTCTTAAAAGATTAAATTATCTTGAAATCTTTTTCTTTTTTAATTTAAACAAATCCTTTGCTATAGTTTCTGACGTTGACAACAGTGTTAAGCGTTTACGTGCCTCAGTTGGACATTGCGATATCATGCGTGACATGGTTTATAGAACTAGTTTTGTCTATATTGTTTCATGTTGGCTTTATTGAGTGATGTCCATAGTGTGGAGAAAATCACTTTTCCCCAGAAGCAAATCTTACTGAACAGGAGTTAAACTTAAGCTATACTGTGTTGATTTCTTAATCTAAATTTATTAGAGACTCAGTAGCCTTACACCAGTACGTAACATGTGAAGTCTTTGGAATGGCATTATTTGACGTAACAATCCTTTTATTAAGAATTACTGTAGAATTACACTTACTTGTGTTGTCAGCGAGCATTTAACTTATTCCTTGTTTATTTAGATAAAGGTTAACAAACAGGATTGAGGAGCTGTAATTTCTAAAGAACACTTCCAGATTTAATGTCAACGAACCCTGCGGTTCATGGTCGCAATATATTCACACAAACACATGATGGGACTAAATCATTTAGTACGTTTGAATAGCGTGTAAAACGTTCATATAGGGGCATACAATCCCTTCTCAAATGGTGTAAACAGACTTATTGAGTCCCTCTAGACCCAAGAAAACAATTTCAAGCAAAAACAAATTTATATGGGTGCCCAATATACAATTTCGCGCGCATGAAGGCACTAAATCATTTAGTACGTATGAATAGCGTGTAAAACGTTCACATTGGAGCACACAATCCCTTCTCAAATGGTGTAAACAGACTTACTGAGTCCCTCTAGACCCAAGAAAACAACTTCAAGCCAAATATAAAATTTTATATGGGTGCCAGCCCACAATCCCTTCAAAAAAAAAGTGTTACCCAAAACCAATTTGTTTGCACATTTTTTGCACTGCTGACATTCTACAGAGAAACCAAGAGATTTTATTTGTCTGGCCATTCTAATATCCACAACCAGACCTCAAAATAAACATCTCAGGTTGCCGAAATGTCTGGGCAATGTCTGGGATTAGTGCGGT
>CM055816.1:90122562-90147710 GCA_029582265.1 Zoroaster sp. YZ-2022 | reverse complement strand
TTTCTCAACCCCCGGGCACGGACGTCGTACGTAGTTCATTACGTACAGCTGTACGGTAATGTACGCCAGTCGTACATGTACGTATGCAGCTTCTGGCCACAATGCATTCTACAACACTGCCGAGTGAAGTTGCACTTTTATAGCATTTCATTTGTTATAGGTTAGTAGTTACGAAAGCCCATTAGTGCCATCGTCATTTTATTTTCGAGAGCAGTTTTTTGAATTTTTGAGAGTAGTTATTTTTATTTTCGAGAGCAGTTATTTTTATTTTATAGAGAAGTTATTTTTATTTTCCAGAGCAATTATTTTTATTTTCGAGAGCAGTTATTTTTATTTTCGGGATCTTTACGAAACAAAGTTTTGGTCGCGGGCTTTGCCTTATTTTATGTACAACAACGATTACAGGCCTGATAGCGGAATGGCCCCGTTTCACAAAGGCCATAAGACACGCAGTCTATTTTTAGTAACTTTCGGTTTTACCGCTATTTATATTTTCCAGAGCAGTTATTTTTATTTTCAAGAGCAGTTATTTATATTTTCGAGAGCAGTTATTTTTATTTTCGAGACCAGTTATTTATATTTTCCAGAGCAGTTATTTTTATTTTCGAGAGCAGTTATTTTTATTTTCGAGAGCAGTTATTTTTATTTTCCAGAGCAGTTATTTTTATTTTCGAAAGCAGTTATTTATATTTTCCAGAGCAGTTATTTTTATTTTCGAGAGCAGTTATTTTTATTTTCCAGAGCAGTTACTTTTATTTTCGAGAGCAGTTATTTATATTTTCCAGAGCAGTTATTTTTATTTTCGAGAGCAGTTATTTTTATTTTCGGGATCTTTACGAAACAAAGTTTTGGTCGCGGGCTTTGCCTTATTTTATGTACAACAACGATTACAGGCCTGATAGCGGAATGGCCCCGTTTCACAAAGGCCATAAGACACGCAGTCTATTTTTAGTAACTTTCGGTTTTACCGCTATTATTTTATATTTTCCAGAGCAGTTATTTTTATTTTCAAAAGCAGTTATTTATATTTTCGAGAGCAGTTATTTTTATTTTCGAGAGCAGTTATTTTTATTTTCCAGAGCAGTTATTTTTATTTTCGAGAGCAGTTATTTTTATTTTCGAGAGCAGTTATTTTTATTTTCCAGAGCAGTTATTTTTATTTTCGAGAGCAGTTATTTATATTTTCCAGAGCAGTTATTTTTATTTTCGAGAGCAGTTATTTTTATTTTCCAGAGCAGTTATTTTTATTTTCGAGAGCAGTTATTTATATTTTCCAGAGCAGTTATTTTTATTTTCGAGAGCAGTTATTTTTATTTTCGGGATCTTTACGAAACAAAGTTTTGGTCGCGGGCTTTGCCTTATTTTATGTACAACAACGATTACAGGCCTGATAGCGGAATGGCCCCGTTTCACAAAGGCCATAAGATACGCAGTCTATTTTTAGTAACTTTCGGTTTTACCGCTATTATTTTATATTTTCCAGAGCAGTTATTTTTATTTTCAAAAGCAGTTATTTATATTTTCGAGAGCAGTTATTTTTATTTTCGAGAGCAGTTATTTTTATTTTCCAGAGCAGTTATTTTTATTTTCGAGAGCAGTTATTTATATTTTCCAGAGCAGTTATTTTTATTTTCCAGGTTTAAAAAAAACCAAAAAAAACAACAATTCTTTCAGATGGGTTATATGAGCTTAGCTTGTGAGGTGCAATGAAGAAAACACAAACAGGTTAATTACTGGTGGAGGCTCGGTTGATGTATCACATTTTGAACAGAAAACACGCCTCATTCAGTCCTGGGGGGAAAAATACGCGTGCGGAACCTATCTGCGATAAGGTGCCGTTTCAGAACTGCGCGAAGAGCGGTGAACACTTACTCATATAAAAAGAATTGTTTTGTATTTGTTTAAAAACCTTCAAATAAATAATCCTCATACAGAATACGATCATTGTTTAAATTTTTACCAACACTTTGTCGCCTAAAACTAATTAATGTCGTCCATGTTCGTAATTCGCCTCACTCGTGAAATGACGCAACTACCTTTGGCTTGGCATTTCTCGGAAAACTTACAAAACTATAGCGTATTACTGGTTGTATCAACTTATCTAAGTCGTGCTCGTTACAGAAATAAAAATTATGGTGAAATTGTATGATTTACTGGAAAGTTTGTGCTTGAGAAAGTGGAAAAAGTTGTTTAACCACTGATTATAGATACAAATAGTAAGAGATTTACATGACCTCCGAATTTTTTGTTCACGAACATCTGTGATTTTATTGTTCTATGCCGTCAACAAGCTGTTGTCTGTGGAAACCAAAATATATGAATGCTTTTGCATTTGCAATGATTTTTCAGTAAAGAAATACTGATCCTCAAAATTGACACATTCCTTATAGAAGAAGCGAACAAAGACTATTTAATTCGTTGGTGTTTACTTCGACAGTAGTGGACAATAATTGAGAAAATGAAACATTAATATCATGGTTATGAAAAGAAATTCTTTATTTGACAAAATGTTAACAGCATTTTTACACATTTCAAAGTTTTAAAGTACTTTTTGCAACAATTTTAACCACCTTCCATTTTATTAGTCTTTCAAGAATACTGATTAAAAGTTTTGAGAGCTTCTCCAAATTATACCATTTTATTTTAAAAATCGAAAACGCTATTTTTATTTTCCAAGATTAAAAACAATTTTACAACCATCTGTAATAAGATGAAATATGATTCAACTGTTTTTCTTCGTGGTTACATTTTCTGTGCCCACAATTCTGTGCGTCTGTCAAAAAACGGCGCTCAAGACGTCCACGCATATCGATCATGCATTGAAATTCAGCATTTTACAAGAGAATCTTTCACTGAAACAAACTGAAACACCAAACTGCTTATTTCATTTGTAAGTTACCGTCCAGTTGATTATATAACCGTTTAGGTGCGTCATTTAGGGTAAATTGAGGATAATGCTATAAAAGTGCAACTTTACTGTGTTGTAGAATGCATTGTGGCCAGAAGGCCAATGCATACATGTACATGTACATGTACATGTTTTAATATTCGCTACCTTATGGAGACTGTGTGTGTGTACTGCGTGTGCTGTGTGAGTTTGTTATATTCGTCACCTGATGTACTGGAATTCTATAAATGAGTAAACTAAGAATATAATGAATCCATATGGTTCATACTGATGTGTCAATGTACATACTATCTTTTAATATTCGTTTCCTTTGACTGGGATTCTATAAATGAAAAAATAAGAATTATAATGAATCCAAATGGTTCATACCAATGTGCCAAAGTACATACTATCTGTTAATATTCTTTGTTTTCTAGATATTCGTTCCTTTGTATTCGATTTGATCTTTTCGCTGTTTTCATATAATTATTACTTTGCGTCTGTTATGCATTGAGCTAACCCAACATCATTAATATCACAAACTTGATTTCTTATAATAAGTACTATATGGAATGTATATACACGTATAGTATATCCAGTAATGTCCAAAAACTGAAGTTAATTATTTTGTTTTAAATATCCTATGTGAATAGATGATGTAAAACAATTGCTTCTCATTTGCTTTTCTGTGAATTGGACCCTTTCTTTAAAGCTGTATCCACACGTGTTTTTTTTGTGTTATTTACAGGAAAGTTTCTGAAGTTTTCCTTTTCATTGAAACATTGCTATCTTACTTGATGAAAGGATAAAAAATGCTTTAAAATTTCATATTTCTCAAAATAATCATAAAAAGGAATTTTTTTTTAAAGTAAATTAATTTGGGCTGTTAAGGGAGCATCTCAAAAGTCTGAACAGTCAGAACGTTTTAACTGGATCGGTAAATTATTTCACTTGGAATACCTGGACCAGTCCGTTGGACTAGACTGCGGGGTACGTTCTGTCGGAATGTTCCAAATAGTCTCCCATAACATTCTCTCATAACATTCTCTCTCATAGAATAGTTCCTATGGAACGTTCAGCTGGACCACCGGTATGACATGACCAAAGATCGTAAAGCGCAGCGCTATACGATCTTTGGACATGACCCAATTGTGAACTTGGGCCTGTGTTGTTGTGCTAGTGCGCGCTCACACAAACGTAATAATAAAATGGCTGCCCGAGACGGAGGTGTTGCTGGTGAGCATGGAGGCAGTGAGTAATGGTGAAAAAACATCCTTCATTTTGTGTATTTTTTTAACCCATGACATACTTAATCAATAGACTTATTTTTACATTATACTAGGGACAGATTAATGATAAATATTGACGAAAAAATGCATAAAGACGCAAACACTCAGACAAGATTAACGTTATGATAAGTAATTGCCCCACAAGTGGCACGGACCTAGGCCAAGGGGGCGTGTCCGTGCCACACTGGTGGGGCAACGTTATGAGTGACTTGATGACAAGCGGCCAAGATGATGAAAATGTTGACACAAATTAGGATAATGTTAGGATATTTATGGATGAAAATCATAGAGGCCTTTCTTTCTGCATAGGAGGGGGGAACACTAAGTTTAGTAGTACATACTTCATTTGTGTGGTTTCAGGCAACAAAAATATCTGCAATTTTTGTTACATTTTTGTTTTTCATATAAATTATATAGCCTATAGGCCTATGGTAAAATAATAACACTTGGTGTATCGCAATCCCAGGTCCTCTTGCCCTCACACGTAATGCTTTCAAGCAACCTAACAATCACATTGGACAAACCGCAACTTGTTTCTTGCCAGACTGGCAGCCATATTTTTATCAGTTTGATTTATCCACCGTATTGGCAAAAATAAATTGTACAAGATCATGGCCATATATTAGGCAAATAACCATTTTAACAAATGTTAACAGTGGGGCCATCTTTGTCCATGTGTAAAGTGCGCCCTCTATTGACAACATTTTTCTCCATTTGAAGTGTGAGAGCTTTCTGGATGCAAACGTTTTACAGGGCGCTAAAGCGGGCCCTGGACCCACATACCATGAGCTCACTTTGCTTGCAGGTTTGGGTTTTTCCCACCCAGCCCCTATTATTACAAAATCATTCCGCACGGCAGAATTCCAATCGATCCAGCAATTTTGGCTGCAATTGGACATAGTTTCATAGCAAAAAAGGAAAGAATGTCGTATCCGGCCACCACTTTTTAAGGGCTTTTTTGGATTTTTTTTACAACCACTAACCAGTTAAAAAATCATTCTATCGATTTTTGGTGGTACAGAAAGCGAAAACTATCTTTAAAATCCACTTTTATGATGGTTTTTGGACTTGATTTCCCTTCTAAAAAAATCCTCCCCTTCAGAAAATAGAAGGATCCTATTATAGTTGCCACTACGCATGTACAATGACTGTGTTGGTCACTAATTGTGAAGTTTACAAGATCAGACTGACATGACTGAGGAAGTCATCGTATACCAAAAATGCCTGATTTTTCATGAAATAAATATCCTGGAATAATTTGAAGTATATGTCCATCATCATCCATATGTTCTCCACCTTACCAGGTAGGTAAGATTACATTATTGGTTATATTTAATGAAAAATAGTGGCGGCCAGATACGACATTCTACCCGCAAAAAAAAAAAAAGATGTGCTGTTCTGTGTCGACACGGGCATGGAGACCAGAAACTGGAGACTTACTTAAATCACAAATTAATAATTTGTAACGTTTAATTACATATTTATTTAGACTACATGTATATGCAAATAATTAATGGATATAGATCATCTGGTCAACTTTGCATTTAATATAACATTTTCTGGTTGGTTTGCTCAAGGATTTATAGAATGTACTTTACCAAATTATAATACCACTGTTAAACCTTTTACTTAAATGATAAATTAATAATTTGTAACTCCTTTACCCTTTGGCTAGATGTACTGGCTGATGTTGGTGTTTCCTCACTTGATGTACTGGAATTCTATAAATGAGTAGGCCTAAATTAAGAATTATAATGAATCCGTATGGTTCATACTGATGTGTCAATGTACATACTATCTGTTATTAGGTGTTCGGGTATGTACCCGAAACACCTATTGTTTTTGTTCGGTTTTTTTTATATATTTTTTTTAGGTGTTTGGGTTGGTGCCCAAACACCTCTTGATATTGTTCGGTTTTTTTTTTTAGGTGTTTGGGTTGGTGCCCAAACACCTATTGTTATTGTTCGGGTTTTTTTTCTTCTTCTTTTTCTTCCGAATAAGAATTATCCACAGACAAAAACATAGTTGCAGAGTTCACAGAACCTTAAAACTTCACACATACTTAGACCTTAACATGTAGTTGTTCCTAAACCTTAACATGTAGTTGTACACTAAGTTGTGATGTCATAGTGAGGTCATCAGATATCGAATTACACTAAATCAAAGGTTAATATTTTCATAAAATCATATCTCATGAACCACAAACGATATTTTCACAGTCTTTGCACCATGATATAGATCTTTAATTATGTGATTTTTCGTACACAAACGTGACCCCAATTCGACCTCTCCTTCCGGTCGAAACCGGAAGTTGAAAATTTCACAAACAAATCAAAAAAATTCAAAAAATCATATCTCATGAACCACAGAAAATATTTTCACAATCTTTGCATCATCTTAAAGACCTTGAACTATGTCACATTTCTTACACAGATATGACCCCAATTTAACCTCTCCTTCCGGTCGAAAACAGAAGTTTAAATGAACGACTATTCAGAAGCACAGCCATACTGACGTTCTCTTACACACACAGACATATCGGCCTATAGTGTGTGTGTATATGCATTATCTAATTAGAATAGAATAGTTCGAGTTTACGAAGACCGCGCGGAGTCATGACCTGCCATGCATGCACGCGCACAGTATAGTACCATGCAGCAGCAAAACAATGGCTTCCCTGAGTGTCGGGCCCGTCTGCAGAAAATGCGTCGCATGAAAATGTACTAATTTAGCATGGAATCCAAATTGTTATCATTTTTGAGATGAGTTGGACAAAGATTCTTTCATGTGCAAGTGGATGGAAGAAATAGACGGTATGGTTGAGTGTGATATTGCCAATGTCTAAGCGTTAGGGCTGTTGGAGCTAACGTACATAACATACGTCGCAGCTAACGTTACAGGTAATGTAGGAATTAATTTTAAAAGAATTTGAAAAATATCTGGACCTAATCAGACTACATATATTTTGTAAAATAGTTGGACTTAGGCCTATATGAAAAATATCCTTGACAATTTAACTTATGTCTTCAGACTTTTAATATCTCATTTATTGTGATCTGTCCCTCAGTATCGTGTAGTGACAATTTAAAAATAAGATCATTCCTGGTGATTATTTTCAATAGTTACCATGTTAATACCTTGACCAACAAAATAAACTATAACCCTAACCACCCCAAATCCATCAAAATTCTGAAAGGGGCACTTTTTGGGAAAAAATCAGCACTGTTGAAAATGGGATCTTTATAATGGAGTTTTATCAGATACTTAAAAGTAATACTACATGTATTGTAGTTGCACAAACATAACTTTGTACATGAGCCAAGAATATTCAACCTTTGGCGGTGTAAATAAGCATGGAAATGAACTTCAAGCTGAACTAAAGTTTTGGGTTATTTTTTCATAGTGTATACAATGAAGATGGATGCTGACCCAATTATTTATTATTTTACATGTATGGATGAATAGCCGACATTCCTAAAATTAATTACCATTCGATTTACAGATTTATGGGTACCACTCTGAGTGGTACAAATGCTTCCATGCCATTTGCAGGGCTGAGAGGAAGAAATAAGATTAAGAAGAAACAGAAACATCAAGGTAGGCAAATATTGAAAAATACGGGTAGAGTGTCGCATCCGACCGACTTCACATTATTCCAGGATATTTATTTCATGAAAAATCAGCCATTTTGCTATACGATGAATCCTCAGTCATGTCAGTCTGATGTCGTAGAACTCCACAATTAGTGACCAGCACAGTCATTTGTACATGCGCAGTGGCAACTATAATAGGATCCTTCTATTTTCTGAAGGGAGGATTTTTAGAAGGAAATAAAAGTGGATTTTAAAGATAGTTTTCGCTTTCTGTACCACCAAAAATCGATAGAATAATTTTTAACTGGTTAGTGGTTGCACAAAAATTCCCCAAAACCCTTTAAAAGTGGTGGTCGGATACGACATTCTTTCCAAAAATTCAATCAAGTTTCAAGTATGCAGTAAGCTTGGGCAATAACGATTTTTTGTATCCATGATATATCGGCAAACATATATTGCAATTTTCAATAATATCGCAATTTTTTTTTTGCATTCATGCATGATTGCTTTAGAGCCAATAACCACAGGTATGTGTACCCCTCTACAAGTGTCACAATAAATTGCAAATTTATTTGCAGAGCGTGTATGTACTTCTGAAGTAGTTTGCTTTTGTTTCTCATTTCTAAAAGCTCAAAAGACTAATGATTTTATTTCCATGGAATTTCTGACTTGACTCACAATGTCGATTTATATTTTATTGTGATATATTTGTATTCATGATTCGCCGATATGCCGATAACTTAAATAGGTTCTCGATATTGTAATCGAATAAAAAAGTTATCGCAATATTCGATATCGTGTTTATCACCCAAGCTTAGTATGCAGTAAAATTGTTTCAAGTTAGATGTTGCTTTTTCGTTTCTTTCTATCTGTTTACCTTGTCTTGTGTGTGTATTTTTGTTAATTTTCAATCTCTTTCTGTCTACAATGCCCATTCCCCTTACTCAGTTATTCTCTCTATTTCTATTAAATATTTATCATTCATTCTTCATACATATTTAGGTCAAGATGAGGTTGAGCGGTGAGAATGCAGCATTGAACCCCAGAGAAGAAAACCGTGGTCTTCATCAGAGTTCCTCCCTGACAAACCGAGAAAATTGAGAAAAAACTGTTTTCACAGTGCCAAACCTTGATTGCATGCCCAACGGAAAGATGAGAGGTTACTTTTGCAAATCGAAGATAAAGATCTTGTGGGTTTAGAAGTTTGCTATCATTGTCTTTGCTATAATGAGTATGTACCCAATTCTTGACAAGGCCAGATCCATCAGATGAAATACCTATTTGGTACAATGATGCATAAATAAAATTCTGTGAAGAAGTCATCCAGAAGAAAACAATGAAATTCTTTTCACAAAGTCATTACATCGTAAGTTCATCAAGTGCGTGCAAGAAATGGAGGGAGTTGACTGCAGTAAGTACAGGTCCCACAATCTGAAAACTAACATGTCTGAAAAGTACATTTCCTACACTGGTAATTCATAGATAATTTACTAAGAATACAATTGACTTGGTGTACAGCCAATCTCTAGCTGCAAAAGAACTGGTAGAGACTGCAGTTGGCTCAGATACATTATGTACTGATACTGATATACACTCACTGGCCATAAGTATTGCAACATACACCAAAGTTCAGTTTGGAGAACTGTGTTACAATAAGTTATTTTATTTTATTTACACTACTTAAGACTTCTTGAAAGTGCCTGTGTTTTGAAGTCAATGTTCTTTTTTACTGTTCTTGCTCGAAAATTATGTAATACACGATCGATGAAATCAGATTAAATGATCATCTCACCTGTTACTGTAAATTGCGATTTTGAGCATGTTGCAATACTTTTGGCCAGTGAGTGTAGACAGCAGTGAAGGTGCTGGAGAAGCAGAGAGATTTTCACATGAAAGTGCCTATCTTCACACACTCTTCAATGCATCAGCTGTACTATATAATACACTTATAATGAAGAAATCACATGGCATTACAGCTACCCTGGCCATCAACTTCAGATGACTTATCCTTGCAGACTGCTTAACAAATGAGCCAGTAATTTTCAATCACCCGCTTTGTTCATCTTACACTAGGACACTGATTCCATGACCCGTTGAAAGTTTACTCTGATTGAGATAATGTTGCCCCTTTAACCATTAACTTTAATTAAAACATTCTGTTGACTTTCTTTTCATGCACCAGTAAAAGTTTTTTTAAGTGCCAAAGATTTAACAATACTAGCCAAATCCAATTAATGTTAGGGACTACAGGTTCACTTATTTTGTATTTTGTACTTAAGAAAAAAAAAATTCTTTTCATTGCAAATTAGACCTAGAAGTTTGGATAACCTTTATCCTGTATGAAATGGATTATTATTGATGGATGCAAAAATGGATGGAAAAGGAGTATCATGACCATGACAAAATAAAGCAGAAGTGTCATTCAAAAGATAATGTTGTTTCGCATTTCCTTTATATAAATATCTTATTAATTTTGTGTTTTAACGAAGAATGTGTTTTATCAATTTAAATATTTACACAAAACGTTGACAATTAATAACCAATAATTTACTTTTTAAAGATGAGAAAAGATTCACAAATTGGTCTTTGATGTAGGTAGGGTTAGATCCAAGGTTGCCTAAAGAGGGTGGAGCTCAAGGTAAGGAGATGAGAAATGGGAAATGAAACCCCAAAATATTGAAATGAATGGACAATTTAGAAGTTTTTTACATGATCAATTAAATTGGAAAACTTGGGGGGTTAGACGTTCAGGGAAAAGTTGGGTTCAGACCTTTTATTCAAGGCAAGATTTTTTTAAACTGGTTCATTTCTTTACAATGACATCAAATATTTCCCAAATATGGAATCCTTTCCAAACTCTTCCCTACCTGACTGGACCGATTTGACAGATTAGGGTAGGGAAACATTAAAAAAAACAGACCATGTGAACTATTCAATTATACACAAATCTCCATTGAAAATGTAGTTTTCTAAGAATGGCCGAAAGAGGGCGCTATTTTCATGTCATAGTTCAAATGCAAATAATCTGCCAAACTGGCAAATTTTGTGAGTGTGGATTTATATATTAGAATTTACAAGTAATTGTCTATTCTTAAACTGTTTGTACGCTCATGCCTGATATGCGTCACGAAACTCAATTTCTGAATGCATTTTCATTGCACGCTCCGTGGTCTAGCTAGTCTGAAGTCAAATCACATGCTGAACTTAACTCCATAGCCGTAGTTTCTTGTCAAGTCGCACTTGGCAACACGGATGCAAATTTTGTCATGAAACTTTTCTGAAGAGAAACCATATTTACCAAGTTCCAACTTAATTAATGTACTTTTAAACAACTTTAGGTGATGACGTCATAACATGATGAACAACCAAACACCTTGAGAACAAGCATTCTACTCAATAGACTAACATGCTCGTGCAAGTTTTTGGTGAATTAACTATTGAAGAACCTTTCAACCTTTGTAACATTAGATTTTTTATGGAATTTGTAAGTGAATGAGGAATTGTACTGCAGAAAAAATAGCTGCCTGGCTTGACTCATTCCTGCAATGTCTCCCCATTTTAGCTGTAATAATGGGCGCTCTATTAAGGATTAGATTTCTTAAATGTTGTTTATCATAACTGGGAGAAAGACAATAATCTGATAATAAAAAGCTCTTTAATTCATAGTACACTTAAAATATGCTCTTTATTTCTGTTAAATACAAACTTATACAATGTTAACATTTTGGATTTATTTTGCATTTTTAAACAACTTTAGGTGATGACACCATAACATGAACCCCCAAACACCTTGAGTTTGTTTTTTACAAACTCTATACCTCTAGTTAGGTGTTTGGGTTGGTACCCAAACACCTATTGTTATTGTTCGGGTTTTTTTTTTTCTTCTTCTTTTTCTTCTTCCGAATAAGAATTATCCACACACAAAAACATAGTTGCAGAGTTCACAGAACCTTAAAACTTCACACATACTTAGACCTTAACATGTAGTTGTGCCTAAACCTTAACATGTAGTTGTACACTAAGTTGTGATGTCATAGTGAGGTCATCAGATATCGAATTACACTAAATCAAAGGTTAATATTTTCAAAAAATCATATCTCATGAACCACAAACGATATTTTCACAGTCTTTGCACCATGATATAGATCTTTAATTATGTGATTTTTCGTGACACAAACGTGACCCCAATTCGACCTCTCCTTCCGGTCGAAACCGGAAGTAGAAAATTTCAAAAACAAATCAAAAAAATTCAAATAATCATATCTCATGAACCACAGAAAATATTTTCACAATCTTTGCATCATCTTAAAGACCTTGAACTATGTCACATTTCTTACACAGATATGACCCCAATTTGTACCTCTCCTTCAGGTCGAAAACAGACGTTTAAATGAACAACTATTCAGAAGGACAGCCACGTGAATGGCCTTGACGTTCTCTTACACACAGACATATCGGCCTATAGTGTGTGTATATGCATTATCTAATTAGAATAGAATAGTTCGAGTTTACGAAGACCGCGCAGGTCATGACCTGCCATGCATGCACGCGCACAGTATAGTATAGTACCATGCAGCAGCAAAAACAATGGCTTCCCTGAGTGTCGGGCCCGTCTGCAGAAAATGCGTCGCAGAAAATGTACTAATTTAGCATGGAATCCAAATTGTTATCATTTTTGGAGATGAGTTGGACAAAGATTCTTTCATGTGCAAGTGGATGGAAGAAATAGACGGTATGGTTGAGTGTGATATTGCCAATGTCTAAGCGTTAGGGCTGTTGGAGCTAACGTACATAACATACGTCGCAGCTAACGTTACACTTACAGGTAATGTAGGAATTAATTTTAAAAGAATTTGAAAAATATCTGGACCTAATCAGACTACATATATTTTGTAAAATAGTTGGACTTAGGCCTATATGAAAAATATCCTTGACAATTTAACTTATGTCTTCAGACTTTTAATATCTCATTGTGATCTGTCCCTCACTGGCCTCAGTATCGTGTAGTGACAATTTAAAAATAAGATCATTCCTGGTGATTATTTTCAATAGTTACCATGTTAATACCTTGACCAACAAAATAAACTATAACCCTAACCACCCCAAATCCATCAAAATTCTGAAAGGGGCACTTTTTTGGGAAAAAAATCAGCACTGTTGAAAAATGGGATCTTTATAATGGAGTTTTATCAGATACTTAAAAGTAATACTACATGTATTGTAGTTGCACAAACATAACTTTGTACATGAGCCAAGAATATTCAACCTTTGGCGGTGTAAATAAGCATGGAAATGAACTTCAAGCTGAACTAAAGTTTTGGGTTATTTTTTCATAGTGTATACAATGAAGATGGATGCTGACCCAATTATTTATTATTTTACATGTATGGATGAATAGCCGACATTCCTAAAATTAATTACCATTCGATTTACAGATTTATGGGTACCACTCTGAGTGGTACAAATGCTTCCATGCCATTTGCAGGGCTGAGAGGAAGAAATAAGATTAAGAAGAAACAGAAACATCAAGGTAGGCAAATATTGAAAAATACGGGTAGAATGTCGCATCCGACCGCCACTTTTTCTCATTCAGTATAACCATTAACGTAATCTTACCTACCTCGTAAGGTGGAGAACATATGGATGATGATGATGGACATATACTTCACATTATTCCAGGATATTTATTTCATGAAAAATCAGCCATTTTGCTATACGATGAATTCCTCAGTCATGTCAGTCTGATGTCGTAAACTCCACAATTAGTGACCAACACAATCATTTGTACATGCGCAGTGGCAACTATAATAGGATCCTTCTATTTTCTGAAGGGGAGGATTTTTTAGAAGGGAAATAAAAGTGGATTTTAAAGATAGTTTTCGCTTTCTGTACCACCAAAAATCGATAGAATAATTTTTAACTGGTTAGTGGTTGCAAAAAAATTCCCAAAAACCCTTTAAAAGTGGTGGTCGGATACGACATTCTTTCCAAAAATTCAATCAAGTTTCAAGTATGCAGTAAGCTTGGGCGATAACGATTTTTTTTTTCCACGATATATCGGCAAACATATATTGCAATTTTCAATAATATCGCAATTCTTTTTTTGCATTCATGCATGATTGCTTTAGAGCCAATAACCACAGGTATGTACCCCTCTACAAGTGTCACAATAAATTGCAAATTTATTTGCAGAGCGTGTATGTACTTCTGATATCATACTTTTTTAGTGACAATTTCAAAAAAAGATCATTCCTGGTGATTATTTTCAATAGTTACCATGTTAATACCTTGACCAACAAAATAACCTTGACCAACAAAATAAACAAACCTTAACCACCCCAAATCCATGAAAATCCTGAAAGGGGCACTTTTTTGGTAAAAAATCAGCACTGTTGAAAAATGGGATCTTTATAATAGAGTTTTATCAGATGCTTAAAAGTAATACTAGTTGCACAAACATAACTTTGTATATGAACCAAGAATATTCAACCTTCGGCGGTGTGAATAAGCATGGAAATGAACTTCAAGCTGAACTAAAGTTTTGGATTATTTTTTCATAGTGTATACAATGAAGATGGATGCTGACCCAATTATTTATTATTTTACATGTATGGATGAATAGCCGACATTCCTAAAATTAATTACCATTTGATTTACAGATCTATGGGTACCACTCAGAGTGGTACAAATGCTTCCATGCCATTTGCAGGGCTGAGAGGAAGAAATGAGAAGAAACAGAAACATCAAGGTAGGCAAATATTGAAAAATTCGGTTAGAATGTCGAATTGAACCGCCACTTTTTCTCATTCAATATAACCAATAAAGTAATCTTACCTACCTCGTAAGGTGGAGAACATATGGATGACGATGGACATATACTTCAAATTATTCCAGGATATTTATTTCATGAAAAATCAGCCATTTTGGTATACGATGAATTCCTCAGTCATGTCAGTCTGATGTAAATTCCACAATTAGTGACCAACAGTCATTGTACATGTGCAGTGGCAACTATAATATGATCCTTCTATTTTCTGAAGGGGAGGATTTTTTAGAAGGGAAATAAAGTCCGAAAACCATCATAAAAGTGGATTTTAAAGATAGTTTCACCAAAAATCGATAGAATAATTTTTAACTGGTTAGTGGTTGGAATTTATTTTCAAAAAAAAACCTTAAAAAGTGGCGGTTGAATGTGACATTCTTTCCAAAAATTCAATCAAGTTTCAAGTATGCAGTAAGCTTGGGCGATAACGATTTTTTTTTATCCATGATATATCGGCAAACATATATTGCAATTTTCAATAATATCGCAATTCTTTTTTTGCATTCATGCATGATTGCTTTAGAGCCGATAACCACAGGTATGTACCTCTCTACAAGTGTCACAATAAATTGCAAATTTATTTGCAGAGCGTGTATGTACTTCTGAAGTAGTTTGGTTTTGTTTCTCATTTCTAAAAGCTCAAAAGACTAATGATTTTTTTTCCATGGAATTTCTGACTTGACTCACAATGTCGATTTATATTTTATTGTGATATATTTGTATTCGCGATTCGCCGATATGCCGATAACTTAAATAGGTTCTCGATATTGTAATCGAATAAAAAGTTATCGCAATATTCGATATCGTGTTTATCACCCAAGCTTAGTATGCAGTAAAATTGTTTCAAGTTAGATGTTGCTTTTCGTTTCTTTCTATCTGTTTACCTTGTCTTGTGTGTGTATTTTTGTTAATTTTCAATCTCTTTCTGTCTACAATGCCCATTCCCTTACTCAGTTATTCCTCTATTTCTATTAAATATTTATCATTCTTTCTTCATACATATTTAGGTCAAGATGAGGTTGAGCGGTGAGAATGCAGCATTGAACCCCAGAGAAGAAAACCGTGGTCTTCATCAGAGTTCCTCCCTGACAAACCGAGAAAAATTGAGAAAAACTGTTTTCACAGTGCCAAACCTTGATTGCATGCCCAACGGAAAGATGAGAGGTTACTTTTGCAAATCGAAGATAAAGATCTTGTGGGTTTAGAAGTTTGCTATCATTGTCTTTGCTATAATGAGTATGTACCCAATTCTTGACAAGGCCAGATCCATCAGATGAAATACCTATTTGGTACAATGATGCATAAATAAAATTCTGTGAAGAAGTCATCCAGAAGAAAACAATGAAATTCTTTTCACAAAGTCATTACATCGTAAGTTCATCAAGTGCGTACAAGAAATGGAGGAGTTGACTGCAGTAAGTACAGGTCCCACAATCTGAAAACTAACATGTCTGAAAAGTACATTTCCTACACTGGTAATTCATAGATAATTTACTAAGAATACAATTGACTTGGTGTACAGCCAATCTCTAGCTGCAAAAGAACTGGTAGAGACTGCAGTTGGCTCAGATACATTATGTACTGATACTGATATACACTCACTGGCCATAAGTATTGCAACATACACCAAAGTTCAGTTTGGAGAACTGTGTTACAATAAGTTATTTTATTTTATTTACACTACTTAAGACTTCTTGAAAGTGTCTGTGTTTTGAAGTCAATGTTCTTTTTTACTGTTCTTGCTCGAAAATTATGTAATACACGATCGATGAAATCAGATTAAATGATCATCTCACCTGTTACTGTAAATTGCGATTTTGAGCATGTTGCAATACTTTTGGCCAGTGAGTGTAGACAGCAGTGAAGGTGCTGGAGAAGCAGAGAGATTTTCACATGAAAGTGCCTATCTTCACACACTCTTCAATGCATCAGCTGTACTATATAATACACTTATAATGAAGAAATCACATGGCATTACAGCTACCCTGGCCATCAACTTCAGATGACTTATCCTTGCAGACTGCTTAACAAATGAGCCAGTAATTTTCAATCACCCGCTTTGTTCATCTTACACTAGGACACTGATTCCATGACCCGTTGAAAGTTTACTCTGATTGAGATAATGTTGCCCTTTAACCATTAACTTTAATTAAAACATTCTGTTGACTTTCTTTTCATGCACCAGTAAAAGTTTTTTTAAGTGCCAAAGATTTAACAATACTAGCCAAATCCAATTAATGTTAGGGACTACAGGTTCACTTATTTTGTATTTTGTACTTAAGAACAAAATTATTCTTTTCATTGCAAATTAGACCTAGAAGTTTGGATAACCTTTATCCTGTATGAAATGGATTATTATTGATGGATGCAAAAATGGATGGAAAAGGAGTATCATGACCATGACAAAATAAACCAGAAGTGTCATTCAAAAGATAATGTTGTTTCGCATTTCCTTTATATAAATATCTTATTAATTTTGTGTTTTAACGAAGAATGTGTTTTATCAATTTAAATATTTACACAAAACGTTGACAATTAATAACCAATAATTTACTTTTTAAAGATGAGAAAAGATTCACAAATTGGTCTTTGATGTAGGTAGGGTTAGATCCAAGGTTGCCTAAAGAGGGTGGAGCTCAAGGTAAGGAGATGAGAAATGGGAAATGAAACCCCAAAATATTGAAATGAATGGACAATTTAGAAGTTTTTTACATGATCAATTAAATTGGAAAACTTGGGGGGGGGGGGTTAGACGTTCAGGGAAAAGTTGGGTTCAGACTTTTTATTCAAGGCAAGATTTTTTTTAAACTGGTTCATTTCTTAACAATGACATCAAATATTTCCCAAATATGGAATCCCCTTTCCAAACTCTTCACTACCTGACTGGACCGATTTGACAGATTAGGGTAGGGAAACATTAAAAAAAACAGCCCATGTGAACTATTCAATTATACAAAAATCTCCATTGAAAATGTAGTTTTCTAAGAATGGCCGAAAGAGGGCGCTATTTTCATGTCATAGTTCAAATGCAAATAATCTGCCAAACTGGCAAATTTTGTGAGTGTGGATTTATATATTAGAATTTACAAGTAATTGTCTATTCTTAAACTGTTTGTACGCACATGCCTGATATGCGTCACGAAACTCAATTTCTGAATGCATTTTCATTGCACGCCCGGTGGTCTAGCTAGTCTGAAGTCAAATCACATGCTGAACTTAACTCCATAGCCGTAGTTTCTTGTCCAAGTCGCACTTGGCAACACGGATGCGAATTTTGTCATGAAACTTTTCTGAAGAGAAACCATATTTACCAAGTTCCAACTTAATTAATGTACTTTTAAACAACTTTAGGTGATGACGTCATAACATGATGAACAACCAAACACCTTGAGAACAAGCATTCTACTCAATAGACTAACATGCTCGTGCAAGTTTTTGGTGAATTAACTATTGAAGAACCTTTCAACCTTTGTAACATTAGATTTTTATGGGAATTTGTAAGTGAATGAGGAATTGTACTGCAGACAAAATAGCTGCCTGGCTTGACTCATTCCTGCAATGTCTCCCCATTTTAGCTGTAATAATGGGCGCTCTATTAAGGATTAGATTTCTTAAATGTTGTTTATCATAACTGGGAGAAAGACAATAATCTGATAATAAAAAGCTCTTTAATTCATAGTACACTTAAAATATGCTCTTTATTTCTGTTAAATACAAACTTATACAATGTTAACATTTTGGATTTATTTTGCATTTTTAAACAACTTTAGGTGATGACACCATAACATGAACCCCCAAACACCTTGAGTTTGTTTTTTACAAACTCTATACCTCTAGTTTCTTCTTCTTTTTCTTCTTCCGAATAAGAATTATCCACAGACAAAAACATAGTTGCAGAGTTCACAGAACCTTAAAACTTCACACATACTTAGACCTTAACATGTAGTTGTGCCTAAACCTTAACATGTAGTTGTACACTAAGTTGTGATGTCATAGTGAGGTCATCAGATATCGAATTACACTAAATCAAAGGTTAATATTTTCAAAAAATCATATCTCATGAACCACAAACGATATTTTCACAGTCTTTGCACCATGATATAGATCTTTAATTATGTGATTTTTCGTACACAAACGTGACCCCAATTCGACCTCTCCTTCCGGTCGAAACCGGAAGTTGAAAATTTCAAAAACAAATCAAAAATTCAAAAAATCATATCTCATGAACCACAGAAAATATTTTCACAATCTTTGCATCATCTTAAAGACCTTGAACTATGTCACATTTCTTACACAGATATGACCCCAATTTGACCTCTCCTTCCGGTCGAAAACAGACGTTTAAATGAACAACTATTCAGAAGTTGACAGCCATACTGTGTGAATGGCCTTGACGTTCTGTACACACAGACATATCAGATATCGGCCTATAGTGTGTGTATATATGCCTCGTAAACACATTCACTGCAGTATCTAATTAGCATATAATACCTTCGATCGTACGAAGACCTAGCTGTTACATTTGTAAGGTCATGACCCGCCATGCGCATATGCATGGCAGCAACAACAATGGCTTACCTAGCTGTCGGGCCCGTCTGCAGAAAATGCGTCGCAGAAAATGTACTATTTGTCTAGCATGGAATCCAAATTGTTTTCATTTTCGGAAATGAGTTGGACAAAGCTAGTTTCTTTCATGTGCAAGTGGATGGAAGAAATAGATGGTATGGTTTAGTGTGATATTGCCAATAAACCATGTCTACCCATGAAGCAAGGAATGGTCTAACCTTAGGGCTGTTGGAGCTAACGAGTAACGTTATAAACTTGTGATCGCTACGTCGCCGGTAACGAACAACTGTCAGAATCTCTGTTACAGGTAACGTAGGAATTATTTTTAAATGAATTTGAAAAATATCTGGACCTAATCAGACTACATATTTTTTGTAAAATAGTTGGACTTGATATGAAAAATATCCTTGACAATTTAAATATCTCATTCTCGTCTGTCCCTCAATATCGTGTCTATTGTTGACATATTATTGTCATACTTTTTTAGAAGTGATTATCTTCTATAGTTACCATGTTAATACCTTGACCAACAAAATAAACTATAAGTTACCCTAACCACCCCAAATCCATCAAAATCCTCAAAGGGGCACGTTTTTTGGGGGAAAATCAGCACTGTTGAAAAATGGGATGTTTTATCAGATACTTAAATATAATATTTGTATGTAGTTGCACAAACATAACTTTGTACATGGGCCAAGAATATTCAACTATTGGCGGTGTGAATAACTAAGCATGGAAATGATGCTTATTCAGCTGAACTAAATTTTTGGGGAACTTAAGTTAATTTTTCATAGTGTATACAATGAAGATGGGTGCTGACCCATTTATTTTTTATTTTACATGTATGTATTAATGGATGAATAGCCGACATTCCTAAAATTAATTACCATTTGATTTACAGATTTATGGGTACCACTCTTGAGTGATACAAATGCTTCCATGCCATTTGCAGGGCTGAGAAAAGAAATGAGAAGAAACAGAAACATCAAGGTAGGCAAATATTGAAAAATTCTTGACAAAAATTCAATCAAGTTTCAAGTATGCAGTAAGCTTGGGCGATATCGATTTTTTTTTCATCCACGATATATCGGCAAACATATCGCGATTTTCGATAATATCGCAATTCTTTTTTGCATTCATGCATGATTGCTTTAGAGCCGATAACCACAGGTATATACCCCTCTTCAAGTGTCACAATAAATTGCAAATTCATTTGCAGAGCATGTATGTACTTCTGAAGTAGTTTGCTTTTGTTTCTCATTTCTAAAAGCTCAAAAGACTGTTCTGATTTTGTTTCATGGAATTTCTGACTTGACTCACAATGTCGATTTATTTTTTATCGTGATATATTTTTATTCGCGATTCGCCGATATGCCGATAACTTAAAAAAGGTTCTCGATATTGTAATCGAATAAAAAAGGTATCGCGATATTCGATATTATCGTGTTTATCACCCAAGCTTAATATGCAGTAAAATTGTTTCTAGTTATATGTTGCTTTTTCGTTTCTTTCTATCTGTTTACCTTGTCTTGTGTGTGTACTTTTGTTAATTTTCCCTCTCTTTCTGTCTACAATGCCCATTCCCCTTACTCACTTATTCCTCTATTTCTATTCAATATTTATCATTTCTTCATACATATTCAGGTCAAGATGAGGTTCAGCGGTGAGAATGCAGCACTGAACCCCAGAGAAGAAAACCGTGGTCTTCATCAGAGTTCCTCCCTGACAAACCAAGAAAAATTGAGGAAAAAAAACTAATAAGTATTCACAGTGCCAAACATTGATTGCATGCCAACTGTTTGAAGCAGTCCAACGGAAAGATGAGAGGTTACTTT
This sequence comes from Zoroaster sp. YZ-2022, assembly GCA_029582265.1. Lineage (NCBI taxonomy): Eukaryota > Metazoa > Echinodermata > Asteroidea > Forcipulatida > Zoroasteridae > Zoroaster > Zoroaster sp. YZ-2022. The sequence goes on along the minus strand of CM055816.1, from coordinate 90,126,717 downwards.
TGCAAATCGAAGATAAAGATCTTGTGGGTTTAGAAGTTTGCTATCATTGTCTTTGCTATAATGAGTATGTACCCAATTCTTGACAAGGCCAGATCCATCAGATGAAATACCTCTTTGGTACAATGATGCATAAATAAAATTCTGTGAAGAAGTCATCCAGAAGAAAATAATAAAAACAATGAATTTTTTTTCACAAAGTCATTACATCGTAAGTTAATAAAGTGCGTACAAGAAGTGGAGGGAGTTGACTGCAGTAAGTACAGGTCCCACAATCTGAAAACACATCTGAAAAGTACATTTCCTACGCTGGTATTTCATAGATCATTTACTAAGAATACAATTGACTTGGTGTACAGCCAATCTCTAGCTGCAACAGAACTGGTAGAGACTGCAGTTAGCTCAGATACATTATGTACTGATACTGATATACACTCACTGGCCATAAGTATTGCAACACACACCAAAGTTCAGTTTGGAGAACTGTGTTACAATAATTTATTTTATTTTATTTACACTACTTAAGACTTCTTGAAAGTGCCTGTGTTTTGAAGTCAATGTTCTTTTTTACTGTTCTTGCTCGGAAATTATGTAATACACGATCGATGAAATCAGATTAAATCTCACCTGTTGCTGTAAATTGCTATTTTGAGCATGTTGCAATACTTTTGGCCAGTGAGTGTAGACAGCAGTGAAGGTGCTGGAGAAGCAGAGAGATTTTCACATGAAAGTGCCTATCTTCACACACTCTTCAATGCATCAGCTGTACTATATAATACACTTATAATGAAGAAATCACATGGCATTACAGCTACCCTGGCCATCAACTTCAGATGACTTATCCTTGCAGACTGCTTAACAAATGAGCCAGTAATTTTCAATCACCCGCTTTGTTCATCTTACACTAGGACACTGATTCCATGACCCGTTGAAAGTCTACTTTGATTGAGATAATGTTGCCCCTTATAAACTTTAATTAAAACATTCTGATGACTTTCTTTTCATGCACCAGTAAACGTTTTTTTAAGTGCCAAAGATTTAACAATACTAGCCAAATCCAATTAATGTTAGGGACTACAGGTTCACTTATTTTGTATTTTGTACTTCAGAATTGTTTTTCTCTTTTCATTGCAAATTAGACCTAGAAGTTTGGATAGCCTTTATCCTGTATGAAATGGACTATTATTGATGGGTGCAAAAATGGATGGAAAAGGAGTATCATGACCATGACAAAAAAAAGCAGAAGTGTCATTCAAAAGATAATGTTGTTTCGCATTTCCTTTATTTAAATATCTTATTAATTTTATGTATTAACGAAGAATGTGTTTCATCAATTCAAATATTTACACAAAACGTTGACAATTAATAACCAATAATTTACTTTTTAAAGATGAGAAAAGATTCACAAATTGGTCTTTGATGTAGGTAGGATTAGATCCAGGGTTGCCTAAAGAGGGTGGAGCTCAAGGTAAGGAGATGGGGGATGGGAAATGAAACCCCAAAATATTTAAATATATGGACAATTTAGAAGTTTTACACATGATCAATTATATTGGAATGCTACACCACGACACCATAGATCCTACCCTGGGAGTAATGGGTAGAGGACTGGGGGGGGGGGGGGGTCAGTCGTTCAGGGAGCAGTCGAGTTCAGACCTTTTATTCAAGGCAAGATTTGTTTTAAACTGGTTCAGTTCTTTACAATGGCATCACATATTTCCCAAATATGGAATGCACTTTCCAAACTCTTCCCTACCTCACTGGACCAATTTGACAGATTAGGGTAGGGGAAACATAAAAAAACAGCCCATGTGAACTATTCAATTATACAAAAATCCCCATTAAAATGTATAGTTTTTTAAGAATGACCGAAAGAGGGCGCTATTTTCATGTCATAGTTCAAATGCAAATATCTGCCAAACTGGCAAGTTTTGTGAGTGGATTTATATAATTAGAATTTACATGTAATTATCTATTAAACTGTTTCTACGCTCATGCGTCACGAAACTCAATTTCTGAATGCATTTTCATTGCACTCTCCATGGTCTAGTAGTCTGAAGTCAAGTCACATGCTGAACTTAACTCCATAGCTGTAGTCTCTTGTCAAGTCGCACTTGGCACCACGGATGCAAGTTTTATCATGAAACTTTTCTGAAGAGGAAACCATATTTACCAAGTTCAGACTTAATTAATGTACTTTTAAACAACTTTAGGTGATGACGTTATAACATGATGAACAACCAAACACCTTGAGAACGAGCATTCTACTCACTAGACTAACATGCTCGTGCAAGTTTTGGGGAATTAACTATTGAAGAACCTTTCAACCTTTGTAACCTTTTATGGGAATTTGTAAGTGAATGAGGAATTGTACTGCAGAAAAAATAGCTGCCTGGCTTGACTCATTCCTGCAATGTCTCCCCATTTTAGCTGTAATAATGGGCGTTCTATTAAGGATTAGATTTCTTAAATGTTGTTTATCATAACTGGGAGAAAGACAATATAATCTGATAATAACAAGCACTTTAATTCATAGTAAACTTAAAATAGGCTCTTTATTTCTGTTAAATACAAACTTATACAATGTTAACATTTTGTATTTATTTTGCATTTTTAAACAACTTTAGGTGATGACACCATAACATGAACCCCCAAACACCTTGAGTTTGTTTTTTACAAACTCTATACCTCTAGTTTTTACTTCTTCTTCTTCTTCTCCCCCATCTTGTCCGCAAATAAAAACATACTTGCTAAGTTTAAAAAACCTTCAAACTTCACACATAGTTAGACCTTAACTTGTAGATGAAACTTAGTGACGTCATGATAATCAGGAAACCGCAACAGTGACGTCATGATGACGTCAAGCCAACATACATATTAGGCCGTATTCATAAAAATAAGTAATTGCTTTTACTAAAGTAACAACCCCCTTTTACTAACCTTTTACTTAAATGTGTATTCATAGAAATAAGCAATGACTTTCAAGTAAAAGCTACAAATTTTAAGCATTAGTAATTGCTTTTTACTTATAAGTAAATGCTAGAGAAATTAGCACCTACTTCAATTTGTATTCATAAAAATGACCTTTGACTAGCATTTACTAGTGATTGTACAAGCACCTAATTTTTGGCTTGCTGTTTAGCCAGTACAGACATATCACATCTTCTGCCATGTTTTTACGTCCAAGACCACAACCTAAGGTGTATAACATCAGGCTTAATCGTGATGAAGTCAACCCTACCACTTACAGAACTTTATTTAGGTTTGAGAAAGAAAATGTGGAATGGCTTGCAAACACCTTCATACCACCAAATACCGAGACTCGTGGATGGTACTGTAGTACAATAGCAACTACTTGAGAACTTACTAGCCGTGGCAAGTAACAACTGTAATCATTTAGCAAATGGTTATGAATAAGATTTTTAGCAATTGCTTAGACTAGACCTTTTACTTACCTTGCTGTTGCTTTTACTTATAGCATTTACTAGTTAGTAATTACTTATTTTTATGAATACGGCCTAATGACTCACATTCGTGCGTTAGAAATGCTAACTATAGAGGGCGCTATACAGCTTTAGTGGTCTTTACACAAATAGATTGTCTACAAAAAACACATACTTGCAAACTTTACATGAACTTGAAACTTGGCATGTACTGTACTTAGAACTTAACAAGTAGATGAAACACGAGTTGTGAGTGACCCCAATTTGACCTTACTTCCTGTCCAAACCGGAAGTCAAAGTTTAATATTTAAAAAAATCATATCTCAACAACCACAAGAGGTAAACTCAAAATTTTTGTACCATTGTACAGATTGGTAATTGTCAAAAAATATTTACATAAAGGTGACCCCAATTTGACCTTACTTCCTGTCCAAACCGGAAGTCAAAGTTTAATAAATTAAAAAAATTATATCTCAACAACCAGAAGAGGTAAATTCACAATTTTTGTACTATTGTACAGATCGTTAATTGTCAAAAATATTTATAAAACAGTGACCCCAATTTGACCTTACTTCCTGTCCAAACCGGAAGTCAAATTTTACTATTTAAAAACATCATATCTCAACAACCAGAAGAGGTAATTCACAATTTTTGTACCATTGTACAGATCGTTAATTGTCAAAAATATTTACAAAAAGCGGTGACCCCAATTTTT
>CM055816.1:90063079-90122062 GCA_029582265.1 Zoroaster sp. YZ-2022 | reverse complement strand
ATGTAAGGCCATTTCATTCCACTACACAATTGTTCCTTAACTTAAAGTTTGAGTTAAATAAAACCATAAAACTGTTTACAGTGACCAGAAATAAAGTGCAATGATTATTTACTGTTATTTGCACCCCACCCGCCAACTGCTTTATTTTTTTAACCTGGTAACAGGCTAAAAATTACCCAACAACAGGGTAAAATAATAACACAACTCTGTTTGGTAAAATAAATTTAATCAATATCTGGGTAAGATTTTTACACAACACCAGGGTAAACTTTGGGTTGGGTAAGGTTTACCCAACTTTTGTGTCATGAAGGGAACATGGTTGTTTTGGTTTTTTAAAATCAATATTGGGTAAAAAATTGCACAATGCTGAGTAAATTCTTAACCATCCTTAGTTGGGTAATTATATTACCCAAGCCGACAACCGTGTTCTCTTCTTACCCTCGAAAAGGTAAGAATTTTACCCAATATTTTTTAGAGTGTAACTTCGTTGATTATACCGTATAATGAAATTTGGAAACAATTTGTCACTCTGGCGATATTTTAACATTTTAACTAAATAGAGCGATGTAAATATGATATCTGATATATTTTTGGAATGTCAGCGATAATTTTGGAATGTCGGCGATATTTAATTGAGACACAGTTTTGAATTTGAATTAATTCTTATATCCACGTATCCACCAAACTCGCACGGGGCTTAATACACCTGCTCATCATGGTGAATGTATCATTTCTGAATCCCTTTCATGCACTAACAACCAATTATTCTTCATGCACAGATACCCATTTAATGGGTGGAGACAAGCAGTAGACGAAACCGTTCGTCCCGTGACAATTACTTTATTAATTAATTTTGTTCACTGTGTTGTTATTAAATGAGAAAATAGTGAATAGGCCCTAGTGTTTTTTATTTATTATTATTATTATTTTTTTTTTTTGGGGGGGGGGTGTTTTTCCCCCCGAGATGACCAATATGGGGTTTAAGGAGTTTGTTACTTATTAATGGTAACTGTTGATTATCTTCCACTGAATTTGTTTTACAAAGCGACACTTGATCAAACAAACACCATAATTATAATTTATATGATACCCAGGAAAACGCGTATGGCTCACTTCCTTAGAAAGGAATAGTCGGGTCATGGGCAGCGGAACAATAAGTAATTGCTTTCGTTTTCTAGTGAAAATTACCCCTAAAACAAAGCTTCCTCTAGCTTTACGCCATAGCCAAATTTTATTTTAAGAAACAAATTTACAACGAAATAAAGAAAATGACTTTAAAATGTAACGAACAAATATATGAGAGACAAACTACCTTAGTGGATGTACACTTTTGGTAATTAAAAGTAATACAACATTACTGAATTATTGTGTCTGATATAATATGCCGTTATTATTGACCAAATGTGAAAAGTATTATAAATTTAAAACCAATCACGGCCGGCTGTGATACATTTTCTACCGATCAGAATGAAGTATTTTCATTCTTTCCTCGTTAATGACACAATGAAATGAGATGAAACTTCCACTCGGTTTCTGTACATCTCTCGTGATTCTTATCAAGTATGGATGCATTTACAGACATTGGTTGGTTTCTGTACATCTCTCGTGATTCTTATCAAGTATGGATGCATTTACAGACATTGGTTGGTTTCTGTACATCTCTCGTGATTCTTATCAAGTATGGATGCATTTACAGACATTGGTTGGTTTCTGTACATATCTCTTGATTCTTATAAAGTATGGATGCATTTACAGACATTGGTTGGTTTCTGTACATCTCTCGTGATTCTTATCAAGTATGGATGCATTTACAGACATTGGTTGGTTTCTGTACATCTCTCGTGATTCTTATCAAGTATGGATGCATTTACAGACATTGGTTGGTTTCTGTACATCTCTCGTGATTCTTGTCAAGTATGGATGCGTTTACAGACATTGGTTGGTTTCTGTACATCTATCGTGATACTTGTCAAGTATGGATGCGTTTACAGACATTGGTTGGTTTCTGTACATCTCTCGTGATTCTTGTCAAGTATGGATGCGTTTACAGACATTGGTTGGTTTCTGTACATCTATCGTGATACTTGTCAAGTATGGATGCGTTTACAGACATTGGTTGGTTTCTGTACATCTATCGTGATACTTGTCAAGTATGGATGCGTTTACAGACATTGGTTGGTTTCTGTACATCTATCGTGATACTTGTCAAGTATGGATGCGTTTACAGACATTGGTTGGTGTCTGTACATCTCTCGTGATTCTTGTCAAGTATGGATGCGTTTACAGACATTGGTTGGTTTCTGTACATCTCTCGTGATTCTTGTCAAGTATGGATGCGTTTACAGACATTGGTTGGTTTCTGTACATCTCGTGATTCTTGTCAAGTATGGATGCGTTTACAGACATTGGTTGGTTTCTGTACATCTCTCGTGATTCTTGTCAAGTATGGATGCGTTTACAGACATTGGTTGGTTTCTGTACATCTCTCCGTGATTCTTGTCAAGTATGGATGCGTTTACAGACATTGGTTGGTTTCTGTACATCTCTCGTGATTCTTGTCAAGTATGGATGCGTTTACAGACATTGGTTGGTTTCTGTACATCTCTCGTGATTCTTGTCAAGTATGGATGCGTTTACAGACATTGGTTGGTTTCTGTACATCTCTCGTGATTCTTGTCAAGTATGGATGCGTTTACAGACATTGGTTGGTTTCTGTACATCTCTCGTGATTCTTGTCAAGTATGGATGCGTTTACAGACATTGGTTGGTTTCTGTACATCTCGTGATTCTTGTCAAGTATGGATGCGTTTACAGACATTGGTTGGTTTCTGTACATCTCTCGTGATTCTTGTCAAGTATGGATGCGTTTACAGACATTGGTTGGTTTCTGTACATCTCTCGTGATTCTTGTCAAGTATGGATGCGTTTACAGACATTGGTTGGTTTCTGTACATCTCTCGTGATTCTTGTCAAGTATGGATGCGTTTACAGACATTGGTTGGTTTCTGTACATATCTCGTGATTCTTGTCAAGTATGGATGCGTTTACAGACATTGGTTGGTTTCTGTACATCTCTCGTGATTCTTGTCAAGTATGGATGCGTTTACAGACATTGGTTGGTTTCTGTACATCTCTCGTGATTCTTGTCAAGTATGGATGCGTTTACAGACATTGGTTGGTTTCTGTACATCTCTCGTGATTCTTGTCAAGAATGGATGCGTTTACAGACATTGGTTGGTTTCTGTACATCTCTCGTGATTCTTGTCAAGTATGGATGCGTTTACAGACATTGGTTGGTTTCTGTACATCTCTCGTGATACTTGTCAAGTATGGATGCGTTTACAGACATTGGTTGGTTTCTGTACATCTCTCGTGATTCTTGTCAAGTATGGATGCGTTTACAGACATTGGTTGGTTTCTGTACATCTCTCGTGATTCTTGTCAAGTATGGATGCGTTTACAGACATTGGTTGGTTTCTGTACATCTCTCGTGATTCTTATCAAGTATGGATGCGTTTACAGACATTGGTTGGTTTCTGTACATCTCTCGTGATTCTTATCAAGTATGGATGCGTTTACAGACATTGGTTGGTTTCTGTACATCTCTCGTGATTCTTATCAAGTATGGATGCGTTTACAGACATTGGTTGGTTTCTGTACATCTCTCGTGATTCTTGTCAAGTATGGATGCGTTTACAGACATTGGTTGGTTTCTGTACATCTATCGTGATACTTGTCAAGTATGGATGCGTTTACAGACATTGGTTGGTTTCTGTACATCTCTCGTGATTCTTGTCAAGTATGGATGCGTTTACAGACATTGGTTGGTTTCTGTACATCTATCGTGATACTTGTCAAGTATGGATGCGTTTACAGACATTGGTTGGTTTCTGTACATCTATCGTGATACTTGTCAAGTATGGATGCGTTTACAGACATTGGTTGGTTTCTGTACATCTCTCGTGATTCTTGTCAAGTATGGATGCGTTTACAGACATTGGTTGGTTTCTGTACATCTCTCGTGATTCTTGTCAAGTATGGATGCGTTTACAGACATTGGTTGGTTTCTGTACATCTCTCGTGATTCTTGTCAAGTATGGATGCGTTTACAGACATTGGTTGGTTTCTGTACATCTCTCGTGATTCTTGTCAAGTATGGATGCGTTTACAGACATTGGTTGGTTTCTGTACATCTCTCGTGATTCTTGTCAAGTATGGATGCGTTTACAGACATTGGTTGGTTTCTGTACATCTCTCGTGATTCTTGTCAAGTATGGATGCGTTTACAGACATTGGTTGGTTTCTGTACATCTCTCGTGATTCTTGTCAAGTATGGATGCGTTTACAGACATTGGTTGGTTTCTGTACATCTCTCGTGATTCTTGTCAAGTATGGATGCGTTTACAGACATTGGTTGGTTTCTGTACATCTCTCGTGATTCTTGTCAAGTATGGATGCGTTTACAGACATTGGTTGGTTTCTGTACATCTCTCGTGATTCTTGTCAAGTATGGATGCGTTTACAGACATTGGTTGGTTTCTGTACATCTCTCGTGATTCTTGTCAAGTATGGATGCGTTTACAGACATTGGTTGGTTTCTGTACATCTCTCGTGATTCTTCTCAAGTATGGATGCGTTTACAGACATTGGCTGGTTTCTGTACATCTCTCGTGATTCTTGTCAAGTATGGATGCGTTTACAGACATTGGTTGGTTTCTGTACATCTATCGTGATACTTGTCAAGTATGGATGCGTTTACAGACATTGGTTGGTTTCTGTACATCTATCGTGATACTTGTCAAGTATGGATGCGTTTACAGACATTGGTTGGTTTCTGTACATCTCTCGTGATTCTTGTCAAGTATGGATGCGTTTACAGACATTGGTTGGTTTCTGTACATCTATCGTGATACTTGTCAAGTATGGATGCGTTTACAGACATTGGTTGGTTTCTGTACATCTATCGTGATACTTGTCAAGTATGGATGCGTTTACAGACATTGGTTGGTTTCTGTACATCTCTCGTGATTCTTGTCAAGTATGGATGCGTTTACAGACATTGGTTGGTTTCTGTACATCTCTCGTGATTCTTATCAAGTATGGATGCGTTTACAGACATTGGTTGGTTTCTGTACATCTCTCGTGATTCTTGTCAAGTATGGATGCGTTTACAGACATTGGTTGGTTTCTGTACATCTCTCGTGATTCTTGTCAAGTATGGATGCGTTTACAGACATTGGTTGGTTTCTGTACATCTCTCGTGATTCTTGTCAAGAATGGATGCGTTTACAGACATTGGTTGGTTTCTGTACATCTCTCGTGATTCTTGTCAAGTATGGATGCGTTTACAGACATTGGTTGGTTTCTGTACATCTATCGTGATACTTGTCAAGTATGGATGCGTTTACAGACATTGGTTGGTTTCTGTACATCTCTCGTGATTCTTGTCAAGTATGGATGCGTTTACAGACATTGGTTGGTTTCTGTACATCTATCGTGATTCTTGTCAAGTATGGATGCGTTTACAGACATTGGTTGGTTTCTGTACATCTATCGTGATACTTGTCAAGTATGGATGCGTTTACAGACATTGGTTGGTTTCTGTACATCTATCGTGATACTTGTCAAGTATGGATGCGTTTACAGACATTGATTGGTTTCTGTACATCTCTCGTGATTCTTGTCAAGTATGGATGCGTTTACAGACATTGGTTGGTTTCTGTACATCTCCCGTGATTCTTGTCAAGTATGGATGCGTTTACAGACATTGGTTGGTTTCTGTACATCTCCCGTGATTCTTGCCAAGTATGGATGCGTTTACAGACATTGGTTGGTTTCTGTACATCTCCCGTGATTCTTGCCAAGTATGGATGCGTTTACAGACATTGGTTGGTTTCTGTACATCTCCCGTGATTCTTGTCAAGTATGGATGCGTTTACAGACATTGGTTGGTTTCTGTACATCTCCCGTGATTCTTGTCAAGTATGGATGCGTTTACAGACATTGGTTGGTTTCTGTACATCTCCCGTGATTCTTGTCAAGTATGGATGCGTTTACAGACATTGGTTGGTTTCTGTACATCTATCGTGATACTTGTCAAGTATGGATGCGTTTACAGACATTGGTTGGTTTCTGTACATCTATCGTGATACTTGTCAAGTATGGATGCGTTTACAGACATTGGTTGGTTTCTGTACATCTCTCGTGATTCTTGTCAAGTATGGATGCGTTTACAGACATTGGTTGGTTTCTGTACATCTCTCGTGATTCTTGTCAAGTATGGATGCGTTTACAGACATTGGTTGGTTTCTGTACATCTCTCGTGATTCTTGTCAAGTATGGATGCGTTTACAGACATTGGTTGGTTTCTGTACATCTCTCGTGATTCTTGTCAAGTATGGATGCGTTTACAGACATTGGTTGGTTTCTGTACATCTCTCGTGATTCTTGTCAAGTATGGATGCGTTTACAGACATTGGTTGGTTTCTGTACATCTCTCGTGATTCTTGTCAAGTATGGATGCGTTTACAGACATTGGTTGGTTTCTGTACATCTCTCGTGATTCTTGTCAAGTATGGATGCGTTTACAGACATTGGTTGGTTTCTGTACATCTCTCGTGATTCTTGTCAAGTATGGATGCGTTTACAGACATTGGTTGGTTTCTGTACATCTCTCGTGATTCTTGTCAAGTATGGATGCGTTTACAGACATTGGTTGGTTTCTGTACATCTCTCGTGATTCTTGTCAAGTATGGATGCGTTTACAGACATTGGTTGGTTTCTGTACATCTCTCGTGATTCTTGTCAAGTATGGATGCGTTTACAGACATTGGTTGGTTTCTGTACATCTCTCGTGATTCTTATCAAGAATGGATGCGTTTACAGACATTGGTTGGTTTCTGTACATCTCTCGTGATTCTTGTCAAGTATGGATGCGTTTACAGACATTGGTTGGTTTCTGTACATCTCTCGTGATTCTTGTCAAGTATGGATGCGTTTACAGACATTGGTTGGTTTCTGTACATCTCTCGTGATTCTTGTCAAGTATGGATGCGTTTACAGACATTGGTTGGTTTCTGTACATCTCCCGTGATTCTTGCCAAGTATGGATGCGTTTACAGACATTGGTTGGTTTCTGTACATCTCCCGTGATTCTTGCCAAGTATGGATGCGTTTACAGACATTGGTTGGTTTCTGTACATCTCCCGTGATTCTTGCCAAGTATGGATGCGTTTACAGACATTGGTTGGTTTCTGTACATCTCTGTGATTCTTGCCAAGTATGGATGCGTTTACAGACATTGGTTGGTTTCTGTACATCTCCCGTGATTCTTGTCAAGTATGGATGCGTTTACAGACATTGGTTGGTTTCTGTACATCTCCCGTGATTCTTGTCAAGTATGGATGCGTTTACAGACATTGGTTGGTTTCTGTACATCTCCCGTGATTCTTGTCAAGTATGGATGCGTTTACAGACATTGGTTGGTTTCTGTACATCTCTCGTGATTCTTGTCAAGTATGGATGCGTTTACAGACATTGGTTGGTTTCTGTACATCTCTCGTGATTCTTGTCAAGTATGGATGCGTTTACAGACATTGGTTGGTTTCTGTACATCTCTCGTGATTCTTATCAAGTATGGATGCGTTTACAGACATTGGTTGGTTTCTGTACATCTCTCGTGATTCTTATCAAGTATGGACGCATTTACAGACATTGGTTGGTTTCTGTACATCTCTCGTGATTCTTGCCAAGTATGGATGCGTTTACAGACATTGGTTGGTTTCTGTACATCTCCCGTGATTCTTGCCAAGTATGGATGCGTTTACAGACATTGGTTGGTTTCTGTACATCTCCCGTGATTCTTGCCAAGTATGGATGCGTTTACAGACATTGGTTGGTTTCTGTACATCTCCCGTGATTCTTGCCAAGTATGGATGCGTTTACAGACATTGGTTGGTTTCTGTACATCTCCCGTGATTCTTGTCAAGTATGGATGCGTTTACAGACATTGGTTGGTTTCTGTACATCTCTCGTGATTCTTGTCAAGTATGGATGCGTTTACAGACATTGGTTGGTTTCTGTACATCTCTCGTGATTCTTGTCAAGTATGGATGCGTTTACAGACATTGGTTGGTTTCTGTACATCTCTCGTGATTCTTGTCAAGTATGGATGCGTTTACAGACATTGGTTGGTTTCTGTACATCTCTCGTGATTCTTGTCAAGTATGGATGCGTTTACAGACATTGGTTGGTTTCTGTACATCTATCGTTATACTTATCAAGTATGGATCTGCGTTTACAGACATTGGTTGGTTTCTGTACATCTCTCGTGATTCTTATCAAGTATGGATGCGTTTACAGACATTGGTTGGTTTCTGTACATCTCTCGTGATTCTTATCAAGTATGGACGCATTTACAGACATTGGTTGGTTTCTGTACATCTCTCTTGATTCTTATCAAGTATGGACGCATTTACAGACATTGGTTGGTTTCTGTACATCTCTCGTGATTCTTGTCAAGTATGGATGCATTTACATACATTTTACCAATGCAAACGATGTCCTTATTGGAAATGATGTTTCTAAAAATGTATTCAATTCTATTTCACCTTCACTAAGCTCATTCCTCACAGAATTTCATTTTAATCATGAATAATTCAAGCGACACTTCCTTGATCAAACAAACACCATATTATTATAATTTATATGGTAATGCAGGAAAACACGTATTTATGGTTCACTTCCTTAGAAAGGAACAAGAGCTATGGCATTTATCGTATGACTTTGGAATAGTCAGGTCATGGGCAACGGAAAAGTAAGAATTGCTTTCGTTTTCTAGTGAAAATTACCCCTAAAACAAAGCTTCCTCTAGTTACACCAGGTACACTTGGATGATAAAACGAAATGTTTTTTTTTGTGGAAAAACAAAGCAAAAAACTAACAGCAAAATGTGTCCGACTTAAATCATGATTTACGGTACTCGTAACGCACTTTTTCAGATTCGTCACTATGCAAACAGCAAACTTGAATAAAAACGATTTCCAATCCACGACCTTTTTCGTGCCAAACTGCGATTTGCTTATTTTTTAAGAACAAAATGTTTCCAATCGCGTTGATGATATACAATTCCTTTACAAAGAAATAAGAAAAGACGAACTCATATATCCAAACAACTTTCTAACTAATTATTGCTTTAGTGTGGCAGTCACAATACACTGTACATATGTCAACCCTACCGACTCTATACGTCGTCAACGACCGCGGTCTAGTATGAGAAGGCCAACGGGGCAGTAAAATATTGTAAACCGTCACTTTCTTCGCATCCATTTTGTCTCAAATTCAGAAAAGACCAAGTTCCACTGAGGGAAAGAAATTGTCCTCTTACGTTTAAATATCGCCTTCCAGATGTTGCCCTTGCAAAGTCACCCCTTCAGTGGACAAAATAATCAGTGGACAAAATAAGTATTGGCCATAAAGTGTGTACTAATAACACTGAAAATGATTGATACTGTTGCCCGAGTTAATGTTCGATTTGTTTCCGCCTAAAGTGGACCTTGGCTTTTTTTTATTTGAGACAAAAGTGGGTCGAATAAAATTACTTTTTACGATATTTTACCTTGGGTTGAGATAATAAAACTGATGATATTTAGCTTACTAATGTCTAATGACGTAACCTCTCTAAAAATGAACAAAGTTCAGTTATTAATAGTTTCTTGATGCTCCTCTATAAATCACGCACGGAGATCACATTCTTACTTTCTCACAACCTCAGGCAACGTATAGTGATCCTATGGGGATCATATAAAGCTTGTTACAACCAGAGAAGCTTGGGACAGTGAAGGAGTAATTAAGTTGGCAGGAAACCTATAAGTCTACATCACTCTACTTACCTGGAGGGCCATCTACCGATGCATATTTCCCTAATATAGCAGAACAATACGCTAAGACTTTTCACACACAATAGCGCCCTCTACTACCCATGCTGCCCTGCGGCATCACGCCACGTTTATCTTCCTCTTTTCTCTAGCGCAGCAGGACTGGTAGGTCACGTTTTGATTTGCTCCGGCAAACAGACAGTTTTCCTTCCAGTTTTTCTTGGCTTTACGTTAAGACAATTTATCTACTAAGATAACTGTGCTAGCACCGAGTTAGTGTGCTTTAGAGAATTTTCTTCAGTGTAGAGTTTCCTCAAGTTTCGTCTTTTTCAAGATGGCTCAACGTTTGGTGAGGGCCGAGTCCGTCAGCACCGGGGAGAATTTCCTCTCCCCGGGTGAGTGCTCCAGTGGCTCTATCCCGCCACCGCCGCAGTCGTCTGCCCAGCCCCTCGTGCCGATGGAGGCACGTAGTGCTGACCGTTCCGCTGGTAGGACGGGGGTCGAGATCTTGTCCCCCGTACCGGCCATTTCAAGCGGTACTGGCAAACGTACTGGTAGCTCCCCGGCAAGGTTTCATCCAAACATCCTCCTCTGCCAGGGTGACCTACAAGAAAAAGGCCCACGGACGGGTAAGGTCCCGACTCCGGGCCCCACTGCCCATTCCGTGCCCGCTGACGACCCGAGTGCTCCCGGTCCAGTGGCAGTTGCCACGGGTGCTGGGGGTGGTCTGCTCGGTCCAGCGATCGGTGCTTCGCTGGCCCATTCTCCCGGGCTGATAGCGTCGCACGCCGGGCAGTCACCGCCCGGCCTGGCCTCATTGCCTCAGCCGTCCACTGGGTCCAATTTCTTCGGACCGTCGGGCGTGCCGATGCCTCCGGGGTCGACTGCATTATCCTCAGAATCGACTCGGAGCCGCTCTCGTGAGAGAGGGAAGAAGCGTGGACGTTCTCGCCATCGATCCTCGTCCAGTTCGGGCTCGTCTGCCCGGTCTCACACCGGTAAGAAACGCCGGAGCCATGGCTCCGTGTCTCGGGCCGAGTTTCGTCACGCCGTGCGGTCCATTACGGCCTCGGTGTCAGCCATGTCTGCTTATCACCCAGGCGGTTTGCCGGGCCAACTCGGCCCCGCTCGTCCCCCACTTCCGGGTCTCTATCCTGACCCGGGCTGGGCGACTCAGTCTTATGTGGGCCCACCTCACACGGTCTGCCGTGCGCCCGCCTCTCCCCCTGCGTTGAGTCTCCATCCATCCTCGGAGTTCTCGGTGGAGGTGGTGGGTCCCCCGGCCGTGGCGGCCCCGGTTCCACCCGTGGGCCCTTCGGCCCCGGCGGCTCCGGTGGTCCCGCCGGGGGACTCGGCCCAGTCGCACGTGTCAACTCGTCCCTCCCAGTCGGGCTCTGAGGACGAGGACGAGTCTGTCCACATGCAGCGTCTCTCGGTCATGGAGACAGAACTGCGTTTGGTACAGCGCGACATGGTGCGAGTTTTGCAGCTTCCCTCCCTGGAGGAGACAGCTGGCTCCAGCCGTCAGTCGTTCAAGCACATGACCAGTTCGACGGCCAGTAGTACACCAGTTTTTCCAGTACTGCCGCTCGACTTGGTGTGTGTTGAGCGCATGATTTCCGTTGCCGAGACGGCAAAGTGGTCTCCATATACGAAGCGGGAGTTGAGTTATTACCGCTTCCCGACGGCTGATTTTACTCAGTTTTTCACAGCGCCGGTAGTACCGGACTCTGCGAAGGACAAGTTGGCGGCTGATGGGGGTTCTTCCTCAGCGAAGAATCTTTTCGCTGACCGCTCGAGGGGGAAGCTTGAGGATACCCTCAAGAAGGTGGACACAGCCTCACGTCTGGGGCTGCGTGCGTCGTCATTCCTCCTGCTCCTCACGGAGTATTTGGCCTTGGGTTGCGAGGAGAATTCGCCCGTACCGGCGGACCTCTTCACGGCGGCCCTCCATTGCCTTGACCATGGATTGCGCACTTCCCTGGACCAGTTCTCACGTATCTCTACCTTGGCAGTTACTGCCCGCAGGGCCAACGTGTTGGACGCGTTATTCCTCCCGTCGGAGGGTGCGCGCAAGCGTCTAGAGGCACTCCCCCTCCTCGGCCCTGACCTCTTCGCAGGTAAATTTCAGGAGTCGATGGAGGCGGAGGCGAAGCGTCTCGAGGCCACTGAGAAGATTAATTTAAACAAACCCTCTCAGCCCGCGCCTGAATCGGCGCGTAAGGCCGACAAGGCGACCTTCAAGATTCCACGCCGTAAGCCGTTCAAGGCAGCTCGTGGTAATTTTCGGGGTCGCTCCGGTGATAGAGGGGCACGCAGCGCGCGTGGCCAATCTTACACCGGGGGTCAACAGCCCCAGCCCGACTGTGGCTCACGCGCACCGGGCCCCCGCTATTCCGGGGGCTGGCGCAAGTGACGCGCTCGGCTTGTGGCGGCCTCCCATCAACGGACCCCTGGGGGGCCGCCTCCGCCACTTCAGCGGGTCCTGGGCTCGATTCACGTCCGATCGGTGGGTGCTCGAAACCGTCAGCCGCGGTTACGCGCTGGAATTTACGAGCACCCCCCCGTCGGACATGTTCGTTCGTCCGACTCCCATCCCGTCGGACGTATCGAAACGCCACACTCTCGAGGGGGAGCTAAGGTCTCTCCTCCTCAAACACGCCGTGCGCCCGGTCCCAGTCGGGGCGGGGCGGGCGGGATTTATTATTTAAAAAAAATTAAAAAAAAAAAAAAAGTCCAACTTTTTTCTTTTTGTTTTTCTGGTTCCCGACAAGGGGGTGGACGCGTGGCGACCCATACTGAATCTACGGCCCCTCAACCGATACGTCCGGCCGCGCCGTTTCCGGATGCAGACTTTAAAGGTAATTCTCGAGTCCATCTGCCCCCCGGCCTGGGCGGCGAGTTTGGACTTGCGGGATGCCTATCGCCATGTCCCGATTCGTCCGGAACACCGGGAGTTCCTCCGTTTCCAGTACGACAAGTGGATGTCCTCCGACAACCTCACGAAGGGCCGGTCTTTCGGCGCCCGCAACCGTCGGTGACCATCACAACGGATGCGTCGCTGTCCGGATGGGGGGGCCAGTCTGCCCCCACTGCAGGCGGCTGGGGTATGGTCGACCGATCAGCGGTCTCTCCATATCAATGTGTTGGAGATGTTAGCGGTGTCGCTGGCCCTCCGGCGTTTCCAGCGTCAGGTTACCGGCAAGGCGGTCCGCATACGGTGCGACAACACCACTGTCGTGGCCTATATCAACCGCCAGGGGGGAACACGCTCGGGGCAACTGTGCGCCTTGACGTGGGACCTTCTCCACTGGTGCATTCGCTACAACATCGCCTTGTCAGCGATTCACATCCCGGGCGTGGACAATTCGTTGGCCGACGCCCTGTCTCGGGGGCGGGTTGTCCCCACAGAGTGGACCCTTCTCCCCTCGGTGGTACAATTGATCTTCAACATGATCGACCGTCCTCACGTGGACTTGTTTGCGACCTCGCACAACAACCAGCTCTTTCGATGGTGTAAACTCCACTCTCATCGTCCCGCCGATTCTTCTGTAGGGGCGGTGGGTGAATTTTTATTCTATCTGTTTGATAGCGGCCTCGCTGTAACGACAGTTAAAAATTATCGTTCGGCGATTGCCGCAATCCATACTGGGTTTCCGGATGGTTCGTCAGTGTCTGACAATAACACCCTCCACCATCTTATTCGAGGTATGTTTGTGGAACGTCCCCCCGTACGTAAACTCGTACCGTCTTGGGACTTGTTTCAAACGTTAGATACACTTTCGAGGGCACCCTTCGAGCCGATGGGTAGCGCCTCTTTGTTCCATCTATCCATCAAGGTGGTTTTCCTTATGGCGGTCGCTACGGCTCGTCGCCGTAGTGAACTACATTCCTTGACGGTGGAGGACGGCCACATCCGGTGGGAACCGGGTGGGGTCCGTCTCATACCGCGAGCGGGTTTCTTGACGAAAAATCAGTCGAGTGACTTCTCGCCGCCAGACGTTTTTGTTGCCGACTTAAAGTCCTTTTCAGCGGTGGACGCAGATAAGCTTTGGTGCCCAGTCAGGGCGCTCAAGTGGTACGTCCACCGCACCAGACAGGTTCGGGCCGAACATAAACAATTGTTTATTACTTCGGTCCCCCTTTTCCGGCCAGCGTCTCGGGACACTATTACACGCTGGCTGATTACAGCTATCCGCTCGGCCCTGAGTGAGTGGCCGGAGGCGGATGACACGCCCTTCCGAACCCATGACATCCGCTCAGCGTCGACGTCATGGGTCTACTTTAAGGGCGTCCCTATGGCAGATATCGTCCAGGCGACTTGCTGGAAGTCGGCCAACACCTTTTCGGAGTGTTACCTCAAGGATGTCGTCCGGACCGAGGGTAGAGCTGGCAGGACAGTACTGGGTGCGGCGGCGGCTTCGTCCCGACGTCACAAGCCTCCTGTGCAGCCGTCACTATGAAATGGTGTGTACCCCTTTTCAATTGTTTTTGTTTGCTTTGTAATCCATGTACACATCATGCATTGATTTGATAATTTTGGTGACGTTCCGACGTCCGGTACGTCCCTCCATTTATTCCTGGGATTTTGCCTCAGTTAGGGGTTCTTACCGGCTTCCCCGGGTGTCTTGCATTCGCAAGTCTTTCGGGGCCGCTTTCGGTATCATATTGGGATATTGCGTTAGCCCAATATTTCTTTTGTTTTTGTGCTAATGGGCTCGTCTATTCAGACGCTCCTTTATTGGTGTATTTACGGGCTTCTTGTCATTAGCCCGTCCTTTGCTCAGTGGTTTTGATTGCTCCCTTGTTCTGGCGCATATCGTTATCGCTGGGGGCATCTCATCCTACTTACCACCGCTTCCGGTGGAGTGGGTTTGGATGGGGGCCATCGACGATGGCCTTTGCCTCATGGTCATGCAATAGCATCTCGCATTCCCCACCGCCTATCTTCGGTGGTACTCTATGCATCGGTAGATGGCCCTCCAGGTAAGTAGAGTGATGTAGACTCCCCCCCACAGAAGTGTGGGCTGAGTCTACGAGCGAATACTTACCTGGAGGGCGCGCTCCCCCCCTCCTTCCCCACTATGCTCGATCGACCTCTCTGGGGTGTTCTATGAACGCTCGAGAAAAGAGGAAGATAAACGTGGCGTGATGCCGCAGGGCAGCATGGGTAGTAGAGGGCGCTATTGTGTGTGTGAAAAGTCTTAGCGTATTGTTCTGCTATATTAGGGAAATATGCATCGGTAGATGGCCCTCCAGGTAAGTATTCGCTCGTAGACTCAGCCCACACTTCTGTGGGGGGGAATTGGGCGTAACTCCTCAACAAGAACCTAGCTACTACTATTGGTGGCGGTAGGGAAGGTAATGTTGGTGATATTGAAAAAAATGTTTTCTTTCCCTTTATAAGGTGTAGGTTTGGTTGGATTATTTATTCATTAATACAACATCTCAAAATATCACGGCACAAGCAATCAACAAAAACAAATTAAAGACAGAAAACAGAATATCTTGATAGATCAGGACAACTCACAAAGCCTTACAAAATCTGTTTATATTTAGGAAAGGTACAAGGTACATTGGTAATTACCCGAGTACAAAATTACAAAATTATTTTTAGAAAGCTAACTTGATGCATGGAGTTCCTTCCTCCATGCTTGATGTAAAGTTGGTAGATACCAATTATCCTGTAATATTATTATGTCTGATGTGTTCTGATATCGGAAAATTACACAAAAAAAGTTGACAACTTTTTGCTCCAAGTCTTTTCATAAAATATTGTGAATGTTTTTTCACACTTTTCTCATGACTTGGACTCTGTATTGAGCTGAAACATTCAAAGATTGGTTGTTTTATGTTTCCCATGGGAGCAGTTTTGCCAACATTACCAACTGTGTACCTTTCCCAAGTTTAAGCAATGTCAAGGTATAGGTGACTAACAAGTACCGGTATATAATTGCCGGCACAATTCCCCGATGTATCTCTGTAAAGAATAACTTCTCTACTCTACGATATCTCCAAATTCGGGTAGAATGTCGTATCCGACCGCCACTTTTTCTCATTAAATATAACCAATAATGTAATCTTAACTACCTAGTAAGGTGGAGAACATATGGATGATGATGGACATATACTTCAAATTATTCCAGGATATTTATTTCATGAAAAATCATGAATGTCAGTCTGATCCTGTCAACTCCCCCAGAAGTGACCAAAACGGTCATTGTTCATGCGCAGTGGCAACTACAATAGGATCCTTCTATTTTCTGAAGGGGAGGATTTTTTAGAAGGGAAATCAAGTCCGAAAACCATCATAAAAGTGGATTTTAAAGATAGTTTTCGCTTTCTGTACCCCCAAAAATCGATGGAATCATTTTTTAACTGGTATATGGTTGTAAAGAAATTCCAAAAAAAAAACTTAAAAAGTGGCGGTCGGATACAACATTCTTTCCCCAAATTCATAGTGTCACACACACAGAACACAGTGAGGCCACAGTGTGACGACTGGGAGGAATACACAGTAAGAACACTGTGTTCATACACTCTAAAAGTTTTAAATTGAAATTCACTCTAAACCGATTGATACTAGTGACAATTTATGAACAATGTGTCATTAGTTTCAATCGGTTAGAGTGAATTTCAATATAAAACTTGAAGAGATTGCAGAGGTTTCATTGTGTGACGACACTGTGAAACTTTTATAAGGGTATATACCCCCACAACTATACTCACCACTCGTTGCTCGACTCCCCAGTCTTCTGACTGATCTAAGAATCGCTGAGTTAAGACGAAGTTCCTCGTACGCTATTAATGAAATAGCAGCACTACTTCGGTGATAATTGACTGCACTGACCCGGTCGGGTACTGTACTAGAACTAAAATGGGCTTCCCTCACGCGCAGACCTACTTAAATAGTACACACCTATAGTCTGGCTCTAGGCTGCTGTGCTGTTTGTCAGCCAAGACTGACGTCTAGGAACTAACTATTTCGTGTTAGTGATGTCATTGTGTGCAGCATGATTCGTGGAATGCTGCAGAAAGCCCCTCCCCCATTCCCACTGGTATCCAATACCGCTGGCACGCAATCTTATCGAGTCACACGATCTTATGTTTATTTTTAATCAATAAGCTCATGTGCAAAATAATTATTCATTTACCTCGCTTCTTGTGGTCACGTGTTTCTCTTTGCTTTTTCCTTTTGTAGTATTTGTTTTTCTAGAATGTTAAAATGTACAAAATAATTGCAGTTTTGAGGTATATATATGTTGTTTTAGGCAATATCATGTAAGCAAGTAACTTTGTAAACATCTATACTAGACCGTTCTAATCATCATGGGCGTCGATCGATGGGTCGGGGGATGTGATACCCTCCACTTGTTAGAGTGGGGGACAGAATATGTTCCCCCACACATACACACATGCACTTTTTGATAGCCCATGAATATTTTTTTAATTATGTTATAGCCTATTCTGACTACTGAGGTGTAGGCTGCCGTTTTTCTTGCAAGATCACAAATATTCATATAGCCCCATCCAACATTGGGCCCCCAAAATTGTGGGTTCTAGATCCGCAATTATTGTAACCTCTTCAAAACCTTCTTAGCGAAAACCAACATGGGACTGAAAACACAGTCAACCTTGTATGGTGGGATTTTAAATCAAACCTGGTTCAACAATGAGAATAAATTATTATGCACATTCCTTTATGTCCCCCAAAAGTTTGTCTCCCCCACCACCACCTGTGTGATTTGAAACTTTTCTGGCGGAGGACTCCAAACTACAGACTCCCGCATTCGTCGCTCAAGGTGACAGGCTTCACCGTCCACATATTGTACAGCTGTGCCTCGACCACACCTCCTTTTCAGACGATGTATCCCCTGTTAGTTTTAACCCAAGTATAGGGGAACGATGTGTCTCCTGTTAGTCTTAGCCTAAGTATAGGGGAACTATGTGTCCCCTGTTAGTTTTAACCCAAATGTAGGGGAACGATGTGTCCCCTGTTAGTCTTAGCACAAGTATAGGGGAACGATGTATCCCCTGTTAGTTTTAACCCAAGTATAGGGAAACGATGTGTTCCCTGTTAGTCTTAACCCAAGTATAGGGGAACGATGTATCCCCTGTTAGTTTTAACCCACACTCTCAAAACAACTTGTAAAGAAAATTGTGTAAATAAAGTTATGTAAATTAAAACTGATATTAAGTAAAAGTTGTCGAAAAAACAATACTAAATTTTCACGTAAATAAAAAAATTCCCATTTAACAAGTAAGACAAAATTACAAATGTTATGTAAAAGTTACCGAAGTGCTCAGAGAAGTTTACATTAACGTCCATAATGTGTAAAAGTGTACATGTATGGAGAAAAGCTTACATTCTGTATTTGTAAAGTTCACGTCCGCGACGCGTCCGGCCCGGCTATCCAGGCCATGTGTCCGGCAGGACACATGGCCTGGATAGGCCTAGCGAGCTGCAGAGCTCTTGAGAAAATGTGGATTGGAGGATCTGATCCAGACGTTTCATGGTAAAACAATTAATTTCATGACAATAGTTGAGTTACTTGTCAGTCAAGGATAGACCTAGACTATTTTAGGGGTACACAGATTATTTATTGACAATTACAGCTGCGATTACCCTTGCGATGTGCATAGTCGCTGATACATTCGAGCGGTAGTACAAGTTAGTACGTGTGCAAAACATGCCTTGATGACTAGTTTCAGTGTGACCTTTGACCTCTACAAAGTTCTGGCTTGTACTACAAGCCAGAACTTTGTAGAGGTCAAAGGTCACACTGAAACTTGTCATCAAGGGCCGGCCTGTCAAAGGGTGCGCATATTCAGTGAGCGAAGTGTCCTTTTTTTAAATTCAGGCCGAGTTTCTAGATCTTCCATAATATAAATCTGGAATAAAATTAAGATATACTAAGTAGGGCCAAGCTATAGTACAGTACTTGTTGTAGTAGCTCTCTGATTGAACCCTTTACTCCACTGCACTACGACAGAGTTCTGAATAAGAAGACGTCCAAACAGTATATCGAGTGTCCTCATTTTTATAGAATAAGATGCACATGTTTTCCCAGGCAAAAAGCCCTCCCTGCACCTCCTTCAGGCTCTTACCTTACACTGGCATTGGTGCAGACTGCTCATAGGTACTTGCAAAATGTGAAATTTCTTGACACAAAATTGGAGTAAAGGGTTCAATCAGAGCTATTGTTGTAGTAGCTAGTTATCTGGATATTATATTTTAAATGTTCAATTAAATGTTCACCATGAATGATTATCATTATTTTTGTTTTATTTAGTTTTTGTTTTTATCATATTTTTCACAGAAGGATTTGATGACGATTCTTTTCCTTTGCTAACAAGTGAAACTGTGAAAGATATTCCAAAACTTGGTGTACGCCTCAAACTCCTGAAGTTTCATCAACAGGAGGTAAGTACAAGTTCCAGGTTTTTTGTTTTTGTTTTTTTGTTTGTTTGTTAGTTGCTCTTGTTGCCAATGGCCTTCATCACCCTTTTATTTTGCTGTTTGGGTCACACACAGACACAGCTAATAATGATGTTATTTATTTCCTTCAGGAGAGTACTGGCTTGGACCAATACCTGTCTGATATTGATCAAGCATCCAAGTCACAACCATATATTCTCATCCTTGGAGGCACCTTACTGAAGCCATAGCAAGTATTTGTCATTGTTGAACGCAAGGCACTCCCGCAGTCCTCCATAATCAAAGCGTTAGATGTTTGCTTCAAAGCTTGGAGTATCAAGACAAATATGCTGGGGTGTGGGAGTTTATGGCAGCTATTATTTTTGGAATACACGAAGGTAAACTCAAGTGCAACAAAATAAGAGAGTTTAGAGCATACTGCTTTTTCCAGTAATGTTCTGATGGCCTAGTTTAAGTTGTGATACTTTGCCCAGAAACCCATGAGAGCCCTATGTATATAACTATAAGTTGTGTTTTGCTGCTGTTTTTATAATAGTTAATAGTTTGTATTAAAATATTGTTTAAAATTTCTGAATTAAAAACAAACAAAAGAAACAAAGGTGGGCAAATTTATTATGACATGTGATTGAGTTCTTATCCTAGATCTTCCATTTTAGGTAATATGATTTGAAGTAAAAATACAACCCAACCAGATAAACATAGATTTGATAAGGCCAAACTACAAATAGTTGTGTTTCCTATTACTGACCCCCAAAAATGACTGTGTAGATTGACAATTTTTATATAAACCCCTCAAAAAAAGTTCTGCAATTCAAGTTTGAGGGATGATATCTTTCTTGTTACTGATGTACGAAAAAAGAAACTGGTGTCATTGAAAAGCTTGATTATTCCTCTTTACAATGATGTGCCATCTGCCGTGATTATGTAATCATGGAATGTGCAGTACTCCTGAATATAGGGCAAAGTCTGAAGTGAAATGTTGCAAAAAGCATTGTTTTCAACACCGAAGTCTCCATTTCTTGTGAAGATGCAATGTGTTTTGAATAGTGCCCAGATGACAGTGCATGTCTTGCATGAATGTCAATGGTGCCTTCAATAATGTTTGTGTGAGGTAGAGCTGCAGTTTACTGAGTGGTCGTTTGTAAGATGTTTAAAGATGCCACGCTTATCGAATCTCCTAAAGGCCCAAGTAATTGGACAACTCCGGCTGATCCTTGTTGAAGAGTGGAACGCCATCCCACAGCTTCGTGTGACGAGGCTGGTGAACAGCATGAGGAGGAGGTGTCAGGCCGTGGTTGCTGTGTTCGGGTCATCTACCCGCTACTGACATACTGACATGTAACCATTTCTCAATAAAAGAAGGAGAGGAGAGAGTGAGAGAAAAAAAATTGTCTGTGTCATCATTGTTTTGTCATTAAAGTTTGGATGAATTAACTATTGAAAACAACGAATTTTGCAACATTTCATTTTTGACATTGCTGCATATTCAGAAGGACTGCGCATTCCATGATTGCATAAGCATCACAAATGACACATCATTGTAAAGAGGAATAATCAAGCTTTCTGATGATACCACATTCACGTATGATGATGAAGCAACAAGAGATATATTACCCATCAAATTTGAATTGCAGAACTTTTTTTGAGGGGTTTATATATATTTTTTTGGCTCTCAAATTGTTTTAGCTAAAACTATTAGGGTGGGCAATTTTGTGCCAAAAAATTAAGTTCGGGGTCGGTACCAAGAGTTTTTTAAATTTATTTATTTCTTTGAATAAAAAGATTTAGAATGTTAGTAATTTTCTAGGTAGGGTCAGGTAACAGGAAACGCAACTATTTTTCGTTTGGCCTAATAGGACTATTTTTAAAGGGCAATGTGTGACAAAAGTTTTGAAGGAATAGATAGCCAGAACACTATGCTTGACACAAATTAATGTCCTGAATATGCCCATACTAGATTGTACTTTTTCATGGTGAACCGTTCCACCACACTTCGGCAAAGGGTGAATTAGAAATTCAAACTCTTTTATACACCTCTTTGGTTCTGATTGAAGTGTAATTGTTAAGAAGTGGCTTTGTATATAATATCAATTGTAAAAGTAAACACTACTTTGTCAGCCTTCATATTGGACCCTTCACAAAACAATACCTTGATTACCAATAGCCACCCAAATAAAGTGTTTTTTTCTCATAATTGTATCATTCAGTGATGTGTGCTGCTCCAAGTACAAAATAAACAGTTGATAATATTGTAGTCGTGCTACAAAACTTACCTGACAACTGCCATAAAGTTAAATTTATTTCCACCAATTGAAGCACCTGATGGTTTTTTGAATATATTAAAAGTTGTGTTTGCTGCTGTTTTTCATAAAGCTGTGAAGTTTTTATATTATTTATTAAAATTTTGTTTGAAAATTCTGAAATTCAAAATAGACAAAGTAAAGATTACGGAAACAGTTAAATTCATTCTGGCAAGGTTTGACAGGTGATTAAGTTTCATGTCTTAGACCTGCTGTTTTCAATGGTATGATGTTAAATGAAAATGGATAAACATAACATTGCTAGAAGGAATATTTTTATAGAGAAATTTACATAATGAAGCATATTTTCTCTATCAAATCGTTAAGGATTATTGACAATTGATTAAGTTTAATTATGGCATTAATTACAAGCATTTATGGATGTAAATATGTAGGTTTAATGTTGTAATTGTTCATGAAGATGAAGATGCTTAAATAAAACAAAAAAATCATGTTTAAATGTTAAATACACCTGAACGTGTTTTTGTGCGTGTTTGATTTCATTCTGTTATCTAACATTAAAAATTTATGTAAAATTTTAACACAAATAATAGGTAATAATTTTTCCAAAGTACGTAGAACAAAAGTAATATTTTACCATGCACTTGGTAGGATTTTACTTTTTAATTACGTATATTTTACATAACTTTTGTTTACTTAATAATTCGATAAATTTCACAACACAACAATGAAGTTATGTTTTACAAAACTGACAAGTAAATGTTTACCTAACACGTGTTAGGTAAAATTTTACTTAATCGCTGGCGAGTACGTATGGTACATCTCAGATATGTAAGATAAAATCATGGGGAACAACGTGCCTCCTGCTAGTCTTAAACCCAATCAAATCTAATTAACCCAATCAAAGGGGAGGGGGCTTGGGTGATGGGGGTGTGCAAGTCATGAGTCTAACGCTCTAGTGTCGTGGCCGAGCGGTCTAGCGCACCGAACTCAAGTTCTGGTGTTGCCAGCAGCAGGGTGTGGGTTCGAGTCCCGGTCATGACACTTGTGTCCTTGAGCAAGGTACTTAACCATAAATGCTTCGTCCTTCGGATGGGACGTAAAGCCGTAGGTCCCGTGTGTTGTGTAATGCATGTAAAAGAATGCGCTTTGAGCACCACTTAGTTGGTGGATACGTGCGCTATATAAGTCCATATATTATTATTACCGCCCCCACCCCCAATATTAACAAGAAATCGCCACCTTGCACTAAGTGTTATCGTATTCAATCATTATTGTGAATTCCAAAAGTAATTTACTCTTTAACCACTCATCACATAAAGCGAAAGTCTTTTATACCAGGAAAGACCCATTTTCTAACCATGATTTCCTTGTTTGGACTTGTTTGTACCAATGCTTCTGTAATGTAATACTGCTATTTCCTCTCAGTGACAATGTCACGTACACCATCAATGCCAGTATTCACCCTCATGAGTACAACAGCATTGTGCAATTCCTGCAGGAGATCTACCGTGGATCCAACCAACTATAATCCATATATTATGTCTAACACAGATCGACAAGCTACGTTAAGACAAATACAAAATATTTGGAGGATAAAATTTGTTTTCATTCGATTCACCTTCCAGAATCCTGTGAGGCACAAGCCCCACTTTGATGGGCGTGTTTTATCCACTTTCTCGCATGCGCAAGCGCACTGATCATGATAGCCTATGCGATTTATACACAGTCGATGGCTCATAACAAACCCACACAGCACACCAGTACATGAAGAATCTCCATACGCACGGTACATGCACGCACAGTAATGCACGCACAGCACGCGGTATCGCGCACAGCACGCGGTAATTTTGCGGTACAGCACGGTACGGTAATAGTACGGTATCGCAGTAATAGTAACGCACGGCACAGGCACGCGGCACGCAGGCCAGTATCGCACGCACAGTACGCACGCACAGGCCACGCGGTAATAGCACGTAACGCACAGCACGTGGTAACGCGGTACAGCACGCGGTACGCAGGCCAGTACGCGTACGTACAGTACGCAATGCACAGCACGTACAGCACGCGGTATCGCAAGGTTAGCACGGCACGGTACAGTACGTACAGCACGTGCGGTACGCGTACAGTACGCACGCGTACAGCACGGTATCGCGGTACAGCACGTACGCAGGCTGCACGCAGTACGCGTACAGCACGGTAACGCAGGACCAGCACGCACAGCACGCAGTAACGCACAGTAACGGTATCGCACAGCACGCGTAATGCGGTGTCAGCACGGTACGGCGCACGGCACGCAGTATTGTGCACGCGCGCACAGTACGTACGCAGTAATAGTACGCGGTACAGGCACGCGGTACAGGCACGGTACGCACAGCACGCAGCTACGCAGCGAGTATCGCACGGTACAGCACGTACGCAGCAGCACGCACGCAATAGCACGCAGACGGTAATAGCACGGTACAGCACGCAGCACGCGGTACAGCACGTACAGTAACGCGGCACGGTACAGTAATGCGCACGGTACAGCACGCAGAATGCAGTAACGCAGTACAGCACGCACGCACAGCACGCGGTACAGTAGCGCACGGTACAGCAATGCGGCACGCAGCACGCACGCGGTACAGCACGCGGTAACGCACAGCACGCACGGTAACAGCACGCAGTAATGCGTACAGCACGGTATTTGCACAGCACGTGTACGCGGTACAGCAATGCGTAACGCGGTACAGCACGCAGTAACGCACAGCACGCGTAACGCACAGTACGCACGGTACAGCACGCGCAGACGTACAGTGACGGCACGCAATAGCACGCGGCACGCACGCACAGCACGGTATCGCAGTACAGTACGCACGCAGGCCCAGTACGGCATCGCGTATCGCGTACAGTACGTATCGCGTACAGCACGTGTACGTACAGCACGGCGGTAACGGTATTGTGCACGCACGCGTACAGTACGCGGTATCGCACAGCACGCGTAACGCGGTAATAGCACGCGTTACGCACGCATGTACATGTATCGCACAGCAATGCATCGCACAGCACGCACGCACAGCACGCGGCACGCAGCACGCACAGCAATGCACGCAGTAATAGCACGCACGCAGTAATAGCACGCACGCAGTACAGCACGCGTACGCGTACGCACAGCACGCGGTACGCGGTACAGTGCTTGCACGCAGGTATAGCACGGCACGGGCAGGCCAGCACGCGTACAGTACGGCACGCAGGCCAGTACGGTAACGCACGTACGCAGTAACGCAACGTACAGCACGCACGCAGTACAGTACGCACAGCATCGCACGCAGTACGCACGCAGCAGTAATGCGTACGCAGCAACAGCACGCACGCACAGCACGGTAACAGCACGTAACGCAATAGCACGCACGGTAGTGTAATGGGTACAGACGTAATGCGTACAGTGACGCACAGCACGCGGCACGCAATAGCACGCACGCACAGTACGCAATGCAGCAGTACGGTACGCACAGCACGCGGGGTTTAATAGTACGGTATCGCGTACAGTACGCGGTAATGCGGTATCGCACAGCACGCAGTAATAGCACGGCCACGCACAGTACGCGGCATCGCAACAGTACGCAATGCAGGCTGCACGCAGTACGCACATGCATTTGCAGCCAGTACATGCACGCACAGTACATGCACGTACAGTACATGTATCGCGGTAACAGCACGCAGGCCCAGCACATGCATGCGTGCCAGCATGCATGTACGGTACAGTACATGTACGCACAGTACATGATTTGTTCAGTACATGCGTCCAGTACATGAATGTCCAGTACATGTAATGCGTCCAGTACATGTACGTCCAAAGTACATGCACGGTAATAGTACATGTACGCCAGTACGTGCGATAGCATGTACATGTACATGTACAGTACATGTAGTTACGTAGTTGTGCACATGCATGTACATGCAGTTACGTACGTGTATGCATTGGCCTTCTGGCCACAATGCATTCTAACACTGCCGGAGTGAAGTTGCACTTTTATAGCATTTCATTTGTTATAGGTTAGTAGTTACGAAAGCCCATTAGGCCATCGTCATTTTATTTTCGATAGTTTTTGAATTTTTGGGAGTAGTTATTTTTATTTCGAGAGCAGTTATTTTTTATTTTATAGAGTAGTTATTTTTATTTTTCCCAGAGCAATTATTTTTATTTTCGAGAGCAGTTATTTTTATTTTTTCCGGGATCTTACGGAAACAAAGTTTTGGTCGCGGGCTTTGGCTCTTTATTTTATGTACAACAAACGATTACAGGCTCGATAGCGGAATGGTCTGTTTACAAAGGCGCTATAAACATGCAGTCTATTTTTATAACTTTCGGTTTTACCGCTATTTATTTTTCCATGTTATTTTTATTAAGAGCAGTTATTTATATTATATAGGGGTTTTATTTATTTTCGAGACCAGTATTTATATTTTCCAGAGCAGTTATTTCTTTTATTTTCGAGAGCAGTTATTTTTTATTTCGAGAGCAGTTATTTTTACTCTTCCAGAGCAGTTATTTTATTTTCGAAAGCAGTTATTTATATTTTCCCTGTTGTTATTTTTTATTTTCGAGAGCAGTTTATTTATTTTCCAGGAGCAATTACTTTATTTTCGAAGAGCAGTTTATTATATTTTCCAGAGCAGTTATTTTTATTTTCGAGAGCAGTTACTTTATTTTCGGGATCTTTACGAAACAAAGTTTTGGCCGCGGCTTTGCCTTTATTTTTATGTACACAACAACGATTACAGGTCTGATAGCGGAAACGGGCCCTGTTTCACAAAGGCCATAAGATTACGCAGTCTATTTTAGTAATCTCGGCTTTACCGCTATTATTTTATATTTTCCAGAGCAGTTATTTTTATTTTCAAAAGTGTTATTTATATTTCGAGAGTTGGTTGTTATTTTTACTTTCGAGAGCAAAGTTATTTTTACTTTCCCAAAGAGTGTTATTTTTTTATTGAGAGCATTTTATTTTATTTTCGAGAGCAGCTATTTTTATTTTCCAGAGCAGTTATTTTTATTTTCGAGAGCAGCATTTATATTTTCCTTAGAGCAGTTATTTTTATTTTCGAGAGCAGTTATTTTTATTTTCCAGAGCAGTTATTTTATTTTCGAGAGCAGTATTTATATTTTCCAGAGCAGTTATTTTTATTTTCCCCGAGCAGTTATTTTTATTTTCGGGATCTTTAAGAAACAAAGTTTTACGTGGCTTTTTGGCCCTTATTTTATGTACAACAACGATTACAGGTTTGATAGCGGAATGGCCCCGTTTCCCCAAAGGGCCCATAAGATACGCAGTCTATTTTTAGTAACTTTCGGTTTTACCGCTATTATTTTATATTTTCCAAGAGCAGTTATTTTATTTTCAAAAGCAGTTATTTATATTTTTTCCGGAAGAGCAGTTATTTTTATTTTCGAGAGCAGTTATTTTTATTTTCTCCAGAGCAGTTATTTTTTAATTTTCGAGAGCAGTTATTTATATTTTCCAGAGCAGTTATTTTTTATTTTCCAGGCTTCAAAAAAAAACCAAAACAAATTTTTTCAGATGGGTTATAAAAGGGAGCTTAGCTTGTGAGGTGCAATGAAGAAACACAAACAGGTTAATTACTGGTGGATATTTTGCTGATGTATCATTTTGAACCCAAAAACACGCCCTTTTAATTCAGTCCTGGGGGAAAAATACGTGCGGAAACCCATTTTATAAGGTGCCGTTTCAGAACTGCGCGAAGAGTGGTAATTTACTTACTCATATAAAAGGGAAATTTGTTTTGTATTTGTTTAAAAACCCCTTCAAATAAATAATCCCCATACAGAATACGATCATTGTTTAAATTTTTACCAACACTTTCGTCGCCTAAAACTAATTAATGTCGTCCATGTTCGTAATTGCCTCACTCGTGAAAATGACGCAACTACCTTTGGCTTGGCATTTCTCGGAAAACTTACAAAACTATAGCGTAATACTGGTTGTATCAACTTATCTAAGTCGTGCTCGTTACAGAAATAAAAATTTATGGTGAAATTGTAAGGATTTACTGGAAAGGGTTTGTGGCTTGAGAGTGGAAAAGTTGGGGTTTAACCACTGATTATAGATACAAATAGTAAGAGATTTACATGACCTCCGAATTTTTTGTTCACGAACATCTGTGATTTTATTGTTCTATGCCGTCAACAAGCTGTTGTCTGTGGAAACCAAAATATATGAATGCTTTTGCATTTGCAATACTTCTTCAGTAAAGAAATACTGATCCTCAAAATTGACATACATTCCTTATAGAAGCGAACAAAGACTATTTAATTCGTTGGTGTTTACTGGACAGTAGTGGACAATAATTGAGAAAATGAAACATTAATATCATGGTTATGAAAAAGAAATTTTATTTGACAAATGTTAACAGCATTTTTACAATACTTCAAAGTTTTAAAAGTACTTTTGCAACAATTTTTAAACCACCTTCCATTTTATTAGTCTTTCACAATACTGATTAAAAGTTTTATATTTCTCCCAAAATTATACCATTTTATTTTAAAAAATCGAAAAACTATTTTTATTTTTTCCCAAGATTAAAACAATTTACAACCATCTGTAATTTAAGATGAAATATGATTCAACTGTTTTTTCTTCGTGGGTTACATTTTCTGGTGCCCACAATTCTGTGCGTCTGTCAAAAAAACGGTGCTCAAGACGTCCACGCATATCGACTATGCATTGAAAATTCAGCATTTTACAAGAGAATCTTTCACTGAAACAAACTGAAACAATTAAACCGGCTTATTTCATTTGTAAGTTACCGTCCAGTTGATTATATAACTGTTTTAGGTGCGTCATTTTAGGGTAAATTGAGGGATAATGCTATAAAAAGTGCAACTTTACTGTGTTGTAGACGTATTGTGGCCAGAAGGTCAATGTATACATGTACATGTACATGGCTACGTTTTAATATTCGCTACCTTATGAGACTGGTGTGTGTGTACTGGGGTGTGCTGTGTGAGTTTGTTATATTCGTCACCTGATGCATTGGGAAATTCTATAAATGAGTAAACTAAAGAATATAATGAATCCATATGGTTCATATACTGATGTGTCAATGTACATACTATCTTTTTAATATTCGTTTCCTTTTGACTGGGATTCTATAAATGAAAAAATAAGAATTATAATGAACTAAATGGTTCACACCAATGTGCCAAAGTACATACTATCTGTTAATATTCTTTTGTTTTCTAGATATTCGTTCCTTTGTATTCGATCGGATCTTTTCGCTGTTTTCATATAATTATTACTTATGTCTGTTATTTGCACTGAGCTAACCCAACATCATTAATATCACAAACTTGATTTCTTATAATAATACTATATGGAATGTATATACACGTATAGTATATCCAGTAATGTCCAAAACCGAAAGTTAATTATTTTGTTTAAATATCCTGTGAATAGATGATGGAAAACAATTGCTTCTCATTTGCTTTTCTGTGAATTGGACCCTTTTCTTTAAAGCTGTATCCACACGTGCTTTTTTAAAGAGCGACAGGAAAGTTTCTAAGTTTTTCCCTTTTCATTGAAAATATTGTTATCTTACTTGATGAAAAAGGATAAAAATGTTTAAAAAATTTCATATTTCCAAAAATAATCATAAAAAGGAATTTTTTAAAGTAAATTAATTTGGGCTGTTATGAGCATCTCAAAAGTCTGGAACAGTCAGAACGTTTTAACTGATCGGTAAATTATTTCACTGAATACCTGGACCAGTCTGCTGGATTCAATTGCGGGGTATGCTCTGTCGGAATGTTCCAAATAGTCTCCTGCAACATTCTCTCTGCTAACATCTTTCTCTCATAGAATAGTTCCGCGGAACGTTCAGTTGACCACTGGTTATGACCAAAGATCGTAAAGCGCGCGCTATATCGATCTTTGGACATGACCCAATTGTGTGAACTTGGGCCTGTGTTGTTGTGCTAAAAACACACAAACGTATAATAAAATGGCTGCCCGAGACGGAGGTGTTGTTGCGAGCGGAGGCAGTGAGTAATGGTAAAAACATCCTTCATTTTGTGGTATTTTTTTAACCCATGACATACTTAATCAATAGACTTATTTTTACATATTATACTAGGGACAGATTAATGATAAACATTGACGAAAAAATGCATAAAGACGCAAACACTCAGACAAGATTAACGTTATGATATAATTGTTCACAAGTGGCACGGACTTGTGCCAAGGCGTGTCCAAAGCACACCAGGGCAACGTTATGAGTGACTGATGACAAGCGCGGCCAAGATGATGAAAATGTTGACACAAATTAGGATAATGTTAGGATATTTATGGATGAAAATCATAGAGGCCTTTCTTTCTGCAGTGGAGTGGGGAACACTAAGTTTAGTAGTAAAACTTCATTTGTGTGGTTTCAGGAAAACAAATGTACATCTGCAATTTTTTGTTACATTTCGTTTTCATATAAATTATATAGCCTATAGGCCTATGGTAAATAATAACACTTGGTGTATCGCATCCCAGTCCTCTTTGCCTCACACTTAATGCTTTCAAGCAACCTAACAACCACATTGGACAAACCGCATCCTGTTTCTGCCAGACTGGCAGCCATATTTTTATCAGTTTGATTTATACCAATCAGACAAGTAAAATAAATTGTAAGGCGATCATGGCTATATTAGGCAACAACCATTTTTAACAAACAAGTAATAGGTAAATATCTTTGTCCATGTGTAAAGTGCCGCCTATTGACAACATTTTTTTCTCCATTTGAAGGTGGGAGAGCTTTTCGATGCAAACGTTTTACAGGGCGCTAAAGCGGGCCCTGGACCCACATACCATGAGCTCACTTTGCTTGCAGGTTTTGGGTTTTCCCACCCAGCCCCTATTATTACAAAATCATTCCGCGACGCAGAATTCCAATCGATCCAGCAATTTTTGGCTGCAATTGGACATAGTTTCATAGCAAAAAGGAAAGAATGTCGACCGGGCCACCACTTTTAAGGCTTATGGGCTTGATTTTACAACCACCAACCAGTTAAAAAAATCATTCTATCGATTTTGGTGGTACAGAAAGCGAAACTATCTTTAAAATCCACTTTTATGATGGTTTTTTGGACTTGATTTCTTCTAAAAAACCTCCCTTCAGAAAATAGAAGATCCTAATATAGTTGCCACTAGCGTACCCAATGACCGTGTTGGTCATCAATTGTGAAGTTTACAAGATCAGACTGACATGACTGGTAAAGTCATCGTGATACCAAAAAATGCCTGATTTTTCATGAAATTAAAAATCCTGAATAATTTGGCGATATGTCCATCATCATCCATGTCTCCACCTTACCAGGTAGGTAAGATTACATTATTGTCATATATTTAATGAAAAATAGGCATGATACGACATTCTACCCCAAGTAAAAAAAAGATGTGCTGTTCTGTGTCGCATATCGGCATGGAGACCAGAAACTGGAGACTTACTTTAACCACAAAATTAATAATTTGTAACGCGAATTACATATTTATTTAGGACTACATGTATGCAAATAATTAATGGATATAGATCATCTGGTCAATCTTTGACGTATTATAACATTTTCTGGGTTGGGGTTTGCTCAAGGACTTTATAGAATGTACTTTAACAAATTATAATACCACTGTTAAACCCTTTACTTAAATGATAACCATTAACGAACTCCTTTACCCTTTATTAGATGTACTGGCTGATGTTGGTGTTTCTCACTTGATGTACTGGGAAATTTACAAATGAGAGGCTTCCAAATTAAGAATTATAATGAACTGAGTGGTTCATACTGATTGTCAATGTACATACTATTGTTATTAGGTTTGGGGACCAAACACCTTTTTTTTTCGGTTTTTTTTATATTTTTTTTTGGTGTTTGGGGTTTGGGGCCCAAACACCTCTTATAATTTTTTTTTTTTTTGGGGGTTTGGTTGGTGCCCAAACACCTATTATTTTTTTTGGGGGTTTTTTTTCTTTTTTCTTTTTTTTCCAATAAAAAATTTAATCCCGAAAAAAACATAGTTGCAGATTTCCCAAGTTAAAACTTCAAAATATTTAGACCTTAACATGTAGTTGTTCCAAAACCCTTAACATGAAGTTGTACCGGTTGTGATGTCATAGTGGGGTAAACGGGAATCGCCCCCAAATAAAAAGGTTTAAATTTTTCAAAAAATCATATCTTGAACCAAAACCGATTTTTTACAGTTTTGCACCATGATATAGATTTTAATTATGTGTTTTTTAAAATTTTTCAAAATTG
Source organism: Zoroaster sp. YZ-2022 (assembly GCA_029582265.1). Taxonomy (NCBI): domain Eukaryota; kingdom Metazoa; phylum Echinodermata; class Asteroidea; order Forcipulatida; family Zoroasteridae; genus Zoroaster; species Zoroaster sp. YZ-2022. The sequence continues at coordinate 90,090,193 of CM055816.1, read as the reverse complement.
ACCCCAATTGGCCTCCCCTTTGGGTCAAAACCGGGTTTAAATTAAAAAACTAAAAATTAAAAATCATATTTTCATGAACCAAAAAGAAAATTTTTTTACAATTTTTTGCATCATTTTAAAGCCCTTTTTGAACTAGGGTAAATTTTCTTACACGAATGAAATTTAACCCTTTCCTTTCCCGGGGTTCGAAAAAAAAGAATTTTTAAATAAACAATTATTCAGAAGCACAGCCATACTGGTTCTCTTTACACAGACATATCGGCCTATAGTGTGTGTGTATGCATTATCTAATTAGGTCGAATAAGTTCGGTTCACGAAGACGGTTTTGCGCGAGTCATGACCTGCCATGCATACACGCGCACAGTATAGTACCATGCGGCAGGCAAAAACAATGGCTTTCCCCTAGTGTCGGGCCGTCTGCGAAGAAAATGCGTCGCAGGAAAATGTACTAATTTAGCATGGAATCCAAATTTTTGTGCTTTTTGGAGATGGAGTTGGACAAAAGATTCTTTCTTAATGCAAGTGGATGGAAGAAATAAGCGGTTTTTATGGTTGAGTGTGATATTGCCCAATGTCTAAGCGTTAGGCTGTTGGAGCTACTTATTACATAACACTCTGTCGCAGCTAACGTTACAGGTAATGTAGGAATTTAAATTTTTAAAAAGAATTTGAAAATATCTGGACCTAATCAGACTACATAATATTTTGTAAAATAGTTGGGACTTGGGCCTTATGAAAAATATGTGACAATTTAACTTATGTCTTCAGACTTTTATGTCATTTTAGTGCAGTCTGTCCCTCAGTATCGTTTGGTGACAATTTAAAAAAATAGATCATTCCTGGTGATTATTTTCAATAGTTACCATGTTATTACCTTGACCAACAAAATAAACTAAATAACCCTAACCACCCCAAATCCATCAAAATTCTGAAAGGGGGCACTTTTTGGGAAAAAAATCAGCACTGTTGAAAAATGGGATCTTTATAATGAGTTTATCAGATACTTAAAAGTAATACTACGTATGTGTGGTTACTAAACATAACTTTGTACATGACCAAGAATATTCAACCCCTTTGGCGGTGTAAATAAACGGGATCAAATGAACTTCAAGCTGAACTAAAGTTTTGGGGTTTATTTTTCATAGTGTATACAATGAAGGAATGGATGCTGACCCAATTGTTATTATTTTACATGTATGGATGAATAGCCGACATTCCTAAAATTAATTACCGATGGGTTACAGATTTTAAATGGTACCACTCTGAGTGGTACAAATAACTCCATACCATTTGCAGGGCTGAGGGGAGAGGAGAAATAAGATTAAAGGGAAAAAAACAGAAACATCAAGGTAGGCAAATATTGAAAAATACGAATGAGTGTCGCATCCGAACCGACTTCACATTATTCCCAGGATATTTATTTCATGAAAAATCAGCCATTTTTGCTATACGATTTCCCTCAGTCATATCGGTCTGATGGGGCAAACTCTGGTGTTGACCAGACGCACGATCATTTTGTACATGCGCAGTGGCAACTAAAATAGGATCCTTCTATTTTCTGAAGGGAGGGAAATTTTTAGAAGGGGAAAATAAAGTGGATTTTAAAAGATAGTTTTAGCTTTCTGTACCCACCAAAAATACGATGGAATAATTTTTTAACTGGTTAGTGGTTTGCAAAAATTCCCCAACAAACCCCTTTCAAAGTGTAATAATTGGTGAGATCGACATTCTTGGTAAAATTCAAGTTTCAAGTATGCAGTAAGCTTGGCGATAACGATTTTTTTATCCATGATATATCGGCAAACATATATTGCAATTTTTCAATAATATCATAATTCTTTTTTACATTCATGCATGATTGCTTTAGAGCCGATAACCACAAGTGTCTAATAAATTGCAAATTTGTTGCAAGGCCCGGAAAATGTATACTTCTAGTAGGTTTTTGCTTTTGTTTCTCATTTCTAAAGCTCAAAGACTAATGATTTTATTTTCCCATGGAAATTTCTGACTTGACTCACAATATCGATTTATATTTTATTGTGAATATGTTTGTATTCGGCGATTACCATGATATGCCGATAACAAAATAGGTTTCTCGATATTATGTCGAATTTAAAGAAGTTATCATAATATTCGATATCGTGTTTTTATCACCAAGCTTAGTATACGGTAAAGGTGTTTCAAGTTAGATGTTGCTTTTTAGTTTCTTTCTATTCTTGTTTACCTTGTCTTGTGTTTTGTGTTTTGTTAAATTTTCCAATCTCTTTCTATAATCTGATGCCCATTCCCTTACTCAGTTATTCCTCTGTTTCTATTAAATATTTATCATTCATTCTTCCCCATATATTGGGTCAAGATGAGGGTTTAAAAGGCGGTGAGGAGTAAGCATTGAACCCCAGAGAAGAAAACCGTGGTCTTCATCAGGGAGTTCCTCCCTGACAAACCGAGAAAATTAGAGAAAAACTGTTTTCACGGTGAAACCCTTTGATTGCATGCCAGCGGAAAGATGAGGGTTACTTTTGCAATCGAGGTAAAGATCTTGTGGGTTTAGAAGTTTGCTATCATTGTCTTTGCTATAATGAGGATGTGTACAATTCTTGACAGAGCCAGATCCATCAGATGAGAAATACCTATTTTGGTAACAATGATGCATAAATAAAAATTCTGTGAAGAGTCATCGAAAGAGAAAACAATGAAATTCTTTCTAGTCATTACATAGTCAAGTTCATCAAGTGCATTTTGCAAAGGGAAATGGGAGGAGTTGGGACTGCAGTAAGTACCAGGTCCCACAATCTGAAAATGTAACATGTCTGAAAAGTACATTTCCCTACACTGATGATTCTTAGATAATTTACTAGAGAATACAAGTGACTTGGTGTGCAACCAATCTCTAAGCTGCAAAAGAACTGGTAGAGACTGCAGTTGGGCTCCAGATACGTTATGTACTGATACTGATATACACTGCTGGCCCCATAAGTGTTGCAACATACGCAAAAAGGTTCAGTTTGGAGAACTGTGTTACAATAAGTTTATTTTATTTTATTTACCCTACTTAAGACTTCTTGAAAGTGCCTGTGTTTTGGGAAGTCCAATGTTCTTTTACTATTTCTTGCTTTCAAAAAAGTATGTAATACACGATCGATGAAATCAGATTAAAATGATCATCCTCACCTGTTACTGTAAATTTAGATTTTGAGCGTATTTGCAATACTTTTGGCCCCAGTGAGTGAACGGTAGCAGTGAAGGTGCTGGAGAAACAGAAGATTTTCACATGAAAGTGCCTGTCTTCACACACTCTTCAATACATCAGCTGTACCATATAATACACTTATAATGAAGAAATCACATGGCCCACAGCTACCCTGGCCATCAACTTCAGATGACTTATCCTTGCAGACTGCTTAAACCAAATGAGCCGGTAATTTTTCAATCACCCGCTTTGTTCATTCTTACACTAGGACACTGATTCCATGACCCGTTGAAAGTTTACTCTGATTGAGATAATGTTGCTTGCCCCTTTTAACCGCTTTCAATTTAAAAAACATTCTGTTGACTTTCTTTTCATGCACCAGTAAAAGTTTTTAAGTGCCAAAAGGATTTAACAATACTAAGCCAAATCAGTGTGTTGGGGACTACTGGGTTCACTTATGTTGTATTTTGTACTTAAGAAAAAAAAAATTCCCTTTTCATTGCGATTAGACCTAGAAGTTTGGATAACCCTTTTATCACAAATGGATTATTGATGATGGATTAAAAATGGATGGAAAAAGGGTATCATGACCATGACAAAATAAAGCAGGAAAGTGTCATTCAAAGATAATGTTGTTTAGCATTTCCTTTATATAAATATCTTATTAATTTTTGTGTTTAACGAGAATTTTTATGTCTCAATTTAAATATTTACACAAAACGACAATTCAACCTTAATAATTTACTTTTTAAAGATGAGAAAAAGATTCACAAATTGGTCTTTGATGTGGTGAGTTAGAATCCAAGAGTTGCCTAAAGAGATTGGAGCTCAAGGTAAGGAGATGGAGAAATGGAAATGAAACCCTAAAATATTGAAATGAATGGACAATTTAGAAGTTTTCATGATCAATTAAATTGGAAAACTTGGGGGGGGGTTGAGACGTTCAGGGGAAAAGTTTTTGGAGTTTCAGACCTTTTATTAAAGACAAGATTTTTTAAACTGGTTCATTTCTTTAAAATGACATCAATATTTTTCCCCAAATATGGAATCCCCGCACCAAACTCTTCCCCTACCTGACTGGACCGATTTGACATGAGTTAGGGTAAGGAAACATTAAAAAAACTTATTATGTGAACTATTCAATTATAAAAAAATCTCCATTGAAAATGTAGTTTTCTAAGAATGGCCGAAAGGGCGCTTATTTTCATGTCATAGTTCAAATGCAAATAATTCTACTTAACTTCTTAAATTTTGTGAGTGTGGTTTACTCTTAGAATTTACACAGTAATTGTCTATTCTTAAACTGTTTATGTAGCTCATGCCTGATATCGTCCTGAAACCCTCAATTTCTGAATGCATTTTCATTGCGGCTCCATTGGTCTAGCTAGTCTGAGGTCAAATCACATGCTGAACTTAACTCCCATAGCCGTGTAGTTTCTTGTCAAGTGCGCCCAGCATGGGATGCAATTTTGTCATGGAAACTTTTCTGAAGAGAAAACCATATTTACCAAGTTCCAACTTAATTAGTAACGCTTTTAAACAACTTTTGGGTATTGATCATAACATGATGAATTGACCCAAAACACCTTGAACAAGCATTCTACTCAATAGACTAACATGCTGGGTGCAAGTTTTGGTGGATGCTATTGAAACCTTTTTCAACCTTTGTAACATTAGATTTTATGGGGAATTTGTAAAGTGAATGAGGGTGTACTACAGAAAAAATAGCTGCCTGGCTTGACTCATTCCCTACAATTGTCTCCCATTTAGCTGTAATAATGAAACTTCTATTGGATTAGATTTCACTTAAATATTTGTTTATCATAACTGGGAGAAAGACAATAATCTGATAATAAAAAGCTCTTTCAATTTCCCATAGTACATAAAAATATGCTCTTTATTTCCTGTTAAATACAAACTTAATACAATGTTAACATTTTGGATTTATTTTGCATTTTAAACAACTTTGGGTGATGACCATATAACATGAACCACAAACACACTTGAGAGTTTGTTTTTTGCAAACTCTATACCTCTAGTTTAAAGGTGTTTGGGTTGGTACTAAACACCTATTGTTATTATTCCCGGGGTTTTTTTTTTCTTTCTTCTTCTTTTCTTCTTTCCGAATAAGGGAATTATCCACACAAAAAAACTTATAGTTGCAGGATTCACAGAACAGCAAAACTTCACACATACTTAGACCTTAACATGTAGTTGTGCCTAAACCTTGGCTGTGTAGTTGTACACTAAGTTGTAGGATGTCATAGTGAGGTCATCAGATATCGAATTACACTAAATCAAAGGTTTAAAATATTTCAAAATCATATCTCTTGAACCACAAACGATATTTTCACAGTCTTTGCCACCATGATATAGATCTTTAAATTATGTGATTTTTTCGTACACAAATTGACCCCAATTAAATATCGCCCTTCTCCTTTCCCGGGTCGAAACGAGTAATTTCAAACAAATCAAAAATTCAAATAATCATATCTCATGAACACAGAAAATATTTTCACAATTTTCTGCGTATCTTAAAGACAACCCAGGCTGTCACATTTCTTACACAGATATGACCCCAATTTTTGTACCTCTATTCGAATTAGAAAACAGACGTTTAAATGAACAACTATTCAGAGGACAGCCCGGGGATGTGCCAGCGTTTCTCTTACACAACAACGACATATCCATTTCTGGTAGTATGCATTTATCTAATTAGAATAGAATAGTTGAGTTTCGGTGTGATCATGACCTGCCATGCATGCTTGCACAGTATAGTATAGTACCATGCAGCAGCAAAAACAATAAGCTTCCCCTGAATTACGGGCCGTCTGCAGAAAATCCGGTCACGCGAAAATGTACTAATTTAGCATGGAATCCAAAGTATTATCATTTTGGAGAATTTGGAGGTTGACAAAGATTCTTCATGCTACAGTGGATGGAAGAAATAGGCAGTATGGACTGAGTGTGATATTGCCAATGTCTAAAAGCGTTAGAAGATATTTATAGACTAACATTGCTGCTGTGGCAGCTAACGTTGCACTTACAGGTGTGTAGGAATTAATTTTAAAAAAAGGGAATTTGAAAATATCTGGACCTAATCAGACTGCATATATTTTTAAAAAATAGTTGGACTTGGGCCCCTATATGAAAAATGTCATGACAATTTAACATGTCTTGGACTTTTAATATCTCATTGTGATCTGTCCCTCACAAACAAATGTCGTTGTGGTGACAATTTTAATAAGATCATTCCTGGTGATTGTTTTAAACTGTGGTTACCATGTTAATACCTTGACCAACAAAATAAACTATTAAACCCTAACCCACCCAAATCCATCAAAATTCTGAAAGGGCACTTTTTGGAGAAAAAATGTTTTCTGTTGAAAATGGGATCTTTATAATGGAGTTTTATCAGATTGTTAAAAGTAATACTACATATATTGTGAAGTTGCTAAACATAACTTTGTACATGATAAGAATATTCAACATGGCGGTGTAAATAAACATGGAAATGAATTTCAAGCTGAACTAAAGTTTTGGGTTATTTTTTCATAGTGTATACAATGAAGATGGTTCTTTATTAATTATTTATTATTTTACATGTATGGAATGAATGGCCGACATTTTCCCTAAAATTAAATGCAAACCGATTTACAGATTTATAGGTACCACTCTGAGTGGTACAAGTGCTTCATGCCATTTGCAGGGCTGAGAGGAAGAAATAAAGATTGAAAAGGGAAACAGGAAACATCAAGGTTTAGGCAAATATTGAGAAAATACGGGTGAAATGTCCCCAGCATCCGACATACTTTTTATCATTCAGTATAACCATTGCGTAATCACACCTCGTAAGGTGGAGAACATATGGATGATGATGGACATATACTTCACATTATTCAGGATATTTATTTCATGAAAATCAGCCATTTTGCTATCACGTTGATTTCCTCAGTCATGTCGGTCTGATGTAATTAACTCCACAATTAGTGACCAACACAATCATTTGTACATACGCGAGTAACAGCAACTATAATAAGATCATCTATTTTCTGAAGGAGGATTTTTAGAAGGGAAATAAAGAGGTGATTTTAAAGTGGTTTTGGCTTTCTGTACTGCAAAATCGATAGAATAATTTTAACTGGTTAGTGGTTTGCAAATTCCCAAAAAGCCACTTCTAAAGTGGTGAAATTAGGATGCGACATTCTTTTCCAAAGAATTCAATCAAGTTTCAAGTATGCAGTAAGCTTGGCGATACTTGATTTTTTTCCACGATATGTCGGCAAACATATATTAAATTTTTTCAATATAGCCTTCAATTCTTTTGCATTGACCATGCATGATTGCTTTAGGCCAATAACCACAGGTAATGCCTCTACAAGTGTCACAATAAGTGACAATTATTTACCAGGCGTGTCTTCTGATATCATGCACTTTTTAGGCGGCAATTTCAAAAAGATATTTCCCTGGTGATTGTTTACCAATGGTTACCATGTTAATACCCCTTGACCAACAAATAACCTTGACCAACAAAATAAACAAACCTAACCACCCCAATCTTTAGAAAATCCTGAAAGGGCACTTTTTGGGTAAAAAATCAGCACTGTTGAAAAATGGGATCTTTACAACGAGTTTTATCAGATGCTTAAAAGTAATACTAGTTGCACAAACATAACTTTGTGTATGAACCAAGAATATTCAACCCTTGATGATTATTGAATAAGCATGGAAATGAACTAAGCTAGACTAAAGTTTGGTTCTTTTTTTTTCATAGTGTATTCAATACAGATGGATGCTGACCCAAATTATTTATTGGCCCCATGTATGGATGAATAGCGAACATTCCCTAAAGGTAATTACCATTTGATTTACAGATCTAGGGGTTTACCCCTTCCAGTGGTACAAGTAACTATGCATTGCAGGGCTGAGGAAGAAATGAGAAAAACAGAAACATCAAGGGTAGACAAATATTGAAAAGGTCGGTTTGGGAATGTGGGTGCAGTGCCACTTTTCTCATTCAATATAACCAATAAAGTAATCTTACCTACACCGGTAATTGGAGAACTTATATGGATGACGATGGATATACCCAAATTATTCCAGGATATTTATTTCCATGAAAAATCAGCCATTTGGTGCTCTGATAGATTCCTCAATCATAGTCAGTCTGATGTAAATTTTTCCCACAGTGGTGATAAACAGTCATTGTACATGTGCAGTGGCAATTAGCTATAATATGATCCTTCTATTTTCTGAAGGGAGGTTTTTTGAAGGAAATAAGGTCCAAAAAGCCATCAAATAAAGTGGATTTTGAAAGATGGTTTCCCCACAAATCGATAGAATAATTTTTAACTGGTTAGTGGTTGGAATTTATTTTTAAAAAAAACCTTAAAAAAGTGGCGGTTGAATGTGACATTCTTTCCAAAATTTCAATCAAGTTTCAAGTATACAGTAAGCTTGGGCGAAATAGTTTTTATGCATGATATATCGGCAAGCATATTTGCAATTTTTTCAATTTTCCCAATATGCGTTTCTTGTTTTGCATTCATGACGTAATTGCTGGAAACCCGATAACCACAGGTATACCTCTCCTACTAAGTGTCTGGTAGTACAAAATTTTATTTGCAGAAGCGTGTATGTTCAATAAGTGGTTGGGTTTTGTTTTCTCGTTCCTAAAGCTCAAAGACTAGCCAATGTTTTTTTTTCCATGGAATTTCTGACTTGACTCACAATGTCGATTTATATTTATTGTGACTATTTGTATTCATGATCGCTTCGATATGCCCGATAACTTAAATAGGTTCTCGATATTGTAATCGAATAAAAAGTTATCATAATGTTCGATATCGTGTTTATCACCAAACTTAGTATGCCAGTGGTGTTTCTGCAGTTAGATGTTGCTTTTCGCCTTTCTTATCTGTTTACCTTGTCTTGTGTGTTATTTTTGTTGGTACCGTCTTCTTTCTGTCTACAATGCCCATTCCCTTATAGTTGTTATCTTCATTTCTATTAAATGTTGTCATTCTTTTTTTCATCATATTTAGGTCAAGATATGAGGGTTTTGGCGGTGAGAATGCAACATTAGGAACCTGAGAGAAAGAAAACCGTGGTCTTCATCAGAGTTCTCCCTTTTCCCGACAAACCCGAAAAAAAAATTGAGAGAAAAAACTTGTTTCACAAGTGCCAAACATGGTGCATGCCCAGCGGAAAAGATGAAGAGGTTACTTTGTCAGATGGGAAGATAAAGATTCTTGTGGGTTTGAAGAGTTTGCTATCATTGTCTTTGCTATAATGGTGTGAAAACCCAATTCTTGAAGGGCCCAAGTAGATCCATCAGATGAAATACCTATTTGGTACCAATGATGCATAAATAAAAATTCTGTGAAGAAGAAGTCTGTCAGAAAGAAAACAATGAAATTTCTTTTCACAAAGTCATTACATATTAAGTTCATCAAGTGTGCAAAAGAAATGGAGGGGAGTTGACTGCAGTAGTACAGGTCCCACAATCTGAAAACAACATGTCTGAAAAGTACATTTCCTACACTGGTAATTCATAGATAATTTACTAAGAATACAATTGACGGTGTAATAGCCAATCTCTAGCTGCAAAGAACTGGTAGAGACTGCAGTTGGCTCAAGATACATGTACACTGATGCTGATATACACTCACACAGCCATAAGTGTTGCAACATACACCAAGGACAGTTTGGAGATTTGTGTTTACAATGCCATTCTTTATTTTATTTACACTATAAAGACTTCTTGAAAGTGTCTGTTGTTTTGAAGTCAATGTTCTTTTTACTGTTTCTTGCTCGAAAATTTGTAATACACGATGGGTGAAATCAGATGAAATGATCATCTCACCTGTTACTGTAAATTGCGATTTTGAAGGCATGTTTTGGGCAATGCTTTTGGCCAGTGGTGTGAGGCAGCTGAGTGAAGGTGCTGGAGAAGCAGAGAATTTACACATGAAGGTGCCTATCTTCACACACTCTTCAATGCATCAGCTGTACTATATAATACACTTATAATTTGAAGAAATCATATTGCTTACAGCACCCTGACATCAACTTCAGATGACTTATCCTTACCAGACCTTTTGTAACAAATGAGCCAATGTTTTCAATCACCGCTTTTGTTCATCTTACACTAAGTTACCTGATTCCACTGACCCGTTGAAAGTTTCTCTGATTGAAAGATAATACTTGCTTAACCGTGCTTTAATTAAAACATTCTGATGACTTTCTTTTCATGCCACCAGTAAAAGTTTTTTTTTAAGTGCCAAAGATTTACAACAATACAATAAATCCAATTAATGTTAGGGACTACAGGTTCACTTATTTTGTATTTTGTGCCAGAACAAAAGTATTCTTTTTCATTGCAAATTAGACCTAGAAGTTTGGATAACCTTTATCACCATATGAAATGGTTATTATTGATGGATGCAAAAATGGATGGAAAAGGGAGTATCATGACCATGACAAAAATAAACCAAAGTGTCATTCAAAAAAAGATAATGTTGTTCGCATTTCCCCTTTATATAAATATCTTATTAATTTTGTGTTTTAACGAAGAATGTGTTTTATCAATTTAAATATTTACACGAAACGTTGACAATTAAATAACCAATAATTTACTTTTTAAAGATGAGAAAAAGATTCCCAACAATTGGTCTTTGATGTAGAGCAAGGTTTAGATCCAAAGGGGTTGCCCTAAGAATTGGGAGCTCAAAGTAGAGGAGATGAGAAATGGGAAATGAAACCCTAAAGTAATGAAATGAATGGACAATTTAAAGTTTTTACATGATCAATTTAAAATTTGGGAAAAAACTTGAGAGACAGACGTTCAGGGAAAAGTTGGGGTTCAGGCTTTTTATTCAGGCAAGATTTTTTTAAACTGGACAATTTCCCTTTTTAACAATGACATCAAATATTTCCCAAATGAGATACCTTTCCCAAAACCCCTTTCTTCACTACCTGACTGGACCGATTTGACCGAACAGGTGGGAAACGATAAAAACAGCCATGTGAACTATTCAATTATAAAAAAATCTCCATTGAAAATGTGGTTTCTCAAGAATAGCCGAAAAGAGGGCGCTATTTTCATGTCATAGTTCAAATGCAAATAATCTGCCCAAACTGGCAAATTTTTTGTGATGTGGGATTTATATATTAAAATTTTACAGGGGGAATTGTCTATTCTTAAACTGTTTATGCCTTTTGTATATGCGTCCACGAAACTCAATTTCTGAATGCATTTTCATTGCAGCTCTCGTGGTCTAGCTAGTCTGAGGTCAAATCACATGCTTCGAACTTAACTCCAAATAGCCGTAGTTTTCTTGTCCAAGTCGCACTTGGCAACCCACGGATCTGGAAATTTTGACTGAAACTTTTCTGAAAGGAAACCATATTTACAAGTTCAACAATTAATGCTTTAAACAACTTTAGGTGATATGATATAACATGATGAACAACCCAAGCACCCTTGAGAACAAGCATTCTACTAAATTAGACTAACATGCCGTGCAAGTTTTTTGGTGAATTAACTATTGAAGAACCTTTCAACCCTTTTGGTAACATTAGATTTTTATGGGAATTTGTAAGTGAATGAGGAGATTGTACTGCAAGAAAAAATAGCTGCCTGGCTTGACTCATTCATACAATGTCTCCCCATTTTAGCTGTAATAATGGGCGCTCTGTGGGATTAGATTTCTTAAATGTTTTGTTTATCATAACTGGGAGAAAATATAATCTGATAATAAAAAGCTCTTTAATTCATAGTACACTTAAAATATACTCTTTATTTCTATTAAATACAAACTTATGCAAATGTTAACATTTTGGATTTATTTTGTTTTTTTTTAAACAACTTTAGGTGATGACCACCATAACATTGAACCCCCAAACCCACCTTGAGTTTTGTTTTTACAAACCTCTATGCACTCTAGTTTCCCTTTCTTCTTTTCTTCTTCTTCCGAATAAAATTATCCACAGAACAAAAAGCTGTAGTTGCAGAGTTCTAGAACCCTTTAAAAACTTCAACATACTTAGACATAACATGTAGTTGTGCCTAAACACTTAACATGTAGTTGTACACTAAGTTGTGATGTCATAGTGAGTCATCAGATGTCGAATTACACTAAATCAAGGTTAATTATTTTCCAAAAATCATATCTCATGAACCACAAACGAATTATTTTACCAAGTCTTTGCACCATAGTATAGATCTTTAAGTATGTGATTTTCGTACACAAAACATTTAATTCGACCTCTCCCCTTTCCGGAACAAAACCGGGAAGTTGAAAATTTCAAAACAAATCAAAAAATTCAAAATCATATCTCATGAACCACAGAAAATATTTTCACAATCTTTGCATCATCTTAAAGACCTTGAACTATGTCACATTTCTTTGAATATTTAATTTGACCTCTCCTTCGGTCGAAAACAGACGTTTAAATGAACAACTATTCAAGTTGACAGCCATATACTGTGTGAATAGCTTGTGACGTTCTTTTAACTGGTTATATCAGATATCGGCCTATAATTGTGTGCTATGCTCGATGCTTGTTCACTGCAGTATCTAATTAGCATATATTACCTTCCCGATCGTACGGAAGACCACAACTATTACATTTATGGAGTCATGACCCGCCATGCCATGGCATGGGCAACAACAATAGCTTACCTAGCTGTCAGGGGCCCCCGTCTGCAGAAAAATGCGTCTTGAAAATGTACTATTTGTCGCATGGAATCCCAAAAGTGACATTTTCGGAAATGGGTTGAACAAAGCTAGTTTCTTTTCATGTGCAAGTGATTGAAGAAATAGATGGGTAATAGTTTAGTGTGATATTGCCAATAAACCATGTCTACCCAGCAAACAAGGAATGGTCTAACCTTAGGGCTTGTTGGAGCTAACGGTAACGTTATAAACCTTGTGATCGCTTCGTCGCCGGTAACGAACAACTGTCCGAATCTCTGTTACGAGTAACGTAGGGAAATTATTTTTAAATGAATTTGAAAAATATCTGGACTAAATCAGACTACAATATTTTTCAAATGATTCGGACTTGATATGAAAATATCGCCGACAATTTAAATATCTCATTCTCGTCTGTCCCCTCAATATCGTGTCTATTGATGACATATTATTTGTCATACTTTTTTAAGTGATATCTTCTATAGTTACCATGTTAATACCTTGACCAACAAAATAAACTATAAGTTACCCCTAACACCCCAAATCCATCAAAATCCTCAAAGGGCACGTTTTTTGGGGGGAAAATCAGCACTGTTGAAAAATGGGATGTTTTATCAGATACTTAAAATAATATTTGTATGTAGTTGGAACCAACATAACCCTTTGTACATGGGCCAAGAATATTCAACTATTGGCGGTGTGAATAACTAAATGGAAATTGTGCTTATTCAACTGAACTAAATTTTTAGAACTTAAGTTAATTTTTTCATAGTGTATACAATGAAGATTTGGGTGCTGACCCATTTATTTTTTATTTTACATGTATGTATTAATGGATGAATAATGACATTACTAAAATTAAGTACCATTTTGAGTTTACAGTTTATGGGTACTTCACTCACTTGGGTATTACAAATGGCCATGCCATGTTGCAGGGCTGAGGAAAAAAAATGAGGAAGAAACAGAAAACATCAAGGTAGACAAATATTGAAAAATTCTTGACAAAAAATTCAATCAAGTTTCAAGTATGCGGTAAGACTTAGGGTTCGATATCGTTCTTTTTCATCCACACGATGTCGGCAAACATCATCGCGATTTTTCGATAATAACGCAATTCTTTTTACGGATTCATGCATGATTGCTTTAGAAGGCGATAACCACAGGTATATACCCCTCTTCAAGTGTCCTAATAAGTGCAAATTCATTTACAGAGCATGTAATATTATACAAGAGTAGTTTGCTTTTTGTTTCTCATTTCTAAAAACCCCAAAAGAACTGTTCTGTTTTTGTTTCCATGGAAATTTCTGACTTGACTCACAATGTCCGGTTATTTTTGTCGTGATATATTTTTGATACGCGATTAACACGATATGTAGATAATTTAAAAAAAGGGTTCTCGATATTGTAATCGAATAAAAAGATATCATGATATTAGTAATGTCGTGTTTATCACCAACTTAATATGCAGTAAAATTGTTTCTAAAGTTATATGTTGCTTTTTCGTTTCTTTCTATCTGTTTACCTTGTCTTGTGTGTGTGCTTTTGTTAATTTTCCCTCTCTTTCTGTCTACAATGCCCATTCCCATACTCCTTATTCCTCTATTTCTGTTCAATATTTATCATTTCTTCATACATATTCAGGGTCAAGATGAGGTTCAGCGGGTGAGAATGCTGACACTGAACTGACCATTAAATGGGGGTCTTCATCAGAGTTCCTCCTGCACAAACCAAAGAAAATTGAGGAAAAAAAACTAATAAGTATTCACAGTGCCAGAAGCATTGATTGCATGCCAACTGTTTGAAGCAGTCCAACGGAAAGATGAGAAGTTGCTACAAATCCCGAAGATAAAGATCTTGTGGGTTTAAAGTTTGCTATCATTGTCTTTGCTATAATGAAGTATTGTACCCAATTCTTGACAAGGGCCCAGATCCATCAGATGAAATACTACTCTTTGGTACAATGATGCATAAATAAAAAATTATGAAGAAGTCATCCAGAAAGAAAATAATAAAAACAATGAATTTTTTTTCACAAAAGTCATTACATTAGTTTAATAAAGTGCGTACAAAAAGTGGAGGGAGTTGACTGCAATCAGTACAGGTCCCCTGATCTGAAAACACATCTGAAAAGTACATTTCCTGCTGGCTGGTATTTCATGGATCATTTACTAAGGAATGCAATTGACGGTGTTGCAGCCAATCTCTAGCTGCAACAGAACTGGTAGAGGACTGCAAGTTAGCTCAGATACATTATGTACTGATACTGATATAAACCACTCTGGCCATAAGTGTTGCAACACACACCAAAAGTTCCAGTTTGGAGAACTGTGTGTTACAATAATTTATTTTATTTATTTACACTACCAAAGACTTCTTGAAAGTGCCTGGGTGTTTTGAAGTCAATGTTCTTTTTTACTGTTCTTGCTAAAATTATATAATGCGCGATCGATGGGAAATCAGGTCGTCTCACCTGTTGCTGTAAGTGCTATTTTTGAGCATGTTGCAATACTGGCCAGTGAGTGTGAACAGACAGTGAAAGGTGCTGCTGGAGAAGCAGAGAGATTTTCACATGAAAGTGCCATGTCACACACTCTTCAATGCATCAGCTGTGCCTTATATAATACACTTATAATGAAGAAGAAATCACATGGCATTACAGCTACCCTGGCCATCAACCTGGATCAGCTTTATCCTTGCAGACTGCTTAAACAAATGAGCCAGTAATTTTCAATCACCCGCTTTGTTCGCATCTTACACTAGGACACTGATTCCATGACCGTTGAAAAGTCTGGCCTTGATTGAGATAATGTTGCCCACTTATAAACTTTAATTAAAACATTCGATGACTTTCTTTTCATGCACCAGTAAGCGTTTTTTTTAAGTACCAAAGATTTAACAATTAAACTAATGAAGTCAATTAATGTTAGGGGTTCTGGGTTCCACTTATTTTGTATTTTGTACTTCAAATTGTTTTTCTCTTTTCATTGGAAGTCCAGACCTAAGTTTAGATGGCCTTTTATCCTGTATGAAATGGACTATTATTGATGGGTGCAAAAATGGATGGAAAAGGATGTCATGACCATGACAAAAAAAGCAGAAGTGTCATTCAAAAAGATAAAGTTGTTTTCCACTGTTCAACTTTATTTAAATATCTTATTAATTTTTATGTATTAACGAAGAATGTGTTTCATCAATTCCAAAAATTTACACAAAACGTTGACAATTAATAACCAATAATTTGCACTTTTTTAAAGATGAGAAAAGATTCTAAAAATTTGGTCTTTGATGTGGGTAGGATTAGATCCCAGGGGTTGCCTAAAGAGATTGGAGCTCCCAAAGGTGAAGGGAGAGATGGGGATGGGGAAATGAAACCCTAAAATATTTAAATATATATGGACAATTTAGAAGTTTTTACACATGATCAAGTATGTTGGAATACTACACCACGACAAACCCATGAATCCTTTACCTGGGGTAATGGGGTGAGGACTGGGGGGGTCAGTCGTTCAGGGAGCAGTCAGTTCAGACCTTTTATTCAGAGCAAGATTTGTTTTAAACTGGTTCCAGTTCTTACAATGGCATCACATATTTCCCAAATATGAATGCATCTTTCCAAACTCTTTCCCACCTCACTGGACCAATTTGGACAGATTAGGGGGGGGAAACATAAAAAAACAGCCCATGTGAACTATTCAATTATACAAAATCCCCATTAAAATGTATAGTTTTTTTAAGGAGCTATTGACCGAAAAGGCGGCTATTTTCATGTCATAGTTCAAATGCAAACATCTGCCAAACTGGCAAGTTTGTATGGATTTATATATAATTAGAATTTACATGTAATTATCTATTAAACTGTTTCTACGCTCATGCGTCACGAAACTCAATTTCTGAATGCATTTTCATTGCACTCTCCATGGTCTAGTGCAGTCTGTCAAGTCAAGTCACATGCTGAACTTAACTCCACCCAGCTGTAGTCTCTTGTCAAGTCGCACTTGGCACCACGGATGCAAAAGTTTTATCATGAAACTTTTCTGAAAGAGAACCATATTTACCAAGTTCAGACTTAATTAATGGTACTTTTTAAACAACTTTAGGTGATGACGTTATAACATGATGAACAACCAAAACACCTTTTGAGAGCGAAAGTATTCTAGGCCACACTCACTAGACCTAACATGCTCGAAAAGTTTTGGGAATTTAACTCATTGAAGAACCTTACTCAACCTTTGGTAACCTTTTGCAGTGGAATTTGTAAGTGAATGAGGAATTGCACTGCAGAAAAATAGCTGCCTGGCTTGACCTTATTCCTGCAATGTTCCCCATTTAGTAGCTGTAATAATGGGCGTTCTATTAAGGATTAGATTTTCTTAAATGTTGTTTATCATAACTGGAGAAAGACAACATAATCTGATAATAACAAGCACCTTTAATTCATAGTAAACTTAAAATAGGCTCTTTTTTTCGTTAAATACAAACTTATATACAATGTTAACATTTTGTATTTATTTTGTATTTTTTAAACAACTTTAGGTGATGACACCATAACATGAACTCCTCAAACACCTTTGAGTTTTTTTTTTACAAACTCTCTAGTTTTACTTCTCTCTTCTTCTTTCCCCATCTTGTCCGCAAATAAAACATACTTGCATAAG
The DNA here is from genome assembly GCA_029582265.1 of Zoroaster sp. YZ-2022. Lineage (NCBI taxonomy): Eukaryota > Metazoa > Echinodermata > Asteroidea > Forcipulatida > Zoroasteridae > Zoroaster > Zoroaster sp. YZ-2022. The sequence continues at coordinate 90,072,650 of CM055816.1, read as the reverse complement.
TTTAAAAAAACCCTTCAAACTTCACACATAGTTAGACCTTAACTCAGGTAGATGAAACTTAGTGACGTCATGCCGCGATAATCAGGGGAAACTGCAACAGTGACGTCATGATGCTGACGTCAAGCCAACATACATATTAGGGCCGTATTCATAAAAAATAAGTAATTGCTTTTACTAAAGTAACAACCCCCTTTTACTAACCTTTACTTAAATGTGTATTCACTAGAAATAAGCTAATGGACTTTCAAGTAAAGCTACAAATTTCTGGGGTAAGCATTAGTAATGGTGCTTTTTAACTTAAGTAACAATGCTAGAGAAATTAGCAACCTTACTTCAATTTGTATTCATAAACAATGACCTTTGACCAGCATTTACTGAGTGATTGCGTACAGGCGACCTAATTTTATGGCTTCTGCTGTTTAGCCAGTACAGACATATCACATCTTCGCCATGTTTTTACGTCCAAGACCACAAACCTAAGGTGTATAACATCAGGCTTAATCGTGATGAAGTCAACCCTACCACTTACAGAACTTTATTTAGGTTCATGAGAAAGAAAATAGTGAATGGTTTGCAAACACCTTCCATACCACCAAATACCGAGACTCGTGGATGGTACTGTAGTACAATAAACTACTTGAGAACTTTCAGCCGTAGCTGTGCAACAACTGTAATCATTTAGCAAATGGTTACAGTGAATAACAAGATTTTTAGCAATTGCTTGAACTGACTAGACCTTTTACTTCACCTTGCTGTTGCTTTTACTTATAGCATTTACTAGTTAGTAATTACTTATTTTTAAGAATACGGCCCTAATGACTCACATTCGTGCGTTAGAAATGCTAACTATAGAGTGGCGCTATGGACAGCTTTAGTGGTCTTGTACAACAAATAATATCATTGTCTAAAAAACACATACTTGCAAACTTTACATGAACTTGAAACTTTGGGTGTACTGTACTAGAACTTAACAAGTAGATGAAACACGAGTTGTGAGTGACCCCAATTGACTGACCTTACTTCCTTGTCCAAAACCGGAAGTCAAAGTTTAATATTTAAAAATCATATCTCAACAACCACAAGAGGTAAACTCAAAATTTTTGTACCATTGTACAGATTGGTAATTGCTGCAAAAAATATTTATACATAAAGGTGTACCCCACTTGACCCTTACTTCCGTCCTCAAACCGGAAGTCAAAGTTTAATAAATTAAAAAAAAATTATATATCTCAACAACCAGAAGAGGTAAATTCACAATTTTTTGTAGGCTATTAAATACAGATCGTTAATTGTCAAAAAATATTTATAAAACGGTGACCCTAATTTGACCTTACTTCCTGTCCAAACCGGAAGTCAGAATTTTACTATTTAAAAACATCATATCTCAACAACCAGAAAGAGGTAAATTCACAATTTTTGTACCATTGTACAAAGGATCGTTAATTGTCAAAAATATTTAATACAAAACGGTGACCCTAATTTGACCTTACTTCCTGTCCAAACCGGAAGTCAAAGTTTAATATTTAAAAATCATATCTCAACAACCACAGTGAGGTAATTGACATTTGTTGCACCATTGTATAGATTGTTAATTGTTGAAAAAATATTTACAAAAAAGGTGACCCACAATTTGACCTACTACTTCCTGTCCAAACCGGAGAGTCAAAGTTTAATATTTAAAAACAATCATATCTCAACAACCACTAAGAGGTAATGCATGGTCAATCTTTGCACTATTGTTAACAGATCGTTATTTGTCAAAACAATTTTACACAAAGATGACCCCACTTGACCCATTACTTCCAGTGCAAACCGGAAGTCAAAGTTTAATATTTAAAAGCAATCGTGATCTCAACAACCACATGAGGTAAATTCACAATCTTTGCACTATTGTACAGACTCGTTATTTGTCAAAACAAATTTTACAAAAAGATGACCCCAATTTTCTGGACCACATACTTCCTGTCCACACCGGAAGTCAAAGTTTAATATAAAAAATCATATCTCAACAACCACAAGAGGTAAATTGACAATTTTTGTACCATTGTACCAGTGATTCGTTACATTGTCAAAATATTTATAATTAATTGACCTTACTCCTGTCCAAACCGGAGAGTGAAAGTTTAATATTTACCCAAAAAATCATATCTCAACAACCACAGTGAGGTAAATTGGACATTTTTGTACCATTATTGTACAGATTGTTAATTGTCAAAAGTATTTACTAATATAAGCAGTGTGAATTCCACTTGACCTTACTTCCTGTCCAAACCGGAAAGTCAAAGTTTAATATTAAAAATATTTCTAAATTAGTATTGTATTGTATTCACAACTTCATGAGAACTTCAACAGGACGTTAACATTTGACTTCTCCAACACTTGAATTGATAGACGTGAAGCTATTTTTAACTTCAACCGAACACCTTGTTTTTGTTGTGACAAAAACTTATATCTAGTTGTTCTTTGTTTTCTATATATCCGTTTCCTTTGTATTTGATCTTTTCGCTGTTTTCATATAATTATTACTTTGCCTCTGTTATGCATTGAGCTAACCCAACACCATTGATATCACAAACCTGATTTCTTTAATAGAAGTTCAGTAAATAATTACCATATGGAATGTATATAGACAATTATGACCTTTGTTTACAAAATTGTGACATGGTCACATTTTATTCCCGGCGGTATGCGCGCTTATCCTGTTTTGGTTTTGACATGACATAACAGGTCACATGGTCTCATTGATCACCATAATCACTATAATAGAGATCAGTGCATTGTCTATAGACGATGTGACCTGTACGAACTACCTAAACTAAAACAGGATGCTGCACATGATACTGCCAGGCAGAAATGAATTTGTGCCGCCTTGCTAAGGCATGTGAAGTCCCAGGACACAAAAAAGCTCGTGTTCGCACAGGACCTTTTTTTTGGGGAAGGTTTTACCGAGACTATGGCAAAAATGGTCAATGTAACCTCTGTCCGCGCACTTCTGACTTTCGACACAGGGAAAATTTACCGAGACCGTGGTAGAAGTAACCCGAAAGCTAAAGTCAGCATGACTCATGCGAGGGTGCTTTATGCGGACCTTTCATCGCTGAATCCCGGATTGACCCAACAACGCACAGAAACTTGCTACACATGTACATGCATTAATGCCTGCCCTTTCCCCACCGCCGCTGGTGAAACAATGCAAAGCGCGGTGTCCCTGTACGTAGCACCTTGCGACCTTGCGCTTTCAGCGGGCCGGATGTACGCTTTTGAGCCGAGTTACTTTTACCGACCCGCCGACTGTCACGTGACACTGGACTTATCGTCTCGAAAGTTAGCTGTTTGGTTAAGTTTTCCTGGGCAGCAGTTGGCCAGTAGAAGTAACTGCTGGACCCAGGAGAAAAGTAACTGAGAGAAAATGTTCCAGGCTGTCCAAGCACTGAACAAAATGGGAAAAGGTACCCATCGCCTCCCGTGAAGTTTTACCAAAAGTCCGAGTGCGCGAATGCGTCTGACGGCTATAGTCTATGGTATATCCAGTAACGTTCAAAAACTGAAGTTTTCTCATTCACTTTTGCATGAAGAATGAAATGGTCTTAATTAGGACTTTTTATTTTTTGTTTCTTCTTTTATGCATTTGTTGAAGATCCATCAAGTTAATTAGACCCCTTTCTCTATAAGGTGTTCCTCGCCTGTGTTTCGCTATTTACAGGCAGGTTTCTGATATTTCATTTTTTCATTGTAACACTGCTGTTTTTACTCGAGAAAATGTGAAATATTTCACTTCAAAATAGTTGTTTTCCTTTCTAAAAGGATATTATAAATGTTGTATGTAGGGCTGTGCGTTTTCGGATATTTTTGGAACCGGATACCCGAAATCAGGAAACTTCGGATACCCGTATACCCGTTTTCATTTTTGTTGAAATCATGCCTCCGGTGGTGCACAAATACATGTACTGTAAATGGTAACAAATTGACTTTTATAATACAGAGGATACCATACTATCAATCTTTTCTTTATTGGAGTGTAATCTCTTGAATTTTAAAGATAATTGTCTGTACAAGTGCATTGTTCAAGCATTTCCTTCCTCCATGGTTCAAGAGTCACAGATTTCTGTTTGCACCGCTCAAATGTTAAGTCCGAATTTTAAGAAGTCGTTTACGGGTAATTGGAACCGAAAAATGGAACCAGGTAATGACCGTTTCGGTCGGGTACCCGGATACCCAGCACAGCCCTATTATAAACAGATTTTGGTAGAGTTGCACTGACAATATATAACATGTTCAAAAGTATTTTCACCAAGTCCACTTTTCCTAATTTTTATAAAATAAATTTCGGTAATTAAAGTCGAATTTAACATTGCAGAAACATTGCAATAAAATGATAATTTCTTTCATAAAAATTATGAAATTTAAAGATTTTCAATAAAATGAAAATTGATTTACAAAATTAGGAAAAGTGGACTTATAATTAAGTGAAATACATTTGAACATGTACAGCAGTATATATAGATTTACCGCCTCAGCCATGGTGGTAGATGTAGAAGAGCATTACTATTGGATTTCTGATTTTACCCCTCCTTTCGTACAATCGGAGAAAACAAATTCATCATAGGATTAGAACTGCACTTCATTTTGTAGTGTATTAAGCAACAAAAAATGGGTTGCTGAATTGTGCTTATCGAAAGTTATGGTGGGCGGCAAGCAATAATAATTTTACCCTTTATTGTCATGGTCATTTTACATTGACACTCCCTAAAATAATATACTGATTTTGGAAAAAAAAAATCCTGTTTATGAGATGATCAAGGACAGATCTTGAAACATAATTTCAGTTTTCTAAAGTTAAGGTTGGAACACAATTATGACAAAGACATCATGCCAATACCGTTCTGTGTGATTGCAGCCTTCAGTTAAGGACCACGCGGCAACCCGGAACACAATGCGGGAAAAAAGACCAAATACATAAATTAGTCCTTATGCTGGAGGTTTATGAATAATTCAGAAGTAGCGTCCTCGGAACAGAGACTGGTAAAGCCTTCACCACTCGAGCAGTGTCTATTTCAGGTGTTTTTAGGTCCGGGTTGCCACATGCATCTTGGACCATGTTCAGCCAGCTTAGTGTGACTGTTGAGTTAAACCAACAGAGAAAACAAATTTCCTCTGTAAGCTATGACGGACATCCATGCAGCTTTTGTGAATGTGACACCACTGTTATTGGTCGCATAACTGTGCAGCGCATGTTACCCATCCGCGTCCCTTCTGTGCACAAGCATTGTGGTTGGTTATTTTTGCTACGTCAGACTGGGTTACCACTACCAAAGCCTTTGTATAGATGGGTGAATCATCTAAACTAAAAAGTTTCTTCTTTCTAAACGTACAAAGCGGAAGGGTTATGACTGATTGCCCAGTCACTATTTTTCCTTTTTAAAAAAAATATTTTTTGGCACAAATACATGTAAACTGATGCTCAGTAAATATCCCAATTAATTTATTTTATTTTTCCTGAAGAGCTTTCACTTTTAAATCCCTCAACAGGCCACAGGAGCCACCACCGTGGGATCTAAAATATAAAAATTCAGTACAACAAAATATCAGTTTATAAGCCCACTTCTATATCTTCTGCTTGTTCTCAAACTCCCAGGTCAAATTTGGTTTGCTTCATTTTGAAAATGATATTTTCATTGTTAATGACACCCATTATGCCCACACCATTCATACATAAATACAAATAAAATTACAAAGATAAAAGTACTCAAAAGTAAAAGGCAAACTGACCTTGAGTGGTAAACCCTTTGCTAATTGAAAACAAGACTAAGTCCAAGACTACTCTGTAGTATATGCAGTCAGAGCTACATGTATGCCTTGCCAATATCTGGAGTGTTGTTCTCTGAAATGTGTACAGCAGTAGTGTTTGAATAGTGCTACTCAACTGTGTGGTTGCATATCCATGAAATGTTTCAAAAGAGTGAAGTGAAAGAGGATTAGACTGGCTCTTTTATCTGGTGTTTGTCTTGAAATGTGTGCTACAAGTTAGTGTGTCGAATAGTGCTTTCAACTTCTGTGTAGTTGCATGTCCATGAAATGTTTCAAAAGAGGAAGTGAAGAGGATGAGACGGGTTTTTTGTACTTTTTTTTTTTCCGCGTCATTGTTAAAACATGTCCTACGGTGTATGTTCATTGGTGTGTGGGCAACGTCAGGGATCCTAACACTATTGATTGACAGTTGATTGATGACGGACATGTCTATGGGTGTTGCCAAAATGTTTGTATTGAATTTCATTGTTCCATGTATTTGCAGTAAAGAGTGTCCATTGTTAAGCAATACATGCATACGTGTACCTTGAACTTTTGACAGTACCCAGATAACATCACAACATTGGCCCAACGTAGGGCCAACGGAACGGTTTCATTGGGCCAACGTTGGCTGTCAACGTTGGCCCAACGTAATTTTGCTCATCGGCATTACAGGTGGGCAATATCGTAAAAAGTTGGCTCAACGTTGACAGTTCCAACGCTGGGGGCCTTTGTATCATTAGCCTGCTTATCCCAACATTGTGAGCCAGCATCGAGCCAACATAGTTCCAACATTGGACCAGTATGTTGGAGCCTTTGTATCATCGTAACTTTGATCCAACATTGAGTCAGCATCGAGCCAACATAGTCCAACTTTGGACCAACGTTGGGCCTTTGTATCATTAACTTTGATCCAACATTGAGCCAGCATCGAGCCAACATAGTCCAACATTGGACCAATGTTGGGCCTTTGTATCATTAACTTTGATCCAACATTGAGCCAGCATCGAGCCAACATGGTCCAGACCAATGTTGGGCCCTTTACTGTATCATTGACTTTGAGCCAAGCATCCAGGCAACATTGAGCCAACACACTAAAACTCGAGTCAGATTTTGACCCATACTCCGGGGTTTGGATATGCTCCCCCGACATCTTTGGGTCAGAATGACTCCAAAAGTTGGGTCAGATTATTTGACCCGGAGAAACATGTCAAATAATCTGACCCAACTTTCCCGGGGTCATTCTCACCTGGAAAGGGTCGGGTCATATCCAACTGACTCACGGCTCAGATTAATGTTGACCTCGATTCCCGAGTCTAATGAGATAAGCATGTCTTCCATGTATTACAACCTTATCTATGGCAAGCACAGTCAAAATCAAACAAATTTCTTGTTTTTGTAAAATATTTGGCTGAATCAAGGCAACATTATAAACTGTTAAATTTGCATAGAAATCATTACCATAAATAAGTGCATCTTTTATAAGGAACACATGCTTACCTTGTTAGGGATGGCCTTCAGGAGAGAACACATTTTAGGGTTTACGAAGGATAACTGTAAAAATGAAAAAGATACAAACAATAATGAAAATGATCTTCTGATTGTTATATGTATTTATTTCTCTCTTAACTGTTGAAAATACATGTTCATAAATAGTCATTTTTAAAGTTATTGTTTAAAAGGTGGTATTAGTCACCATCAACAGGGCATGGAATCAGAGTTTAAGTTCTAGGATTAACTCAGTGACTCGAAAATAATACCTACGTGGTAAGGTGCAATGTTATAATTATTTATGCGTTGTTGCTGCATAAATGAGCCAGTAATTTTCCAGTTACTGTGTTCATATTAAAACTAAGACACCGATCTCCATGCCACTGTAGAAAAGTCTGCTCTGATCGTGACAATACTTGTCCCTTTAATATCTTTACTTGTGTTATGGGATTGATGGTCGGTACTTGGTTGAAATATCCCAATGCTTGCATAAAAATACACCTTAGGAACTTTTTTTAATTGGGTAATTCTGCGAAATGTATACCAACACTACCATGCCTATGCAATGGAGATTGGGGTATGTTTACATACGGCCCAACTCCCAGGGATTCACAGTCGACAATATACATTTTCTAGATCACCCAACAGATACCGTTAATAACTTTACACTCCCATAAGGGATTTTTAGGTCCAGTCAAAAAAATAATTCCTCAGTACAATCATTGTTATAACATGTTTAAAAAATACCTAGAAAGAACCTAGATGTGTGTTAAGGTTCTGAAAACCAATTCCCACGAAGGTACTAGATTGCCACAGATAGGATAGGTCCATATAAATTACTCTTGAAACATATACATTAACTCCTTTGAAGAATGGATCAGCTTCAACTGCTGGCCATTGGATCCCACCAAAGTTATCCCGGACTCTGACACGCCTCGAAGCAATGTAACTTACAAATAGACATTTGTGTGTGACCCATTACAATATGACAAAGGGTTCAATGGTTCCAATCTGGAGTGAAAAGGGGGACTTTATTTTAAAAGATATGATGGGCTGTATACAATGACATGTACATGTACAATTTATGCTAAAAATAAGATACACATATGTTCAATATATACCGATGAATATATGTTGGTGTGGTCCAAGCTCAGCATAGATACATGCCAAAGAATTCATTAGGTCTATAAAGTGATGGTGAATTAATCACTTATTCAATGTAAAAAAGCAACAATAAACATTTTAAGCAATCCCAATTGAATGACCACACATCTTGTATAGATTTGATGCACCATTGCCTGTGTACTTCAAATGATTTGCATGCAACTGGGTTTGTCACCAGATTCCCAGCATGCACTTTATATGGCAACAGGTTATAACAGTCATGTCCTTACCAGTCAATAAATGACTTGGTGGCATCCTATAATGACTATAGAGTTGTTTTTGCCCTTCACCCGCTTACCACTGATGGGGAAGAAGGAAGGAGGAAGTTGCAACTTTGCATCCTCATCTGCAAACTCAGTATGGACAATCTGTGGACAATAACATGACCCGAACAAGAAAATGTGTGTTTGTGTATTTTAGAAGCCAATTAGAGATAAGGCTGTTCCAGGTAGCCATGTATCTGGATGACTGAAACTGTCATTACCCGGTTCAATTTTTGTTTCAGTTCCAATTACCTGTAAACAATGTTCACACATTTTGACTGAACATTTAAGCCAGATAAATGGAAGTCTCAATTTTTTTTGTTAACATTTTTTGTGTGCGGGTCGATTTTAATATAGAGGCAGGAAAAGTACTACTGTAAGTCCACATTTATTATTTATGATTCTAATTATAGACAAGAGAAACTTGTGTTCATGTTGGTTATTTTATACATTCAGGAGCATTTGTGTTTTTACAAATTATTTACTTGGATACCCAGGTATCCGAAAGATTTCCAATTTCGTGTACCCAGTTCCCAAAATAACCAAAAAAGCATGTATGTTTTCTTTTTTCTGGGGGCGGGGGGGCGGGGGGGCATGGCTTCATCAAAATTCATAAATAATTGTTTGACTACAGAACACCCATTTACATGATGTTTGTCATCCTTACCCCAAGTAGTTGAGGCCTAGGCCAAACTATAAGGATGGTTGACTATGTCTGTAGCAAACGTTATGATCAACACCAAGTTGATCTGAAAATACAACACATACCATGTAAAACAATATTATGTTTTCAAAAGGGACAAAGAATAATGGTCATGCTAACAAAACACATAGTAGTTGAAAACCCTGTTTAGGCCGTTATTACA
>CM055816.1:89876571-90062579 GCA_029582265.1 Zoroaster sp. YZ-2022 | reverse complement strand
CCTCACCCCAATGAAAACCACCCTCTACAGTAGTGAAAACGTCCACACTGAAATACAGCCATGTTGGAAAAAGGCCTTACGCTTGAAATCAAATTAGGACCACCTTTTCAGGGCCTAGTGTATCCAAAATACTCACAGTTGGAAGTCAAGGACCCCAGGTTATTTTATTGTGCCATTTTTACACAATCCATCAAATATATGGGCCTCAATTCTTTGTTTTCAGAAAATTTGAGGACATACACTTTATGATAAACAGCTTGGGGCATGAATTCCTCACTATTTAGTGGGTGCACCCTTCAGATGCGGCTTACCCAACCAGACTGAAGCTAGCCGCGAATTGGGCTCGAAGCCATCCGCGAATTCGCGGTTGCGAAATCGCGAATGGTTTGCTGGCCCAATTCACGGCTAGCTTCAGTCTGGTCCACAAGCCTAGCGTCACGACCATGAAAAGACTGGTACCTTGTCGAAACCTACTTTTATTTGTTTCAAATTGTGGATGGGAGCCAGGGTTTATTTCGGCTGAAGAGTGACTAATTTCAAGCAAGAAATTGTCCACTTTTAGGGGGCCTTGAGGCCTAATAATATCAAACTCATGTTTCAAGGTGAGTAGAGTAATTTCCACACAAAAGGAGTACCTATAGAATGCAGGGCCAAATTTTTCCTTTTTTCTGAATTTGACCAAGGAACCGCAGTTGTGTATTTTTAAGTCAGATTTCGTAAGTTTTTAGACGTAACTAACCTTCGGTGTGGCCTGCATTCTGTAGTACTTGTATCGTCCATGTACGTAATTCGCCGCACTCGTGAAGTGACGCACCTACTTTTGGCTTAGCATTTCTCGGAAAACTTACAAAATTATGGCGTATTACTGGTTGCATGAACTTATCTAAGTCGTGGTTGTTACAGAAATAAAAATAGTGAAATTGTATGATTTACTGGAAAGTTAGTGCTTGTGAAAGTGGAAAAAGTTGTTTAAGGCCAAGAGAAGACATAGTCATAGATTTGCGTCCGGAAAATTTCGAAAACACATGAGGCTTTTTTTCATTATTCATTATTGCCATTGATCACTACCAGCGCAATCACAAGATGTTTCTTCTAAATTGACGTGTCGCCATACGTATGGTCGCCTGTGAACGTACGTGCACCCATTATACCATGGAGGATTATACGTGCGGGCCGCACACACAGGCATGACAGGCATATTAGATACAAAGGCTCATCAACAGCGAACGTGTTGTGCATGTGAAGGCGTTGCAGATGCGGATCGGACGGAGTTTGCTATAGTACCATACAGTTTTAGCGCGATGCGACCTTTTTTGTGAACGACGTACGCAGGACTAAGACTGTAAGAGAACATGTGCTAATGATTTATAGCGCACATACTGGTGGAAATTTGGTAAAAACTTCGTTTTACTGATGTGGATGATTTGGAACTAAATTTGTTTGGTGGAAATGGCAAGCTAGCCAGGCCAGGCAGGCCGGCCGGCCGGCCAGCTGAGGGGAAAAAATCAAAACTCTGGACTCTATACCGCGGTGGGTCTTTAACCCATCTGGGGAATCTTGGGTTTCTATCTCACAGTGGGTTAACCAGTTGAGCCACTTGGTCGCCCACAACCACCCCTCGATTGGGGAAATTTAGAACCCTCTATCTGGAAGTCAGCTCATGGGATATGGACTTAAAAGAAATAACAGTAATTATATGCTTATTTATTGATATAAACACCATATTAAGAAAGAGTCTATAATCATGACACTAGTGTTAACACAGTAAATAAAAAAGAGGTATATAATTATACTCAAATGCAATTATTTTAAGCACAGCAAGTGGTCTAGTGGATAAGAATCTTGATTAATAAGTAGGAGGTCGTGAGTTCAAGCCCAGTGTTTTTAATTTTTATTCTGACTGATGTCATTCTAAGGTTTATATCTAAGGTTTATAATTAAACTCAAACGCATATGTTCCAACGACAGCAAGTGGTCTAGTGGATACTAATGTTGACTTGTAAGCAGGTACTAGGTTCAAACCCAGTGTAAGTCTTCTTTTTTTTTATACTCGGACTGATGTCATTCTAATTAATTAAACTCAAACACTATTATCTTAAGCGCAGCTAGTGGTCTAGTGGATAAGACTCTTGACTTGTAAGTAGGAGGTCCTAAGTTCGAGCCTAGTGTTTTTAATTGTTATTCTGACTGATGTCATTCTAATGTTTATGTCTAAGATTTATAAATAAACTCAAACGTCCTAAGGACGGAAAGTGGTCTTACTAGTGGATAACACTCTTGGCTTATAAGTAGGAGGTCCTGAGTTCAATCCCAGTGTTTTTTATTTTTATTCTGACTGATGTCATTCTAAGGTACCAATTTCAAGCCCAGTGATTTTTATTTTTATTCTGACTTAGCAGCTCTATGAAATTAAGCCCAGACCTAATTGTAGCCCGTATAATTATGTGAAAAATATGATTTAATACAAATACCATACTAATTTGTACTTGATGTGAGATACTAATTGCATACCTTATGAGATTCCAACTGTATAATCCATATTACTATATTGCAACAAAGTACTTCAACTACACATGTGTAAAGGAGGTTGGTTATATAGATGGGAATTAATTGTCTTTTGTATGATACCCTGGTGGATATCGTCTGGTCTAAGGGTGCGGTTGGAACTACGATGCAGGGTGATATAACGTATTCTTATTCGTATTAAGGGAAACGTTTGATTAAACATTATAGGCCTATAGTTTGTGAATTTAAGGGACAACATCGTCATGATCAGAGCACATTTTCATCAGGACATGGAGTCGGTGTTCTAGTTTAAAGATGAACAAAATAACTAAAAATTACTGGTTCATTTATGCAACAGCAACGATAATATGACCGCATGCCATTCAACTCGCCCCCTGGCAAACTCGCCCCTTACAATCTCGCCCCTGACAAACTCGCCCCCTACTTGTACAAACTCGCCCCTCACAAAGTCGCCCCCTCACAAGCTCGCCCCTCGGAAAGCTCGCCCCCCGACAAACTCGCCCCCTGTAATTTTTTGACGCATCTCACGCTATTGAGACTGGTTTAATATAAGAGAACAAATAAAACATTATTATAAAGGCAGGATGTACGGGGACATAAATATTTTAATGAATTATTAGGCGCTATTGAGACTGATTTAGTATAAGTAAGAGAGAAAATCAAATAAGGGCCTAATAATTTCAACTTGGCGTTTTATTTAACAAAAATAAATAGTACATAAAATAATTCAACAGTTACAACTAAATTATAATACATAGAAAACTAGCTAAACAAAACAGTTACAATTTATACGATGTATACTATATTATGTATTATGTATATACTATGAAAAATTTACAAAGTTATTTGTTTGATTTAAAGTAATTTAATTAATGATTTGTATAAATAAATGGAATAAAATTGTTTGGTGATTATATTGGATTGGATAAATAGATCTAGATAATAGTTAGTTGACGTATAAAGTAATTTCATTAGTGATTTGTATAAATAATGGAATAATTGGAATAGAATTGTTCAGTGATTATATATTGGATTGGATAAATAGATCTAGATTATAGTTGGTTGAAGTATAAAGTAATTTCATTAGTGATTTGTATAAATAATGAAATAATTGGAATGGAGTAATTGGAATGGAATAACTAAGTTGTCAAGGATTATAATGATACGGTGGTTAGTCGAGTAATCGTGTGATCAAGTAATAAAGATCAAGGATACGATTTTTAAAGTAATTTCATGAATTAATGGTTATATTAGGCCTATAGTGATTTGGATAATTAATGGAATAATTTGAAAGGAATAAATGAATTGTAAAAGAATATAACTAATTTGTAAATAAATTTTTAATTAATGTAAATATATTTTCTGGATTTCTTTGTGGTGATTTACTTCTGCAGTATGTGTTTTGCTTCCTAGGTCATCGCGTAGAACCCTCACGGGTTAGTTGTGACAGTGACATCATTTATAAAATTGACACTCGCAGCTCATTATATATGCAAACATCAATATTTTATTCATGATCATGAGTAAAACATTTAACAGCAGAAGTTTCTGATTTTCTCTCATTGGCCAAGGCCCTCCACGTGTCCACCTCCCCTATCCAAGCACAGTTGACATCGACGGCGCATGTCGTCCACAGCTCGTCTCACGGTACGTGGATCTAGCTTGTCGCAAACTGTCCACCTCACGATGAATCCTTTCACGCAAATCCTGCATGTTGTGTGGAGGGGTGCTGAAAACTTTGTTCTTCAAATGACCCCACAAAAAGAAGTCGCAGGGGGTGAGGTCTGGTGACCTTGGGGGCCATTCAACGGGGAGGTTCAGAGCAATCACGCGTTCATGAAAGAGTTCTTGGAGGCGATTTCGAACAGCGATGAGACGATGGGCTGGTGCACCATCTTGAGCCCACCACACATCACGGAACATTCCATTTTGCTGTCGCTGGAAGTGGATCTCCATCTGTGGCACAACCTCCTCGTTGATCATTTGAAGATAGGCCTGACCATTGACATTTCACTCAATCTAATCATTGAACATAAATCTGTGTCGATTTTGTTCAGCTGGAAAGTGAACCAACTGCAATTGTGCACCACAATTTCAAGACAGTGGTGCTCAATGATGCGTGACCCTGGAATGTAACCCAAGGTATCATTGGAAAGCACATAGCTTCTGCTTTAAGATGATACCATGCTTTTTGCTGGTAAACATAGTAGGATTACCTTTTTTAAACACACTGTATAACAATAAAATATAGAAAATATTTAAAAATTAATAAAAAATATAAGGACCTCATTGGCCAGGTCAAGGTGACCATTGAGGTCATACTAGGGTCATCCTCTTTACATTGATACCTAACAGTGCCCGGCCAAAAGGGTCTGACCACTAGAAACTGACCATTACATTTGGGGCGTTTTTAACAGCATGTACACTGTATATATGACAATAAAAATATTAAAAAATTAATAAAAAATATAAGGACCCCAATGGCCGGGTCAAGGTGACCTTTGAGGTCATCCTTGGATCATCCTCTATACATTGATACCTAACAGTGCCCGGCCAAAAGGGTCTGACCACTAGAAACTGACCATTACATTTGGGGCGTTTTTAACAGTATGTACCCTGTATATAGTAAATATTTAAAAATTAATAAAAAATATAAGGACCCCAATGGCCGGGTCAAGGTGACTATTGAGGTCATCCTTGGGTCATCCTCTTTACATTGATACCTAACAGTGCCCGGCCAAAATGGTCTGACCACTAGAAACTGACCATTACATTTGGGGCGTTTTTAACAGCATGTACACTGTATATATGACAATAAAAATATTAAAAAATTAATAAAAAATATAAGGACCCCAATGGCCGGGTCAAGGTGACCTTTGAGGTCATCCTTGGATCATCCTCTATACATTGATACCTAACAGTGCCCGGCCAAAAGGGTCTGACCACTAGAAACTGACCATTACATTTGGGGCGTTTTTAACAGTATGTACCCTGTATATAGTAAATATTTAAAAATTAATAAAAAATATAAGGACCCCAATGGCCGGGTCAAGGTGACTATTGAGGTCATCCTTGGGTCATCCTCTTTACATTGATACCTAACAGTGCCCGGCCAAAATGGTCTGACCACTAGAAACTGACCATTACATTTGGGGCGTTTTTAACAGCATGTACACTGTATATATGACAATAAAAATATTAAAAAATTAGTATAGTCGTCCTGGGGGAAACTTTGTCACCCCTGCCACCCCTCTGCATGGTTGCCAAAAATGTGAGGAAATTTCCACTCCTACCCCCCCCCCCCCAAGAAATAAAACAACAAACTTTCCATTTCTCAATTTGTTTATTAATTATTAAAGTAAATGTCTACATCCAAGTACATGTAGCACTATTGAAATACAAAAAACAAAAAATTTAAACTGTACTGTACCTGTGTACATGTACTTAAAAAATCTCTACAATATCTTTACAGCCTGCGGATGTACATTTTGAAAGTTTTATAATTTTAACATTTTAATCAAACTTAATTCATTCATACAAGACATTGTCTTATAATTGTGGAAAATAAACTTAATTATTTTTGCATGCAAGAATCATGCATGTGAAAACAAACTAGATAACTATTTACAAAGAGACTTTAGACAGATTGTATATCTGAGCAATTACATCATAAATCATGAACATGAAGGATTTACCTTCTCCATTGAAAACATTAAATTTTGACTTTTTAACAAATATAAAATTGTACATCAAACCTCTCTGATGGAAAAAACAAGTGCATTGCAAACTTATGTAACACCAAATAACATGAAGCGTACACGATTGGTTATTGAAGCCTGAAAACAAGGAATAACCCTAAATGTTTGGGTTTTGAGAAACCAAAGGAGAATTATTAGAGTTACTTCAAAAGTCAATCATATTTGGAGAATTGTAAGCAATGAGGGCATATTTGCACTTCATTGTTCTGAATTAAAATGGGTGAATTTGAAAGATTGGGACAACCACAATGACTTGAGTCTGGCATTGCCAGATAAATTAGCATTTTAGTTATCCCTTGGAGGGATGTTGTGTACATACGTGTCCTTTAAGGACATTGATATTACCTTCTCTTATAACTCATTTCTTAGTTGTTGGTCTTGGGTAACCGTGGTTGTCTTGGGTAACCATGGTTGGTCTTTGGTAAGCCATCTAACATTTACATATAAGCTTTCCCACCCTTTTAAAAAAAAATAGAACTCCGTTATTATTAACAAATGCCAATATGTACTTAATGGCATGTATATTTGATTTTACTATACCTCATACATATTCATGATCGAGATCCGAATTCTCACTGGTCCATTCACCGTCACGTGCCAGATGCTATTTTGGCTGTTTACCAAGCGCCCGCGAGTATTTACGCACAGGGTAAATACGCATGCGTAGTAGTTTAACGCATATGCGTTAAACTACTACGCATGCGCTTTCACGGCCAATATCGAACAGTCGCACGGGTGTAGTACGCACGCGCGAACATCGCCCTAGCTACACATGAAAAGATGGCGGCACATGTAAATGTCAATTCGCGTTTTCCCGAGCTCAATGACAATGATGCTCCTTATTATTGTCAATACAACTGAATATGTATGAGGTATAGTAAAACAAATATAACATGGTGTCGTGGCCGAGCGGTCTAGCTTACCGGATTCAAGTTCTGGTGTTAGCAACATAATGTGGGTTCGAATCACGGCCGTGACACTTGTGTCCTTGAGCAAGACACTTAATCATAATTGCTTCTCTCCACCCAGGGGTTAAATGGGTACCTGTGAAGGCAGAGTTGGTTTGCTCTATATGCGCTAGAAATGGCAGCAATTGAGCTGTATACTCCCCAGGGAGCTGAGATGGTTTCAGGAATGATTTATGAGCCTTGAGCCTTGAGCCTTATGAGCAGGGATAATAATATAATGCGCCTTGAGCACCACTTAGTTGGTGGATACGTGCGCTATATAAATCCACACATTATTATTATTATTATTATGGTTTATTTCGGGTGGACAGTTGATATTAGCTCCCCTCGGTATTGGAAGTTGACAAACTAGTTCCCGAGGCGAATTGCCAACTTCTAATACCTCGGGGAGCTAATATCGACTGTCCACCCTCAAACCATGTTATATTTGTATAATGTATATGAAGGCACAGCAGGTGTTTAAGCCACTGGTTGGTATTGCTCAACTCTCTCAAGAAGAGCATCCGAGTATCCTGGGGAATAGTATCTGAAACAAACAACAAAACATATAAATATTACTATGTTGTTCACTTTCGGCTGCTCCCATATTTGATTTGGCATAGGTTTTACGCCGGATGCCCTTCCTGACGCAACCCTCCCATTTATCCGGGCTTGGGACCGGCACTAAGCATGCACTGGGTTGTACATCCCCAGTGGCTGGGTTCAATTCGGCCCTCGCAGCAATTATGGTAAAGTGTCTTGCTCAAGGACACAAGCACCTTGGTCGCGGCAAGGCTTCAAACCCACACACTCTGACGACTCGGCCATCAGAACACAAATCCGATGCACTAAACCGCTCGACCATGGCACCCCACATATAAATATTACTATAAATTATAGAAAAATAGAATGTTCTACTACAACTATTAGAATAAAAAGTATCAACTGCTCATAAATATTAAATGGATATTATAAGTTTTCTTGAAGGAGTAAACGGTTTGTTGTGTTGTAATGCTATTGTATGATTTCTTGTTTACTGTAAAGCGCCTTGAGCACTTCTTGGTGGATATGTGCGCATTATAAATCTTCTGTATTATTATTATTATTATTATTATTATTCATCATCATCATCTCGGCTTCAAGTTAGTTGAGATAAACACATGGTGTTACCGCAAACCGAAACGATATCGATATTCCACCATGCAAAGCCTCAAAACTTATATCATCATCATCATCATCATCATCATCATCATCATCATCATCATCATCATCATCATCATCATCATCATCATTCGGCCGAGGCCGGAGCACTAACGAGCACCCTCCACAAAGCTTGGTCATTCACGAGGGATGGAAGATCGTCAAGTTCCATGTCTATGTCTTCACACAGCAACTTTGTGAAGGTTTTTCTTCTTCCCCTCCTTTTCCTTCCCCGATTGGGATTCCACAGGATGAACCTTGATACTGGCTCTTCAGTGTGTCGATAGCTATGACCAGCAAGTTGGAGACGCCTTCTTCTGATCTTAGTGGATAGTGTGTCTATGTTCTTGTATCGCTCTTGATTTGAAAGTTTCTCTCTCCAATGTTTGTCTCCAATTATTATTATTATTATTATTATCTGACTAAAACAGATAAACAGGTAACATAAGCACAAAGGAACAATTTACCAAACACTGAAAAGTGAGAGAGTGACATAAAGATATAGACAAATCGTTATTCACTAATAGACAGGCAGACAAACAGACAAAAGAAAGATGGCCCATGAGCTGATACAGACAGATAGACACAGACACCAACTAACCTGACAATTTCCTCTGGGAAGCAGTTATTAATGGTATTGACATACTCATGTAGAGCGCTGATACAGACAGATGGACACAGCCACCAACTAACCTGACAATTTCCTCTGGGAAGCAGTTATTAATGGTATTGACATACTCATGTAGAGCGCTGATACAGACAGATGGACACAGACACCAACTAACCTGACAATTTCCTCTGGGAAGCAGTTATTAATGGTATTGACATACTCATGTAGAGCGCTGATACAGACAGATGGACACAGACACCAACTAACCTGACAATTTCCTCTGGGAAGCAGTTATTAATGGTATTGATATACTCATGTAGAGCGCTGATACAGACAGATGGACACAGACACCAACTAACCTGACAATTTCCTCTGGGAAGCAGTTATTAATGGTATTGACATACTCATGAAGAGCTGATACAGACAGATGGACACAGACACCAACTAACCTGACAATTTCCTCTGGGAAGCAGTTATTAATGGTATTGATATACTCATGTAGAGCGCTGATACAGACAGATGGACACAGACACCAACTAACCTGACAATTTCCTCTGGGAAGCAGTTATTAATGGTATTGATATACTCATGTAGAGCACTGATACAGACAGATGGACACAGACACCAACTAACCTGACAATTTCCTCTGGGAAACAGTTATTAATGGTATTGATATACTCATGTAGAGCGCTGATACAGACAGATGGACACAGACACCAACTAACCTGACAATTTCCTCTGGGAAGCAGTTATTAATGGTATTGATATACTCATGTAGAGCGCTGATACAGACAGATGGACACAGACACCAACTAACCTGACAATTTCCTCTGGGAAGCAGTTATTAATGGTATTGACATACTCATGTAGAGCGCTGATACAGACAGATGGACACAGACACCAACTAACCTGACAATTTCCTCTGGGAAGCAGTTATTAATGGTATTGATATACTCATGTAGAGCGCTGATACAGACAGATGGACACAGACACCAACTAACCTGACAATTTCCTCTGGGAAGCAGTTATTAATGGTATTGACATACTCATGTAGAGCGCTGATACAGACAGATGGACACAGACACCAACTAACCTGACAATTTCCTCTGGGAAGCAGTTATTAATGGTATTGACATACTCATGTAGAGCGCTGATACAGACAGATGGACACAGACACCAACTAACCTGACAATTTCCTCTGGGAAGCCGTTATTAATGGTATTGATATACTCATGTAGAGCGCTCATACAGACAGATGGACACAGACACCAACTAACCTGACAATTTCCTCTGGGAAGCAGTTATTAATGGTATTGACATACTCATGTAGAGCGCTGATACAGACAGATGGACACAGACACCAACTAACCTGACAATTTACTCTGGGAAGCCTTTATTAATGGTATTGACATACTCATGTAGAGCGCTGATACAGACAGATGGACACAGACACCAACTAACCTGACAATTTCCTCTGGGAAGCCGTTATTAATGGTATTGACATACTCATGTAGAGCGCTGATACAGACAGATGGACACAGACACCAACTAACCTGACAATTTCCTCTGGGAAGCAGTTATTAATGGTATTGACATACTCATGTAGAGCGCTGATACAGACAGATGGACACAGACACCAACTAACCTGACAATTTCCTCTGGGAAGCAGTTATTAATGGTATTGACATACTCATGTAGAGCGCTGATACAGACAGATGGACACAGACACCAACTAACCTGACAATTTCCTCTGGGAAGCAGTTATTAATGGTATTGATATACTCATGTAGAGCGCTGATACAGACAGATGGACACAGACACCAACTAACCTGACAATTTCCTCTGGGAAGCAGTTATTAATGGTATTGATATACTCATGTAGAGCGCTGATACAGACAGATGGACACAGACACCAACTAACCTGACAATTTCCTCTGGGAAGCATTGAATAATTGGGCGTGATATACTCATGTAGAGCGCTGAGACAGACAGATGGACACAGACACCAACTAACCTGACAATTTCTCTGGGAAGCAGTTATTAATGGTATTGATATACTCATGTAGAGCGCTGATACAGACAGATGGACACAGACACCAACTAACCTGACAATTTCCTCTGGGAAGCAGTTATTAATGGTATTGATATACTCATGTAGAGCGCTGATACAGACAGATGGACACAGACACCAACTAACCTGACAATTTCCTCTGGGAAACAGTTATTAATGGTATTGATATACTCA
This sequence comes from Zoroaster sp. YZ-2022, assembly GCA_029582265.1. NCBI lineage: Eukaryota > Metazoa > Echinodermata > Asteroidea > Forcipulatida > Zoroasteridae > Zoroaster > Zoroaster sp. YZ-2022. Next base: position 90,051,293 of record CM055816.1, on the reverse strand, counting down.
TGTAGAGCGCTGATACAGACAGATGGACACAGACACCAACTAACCTGACAATTTCCTCTGGGAAGCAGTTATTAATGGTATTGATATACTCATGTAGAGCACTGATACAGACAGATGGACACAGACACCAACTAACCTGACAATTTCCTCTGGGAAACAGTTATTAATGGTATTGATATACTCATGTAGAGCGCTGATACAGACAGATGGACACAGACACCAACTAACCTGACAATTTCCTCTGGGAAGCAGTTATTAATGGTATTGACATACTCATGTAGAGCACTGATACAGACAGATGGACACAGACACCAACTAACCTGACAATTTCCTCTGGGAAACAGTTATTAATGGTATTGACATACTCATGTAGAGCGCTGATACAGACAGATGGACACAGACACCAACTAACCTGACAATTTCCTCTGGGAAGCAGTTATTAATGGTATTGATATACTCATGTAGAGCACTGATACAGACAGATGGACACAGACACCAACTAACCTGACAATTTCCTCTGGGAAGCAGTTATTAATGGTATTGATATACTCATGTAGAGCACTTCCTGGCTCTGCTTTGATCTCCTGAACCTTCTTTAGACCTCCACTGGTAACAAAGAGGCGTCTGGCAGCAGCATCATGAGGCAGTACCTTACTAAACTGACCAACAACATGTTTGAGAATATTTGCTGGAGCATCATGAAGGAGGGGCTCAAGGGCAGGAAGATGAACACACTTTTGAAGGATGTTCTTTAGGGCCTTCTTAGCCTGTAAGTAACAATAAACAAATATTTGTGATACTGTCAGTGTTTCTTCACTCTTTCTAGAGCTTTAAGGTAACTCCACATAATGGCAGTATTAACCAGTTCGCGTCGGAGGCCGTGTATACACGCAATTATTTTTTGCACCACGGATCGGAGAGCGTCTAAACACGCCATAGGAAACTCCGATATATTTGTATGCATTCTCGATTGAGCCATGCGTGTACGGTGACATGCTCGGAAGACGTGGCCACGAGCTGTGGAAGCTTCCATTAACGTGTGTGTGGGAAAAAGAAACCCGCACAGGGACCCAGAAAAACTTTTTTATTCCCGACGCGAACTGGTTAACAATATTTGAATTAGTAGCAAATATTTTATACATTCTGAAATGCATAATTTTATGCAAAAATTACAGAAGCCTTCAAAAACACAAATCTGGAAAGATCTTTTTTACTGATATGTTGATAAAATATTGATGTTTACCTTAGTCTGTAGATCTTCAGAGGCATCAGCTCGAAGGTAGCACTGCAGAAGTCTGGGAAGCACGTTTGCAACAGTGACAGCCTTAGCATGCTCTGGAGTGTGTCTACCAATCTGACCCAATGCCCATGCAGCAGCTGCCTGGATATGATCTTGAGGTTCCTCTGCCAGGGTAATAGCCAGCTGAGTCACACCCTGTTAATTGTTATCAACAATAGACCGAATATGCATATGATGTCACAAACTGAATATCGCCCTATCAGAGGCTAGAGAAGGTCACTCATTGGTTAATGTATGCACGCTGTGCGTACACGCACACACAGCGCGCATACAATTGCATTGTAGGTACATGTATCTCAGTACATAATTTTTTTTCTTTTTTCCTATGCTAACATTGTATATTGATTGTATTCATGTTTTTTCTTTGTTTTCGCGCCTTGAGCGCCCAGCAGGGTGGATATGTGCGCGCTACAAATCTTTATTATTATTATTATTATTATTATTACATGAACCAATGAGTGACCTTCTCTAGCCTCTGATAGAGGGCGACCTTCCGTTTGCGACGTCATATGCATAAGGTCTATACTATACATTAGATCTTATATACATGCCTCCAAAAGTGATATGGTTATGGTTGAGCTTGGGTGATAACACGATAATATCGAATATCGCGGTACCTTTTATTATTCGATTACGATATCGAGAATCTTTTTAACCCTCAAACGAGGTACGATGGATGAATTCTCATCCACAAGTCAGTATTTTTGTTCCCCTAAACAAATAATAAACACCACCCACTTATCAGTCAATGATATCTCAAGCTGGACCATAACACACATCCTACAGGGGGTTTCATTCAACAGGAGTCAGTGACGTTGTCGGGAGGGGCATCGAAAAATTCTGCCAGTATGGTTTGTGCACAAATTTTGACAGCATGCTCTGTGTACAACATCAATGCATGTTGGATGCATGGGGAATTGAATACACTTGGAACTCGTCCAGTGATAAGTGGAACCATCTGTTCAGTCACTGGGCTAGTAGTAGATAATTATCTTTTGATCTCTTGCCGACAGTGTAAGTTGTAATTATCTTTTGATCTCTTGCCGACAGTGTAAGTTGTAATGCCCCCCCCCCCCCCCCCCCACCTCTAGTACATACATGTACTAGAGTGGGCATGTGGCTTGTTTCAAGTGTGTAAACAATTGTGCCAGGTTTCTAAGTTTATTACAGGGGCTTGTGACAATAGCTTGCACAATGTTGCACAATAAACAGTTGTGTAATAAACCATGTGGCTTGGCTTGCATGCTACAAGGAGGGCCATACATGTTCATTCTTGAACATGGCGTCCACCAGTAAACAATTTAATAAATTTTTCAATTAATTATTATTATATATATTTTTTTTACAAACAAATAAGTTTAAATTAATTCCCGCAATACCTAGACATATAAACAACACAATTAGATAACAAAATCGTTGGGGAAATGCCAAAGAAACCCTCTTAACTTATTAAAACCGTGTGTCAGATGTTTCTGACAGGGTCACGCATTTGCGTTACGACCAAAAAGGTCCCTCGTTTGAGGGTTAAATCGCGATTAACAAAATAATATTGCGATTAAAACAAATCGCCAATGTGAGTCAATTCAGAAATTCCATGGAAACAAAATCAGGACAGTTTTTTTCAGCTTTTGGAAGTGAGAAATAAGCGAACTACTTCAGAAGTACATACACACTATGCAAACGAATTTGGGATTTATTGTGACGCTTGTAGAGGGGTACATACCTGTGGTTATCAGCTCTAAAGCAATCATGCATGAATGAAAAAAGATAATCGCGATACCAAAAGAAAATCGCGATATGTTTGCCGATATATCGTGGATGAAAAAAATCGATATCGCCCAAGCTTAGTTAGGGTTAGTTAAACCTCAAAACAAACCTCAAAATAGTTTACTATGAGTGGATAGACCAATTAATAATTTTGATTAAAGGCTTACATAAATTTTGAAAATGTTAGAAAATATACTACTCAAAACAATTCAGGGAACACCGGAATAATCTCAGTTAAAGCAAGATCATTTATTTCAGATAAACACAATGTTTCACAGAATTGATGAGAAACAACTGCACAATGAAACAGATGATAAAGGATGCATGTAGTGATTACACATTTCATGACATGACTACTGAAAGAGAGAGGGGGTTGCAAATGAAAATCCGGGTTCATGGAACATTTCAAACCTATTTGATGTTACAAATCCGGTGTTCCCTAAATTGTTTTGAGTAGTATAATACATCATACCTTGGATACAACAACAGCCATAGCGAGGTTTTCTGAATGTGCAGCTACATATCCCAACATCATCACCCCAGGAAGTCTAACATTACCCTCAGATTCTCCAACATAATCTACAACAGCCGCCACACCACCAGCATTTACAATCAACTGTGCTAGCTCAGGTGTATGCTTAGCAATCTCACGGATCAAAGTGGCAACATTCTTACGGACGTACTCATCGGTGTCTTTGAGGCAGGTTAGGACAGCTGGGAATATTTCTGCCTCAACAACCATTTCAGCGAGGTCAACTGAGTGTTTAGAGATCTGGCTAAGGGCAGAGAAGACTTGACGCTGCAATGGAAAAGCATACAGTTGATTAATAAAAGCAAAGTCAGTCTAAATCTACTCAAAAAAACTAACATCTAATTGTAAAACTAACATCTAATTGTAAAATTTTAATTCACAAAATGAGATATAAAAAGGTGTATGCTTTTTATAGTAACCACTCTCAATCAAGATTCTTCTTGTTATAACACATACTTGGATTTTACACAGGGATTGTAATACACATCTTTTCTCCTGAACAAAAAGATTCGTGTTGGAACTTAGAAAGTAATTAATAGCTGTGCAAACTTACCTTGAGTTTCTGGTCTGGATTGAGGATCATCTGAGCAAGATGGGCAATGGCTCCTGCATCTACAACAGTCTGAGCAAGCTCAGGTGAATGCTTGCAAATATCACTCAGAGCAGATGCTGCGATACGCTTCAGACAAAGTTCTGGCTCTTGAATACCAAGGACCAGAAGAGGTACAGCTCCTGCATCAACAACTGACTGAGCAAGCTCTGAGTGTACAAAAATAAATAATTAAAGATATCTTACATGTATATGACGCTCATCTCGTCACTGTCAATTTACCCAAATCTCATCCAGTAAAAACTGTCTCAAGTATTCATTTATACCCCGGACTCTGAAAGATTGGAATCTCTTAACACATCATATCACACAAATTGAAGAGAAACAGAATTTCAAAGCAGAAGCAAGGAAGTACGTCACAAAAGCCGACAAGAAATAAGCAACCAACCAAATCAAACCATCAACCATATCTGTGCACCATACCCTGCCTGTGTTGCCCCTTTTAGGGGTGTTGGGCAGTACACGATCCAGATCCAGATCCAGATCCAGATCCAGGGGTGTTCAGGAAAAAACACACAACTTCATTTGCTAATATTTCAATACATGTAAATTTGACGCCATACCTGCATTGTGTCTTGCTATATATCCCAAGGCCCAGGCAGCAGATTCCTTAACACTGGGATCAAACTCTTCAAGACAAATGACCAGAGCATCTAAAGCACCGCAGTCAACCACAGACTGGGCTAGCTCAGGAGAGTGTTTGGCTACAGCACGCAGCACAAAAGCAGCTGCTTTCTTGTAGAATCTCTGTTACAAGTAAACATCCAATCAAATAATCAAAAAGATTGTGAATGTGAAAATTCACTGTATCATATGTTTGTTTGAATACAAAACTGATAACAATTGTTTTACCATTTCGGGTCTGGTATTTCACGGAGTCTATGGCCTCCATTGCCCTGGTCTTAGTACCCCTTACAAATGTTCCCATATACATTCTGATATTCTCGGGAAGTGCCCTTTACTCAGCAAAAGTGGTCTTGTTCCTACAAAAATGAAATTCAAGGTCTGCCATTTGATCACAAATTTAGAATATTATTCTTGGTTTTGAAAAGAAAGAATACATACATTTTGTTCTGCAAGTGAATAAACAAGTTGTGGTAGGATGTCCCCTTTGACGACTGCCTCAGCAAGGTCTTCATTGTAATTAGCAAGACGTCCTAAAGCCAATGCTGCAGTCTGCTGGATCGTTGGAACAACATCCAACAATAGAGGACGCAATAGTGACATTACACCTGAAATAAACACCGATAATGAATTTGAATATGTTGAATTAAATCAGAGTGTTGCTAAAGAACACAAAGAAAACATGTTGTTAATTTGTAAGGGTAATAGATGTGTGTCGCTTGATAATCACTGTTCACACTTCTTACCAGCATTCTGAAGAAGTTCAATATTCTGTGAGCGTGAGGCCAACTCTGCAATTGTCTGGACGAAGGTTGTCCTTGCCTTCTGGTACTGCTCAAAGACTAATACAATTAAAAGAATAATAACAATTACTGATAAATAGGTACATGTCCCTGGTCTCGAAAAGGGGTACACTGCAAAGGAGGGGGTACACTGGCAAAAAGGTATGGTTACTGTTTCAGTTGTACCTTTACCAACTTCACATCTCTAATGTAAGTTAGCTTTTGGATAATAAATCGGTAATTCGGCAATCAGGTAATTGAGGTTTGAAGAAGGAAACATCTTCATGAGTACGGAAGGGAGCAACGTTAAAAAATTGCCACTGTTAGGCCAAAAGAATGAAAGTCATAGATTTGCGTCCGGGAAATTTCGAAAACACATGAGGCTTTTTTTCATTATTCATTATTCATTATTTCCATTGATCATTAATAACAGCGCAATCACAAGATGTTTCTTCTAATTTGACGTATTCTTAATCACTTTGTGTACATGCTTTCTACCTGCGAGAGAGAGAGAGAGGGAAGGGTGAAGGGTAAAAGAGGAGTAACAAGGAGAATTTTGGTCATTAAGGCTCTTTTTATTGTTTTGCACATCTTTATTGGGAGAGGAGATTGAACATTCCTGTGCACGTGCGTGTCGCCGTATGTACATGTATGGTCGCCTGTGTACGTATGTGCATCATTATACGTGCGGGCCGCACACACAGGCATAAGATACGAAGGCTCAACTGCGAACGTGTTGTGCATGTGAAGGGCGGTACAGTTGCAGGTGCGGATCAGATGGAGTTTACCAAACAGTTTTAGCGCGATGCGACCTTTTTTGTGAACGACGTACGCGGGACTAAGACGTGTATTAAGAGAACATGTGCTATAAATAAATGATTATACTTTATAGCGCACATACTGGTGGAAATTTGGTAAAAACTTCGTTTTACTGATGTGATGTGGATGATTTGGAACTAAATTTGTTTGGTGGAAATACCTTTTTTGTGCAAATAATGATTTTTTTTGGCAAATAATGAACAATTTAGGCGGGAGCTTTCGGGACATGCGGGCGGAGGACGCAAATCTATGACTTTCATTCTCATGGCCTTGGCTGTAGGCCTAGGCCGACTTTCTAATTCTAAAATAGGGAAACATAGGGTTAGGGGGATAGAAAACCAAACCAATGTACTTTTAAGCCAAGTGACACTTGAAAAAGTATGTGGCATTGTACTAACCTGTTATACTAATAAATAATATAACTTAATAATTAACCGTTATTGAATACTGCCACTGCGTAACGTTACAAATTAATACAATTAACGTTACAAAAAAGCAGCAACCCGTTAGCCGTGTAGGGGCACGGCCGCAGAAACCGATCTCAACCATTAACGTTTAAAAAAACACCAACATTTAATGATCAATATTCATACCTTGCAAAACCTGTCTTGAACTCATCTTGATAATTTTATCTTCTTGAATTTATCTCAACTTAAAATTAATAAGACTGTCGTCACTTTGTTTTACTCGCAAAACCTGACCAGAGTTTACGTTTTACATGTGGTCGTTGCTATTTAGTTGCTATGGAAAGTTCATTGACCTTTTTTGTATAAAATAATTAAATAAAACATATCGATAATAACCAGATATTTGTTTAGTTTTCAATTTAAAAATATGTATAATTTTTTGATTGACATATTTATGTAATCTTTCATCGAAAATATATTATGAATTTCCAAATATTTAAATATTATTAAGTAAATGTTATACTCTCTTATAAAAAGCCTAAACTCTCAATCTCATTTGCAATTCGCTCTTGAGGGCGCTATGCATGTTACTACAATGTCAAAAGTTCAAAAGTTGTTTAAACAACACGCGTTTTTAATTGGTTGGATATGCACTGACTGATCTCTGGTTAAGGTTGAATGGGATGTCGATAGCAAACGTTAGAGCTAGCTCATTCTCCACTTCACCGCATTGGATTGCCCGCGCTGCCAAGATCCACAAAATGTCAAATATTTTGATAAACGCTGGGCGTTTTGTGCCACGTAATATCGTCTCTCCTTCCTTCAGGCATATAGTTGTATGTATATAAATTGTTGTTTGAGTAAAACATTTGTTAGAAATATTTTACTATCGATAGATCAATCATATCCTTTCTCTATGGATCAATCAATCATACCAATCCATGGAGGAAGGAAGACCTTCCTCCATGATCATACCCACAGTCCTGCATGCACTGGAGTGGCACTGGGGGGCCTAACTTTTTTATGTGGACAGAGCTGAAGAAAGAGTGTAACGTAGCTTGTACTGGTTAGTAATGTATTGTTAGTTGTTGGGTAATCAAATTCTCTCTCTGTCGAAACTCGGCTCCAAAACATCAAATTGTGTATGTTTGTATTTTATTTACAAAAGGTACGTCATCTTGATGTTGGTTCTAAGGGGACGTTCATCGCCAAGAAAATTCCTGCCTATGTGAAACTAGAAGCTGGAAAGAAATATTTCTGGTGTAAATGTGGCCTCAGTAAGAAACAGGTATGTCTACACTGGATGATTTGTTTTCTACCATATTGTAATAATTTAAAAACAGTTAATTAAGTCATGTTTGTTTTAACAACTTTGCAGCTCATTAATTGAGTGTGTGATATATATATTCAAAACAATATCTCAAGGACAGTTTTGTCCAAAAGGTTGCTCTAGATATATGCTTGCCGAATTCGTACAGTCAAGTTACTTTGTCAAAAAACAGTATTCCCCAAAACAATTTAAAATTTGAAACATTGTATACTTTTTACTTATTAAAAATGAATAAATACATCATAACTGGTATGTTAAGGTATCTTTTCTTTTTCCTGCAGCCTTTTTGTGATGGTGCCCACAAGCAAACGGAGTTCAAGCCCATCCCAATAACATTAGACAAATCCAAATATGTTCTGCTCTGTCAATGTAAACAAACAAGTAATCAACCCTACTGTGATATGACCCATGTGAGTGTCATGATGAAATCATTTGGCAAAAAACTTGGCCTTGGTAAAAAATAAACAATTATAACAAAATATTGAGTAGGAATGTGTGTGTATTTTACCTTTAAATAAAATGAAACAAAACGCTTGTGGTTGAAAGATGCACATGTGTTAATCTGTATTCTAAATACATCATTCATAGTATGTAAACTTTACATTGTAAAGGATAGGAGTATGGTTTACTGTATACATGTAGTTAGCTCTGTATATATAAAGTTCATTGTGTACTATACTACTCAAAACAATTTAGGGAACACTGGATTTACTGCAAGAGGTGGTCACACCCGTTATTGAAATGTTCCATGAACCGGGATTTTCATTTGCAACCCCCTCTCTCTTTCAGTAGTCATGTCATGAAATGTGTAATCACTACATGCATCCTTTATAATCCGTTTCATTGTGCAGTTGTTTCTCTTCAATTCTGTGAAACGTTGTGTTTATCTGAAATAAATGATCTTGCTTTAACAGATTATTCCGGTGTTCCCTGAATTGTTTTGTTACCTAAATTGTTTTGAGTAGTATATAAAACATACATATTAGTTATAAACAAAATCCTTTTACAACTCACTTTTTCTCATAATCGGGTACTAATTAATTTGGTTAAAGTAAAGTTTATTACAAATAATGGAATTTAGCACCCTTTTGTAGCCGAGTATTCGTTCATAACTGCAGATTAATATTTTCTTTAATTAGAAAATACTAATGTAAGAATAGACAATTCGACATACTTCATCTATTCAAATGTTTTGATGGTGTCATTAATAAAAGAAATTTGTAATTCAGAGAAATATTACAATTCCTGACCAAAATGATCAAATTATAGCAAGTTTCTTTTTATAGTGATTACAAATATGACTTGATAAACTAAAGGGACGTGTACTCTGTCAAAGAAAAATCTTGGACAAATACACCATCATAATAGTAAGTTAGTTCATTCATATCAGATTTCTAACGTAGTAAACTTATTAATTTCTTTACATGAATTTTGTTTGGATTTCACTCGTGTGTATACAAATTTATAGAGCAACCAAGAAGAACCTTTCACAAAGCAAATATCTACATGTAAGTAGCTCTGAAATCTGCCCTTGGTACAGAAGGGTCATTCCATGAACGTGGGACACTTTGTGTTTTCCATTTAGTTCAGATATTGGGGCCTGTGCTATTCCTTACATCGTACGAGCTGATTATAACGTTCACCTATTGTTGCATCTCATACAGACCTACTATGACAACAAACAGAAAATTGTTGGGTTCAGTTTGCAACGTGATCCATTAACATTTCTCAGTATATACATTGTAACAATGTCCCCTTTGCAAAATAGAACTTAACCTTGTGAGTGCTAGTAATAAACTTGAAAGATATACTGGTGACACCAATCATTTCATCATGTTTTAACAAATAATTAACAAAACTATAGTTACAACTATCTTGATAAATAAGGTAACAAAACTGATATATTTTTTTCTTTATTTAATGAACTTAAAATGTTGACCTCCATGTCACACTTTGGGTCCCACGTTCATGGAATGACCCAGAAACATTTACAGGACACATAGAATGGTAGTTTATCATCACACGACTTATTCGTAACACATACATGCAAACTAAGCAGAAGGATCACTGGTCACACACAACTACAGGAAATGGACTTACACAAATAAATCGTACATGTACACTGTACTACAGACAATTATGTTTATATTATTGAAAATAATATATATTTTATTATGTTACAAATTAGTGCCTTCATTGCACACAGACAATCTTATTCTTTACTCCATTTAACCCTCCTATGCCCAGGCTGAAATTTGGCCGTCAGCACGGCACCCACAGACACTCACTTGAGTATTTTTGGTTGCATTGCCAATAGGTTAAACCACAGAGTCACACATGTGTATGTACTGTCAAGTGGTTTTGGTTTGACCTATCCTAGCCACATGTCCTTGCATTTATTTGAGTGCACTACACAAAGTCAATGGGTTGGGAGTTACATACAAATTTTGAGTGTCTTTGACCTATCCTAGCCACATGTGCTTGCATGTATTTGAGTGCACTGCACAAAGTCAATGGGTTAAGAGAGACATACAAATTTTGAGTGTCTTTGAGTGTTAAACCTATAGGAGGGTTAATACACCCTCATCTGAGCCTTAAGGCTGTGTGAAAATGGTGGACAGGGTCTTTTGGCAGAAAGAAATTGTGAGAAAAAAGCTAGGTGATTTTGTTTATTGTTATTAGGATAACATAATACATGTATTGATATTTTGTAATATCAAGTGATTAAACATGTTACTGTAATGCGTGTACCTGTACATCAGCATTTTATAGTAAAGGACCTGCAGTCAGTTTCATATAAGTTCATTTTTGTGATTCCCATGCGTCTATTTATCTGGTGATATTTTAATAATGTCAAATGTATTTATTCATAAGAGTTTTATAAAATGTATATGTATTTAATCATGTTGAGCAACAGGAAACCTTTCTCTCTTATGCAATATAATATGATAAAACAAATTTAAGTCTCGCATGTTTCATATGTGAAGAGTCATGTTAAGTATTAGTCGTATTAAGTCTGTCAATGATAACCTGTCCACATTTCTTGTCCAAATGTGAGAACATGTTGAACAGGTTATCATTGTCAAACATTTCAGTCTCAATAATCAAATGATTCTTTTTACTATTTATTAATTTTATATTTAATTTTTCTTTAATTTATTTTGAATAGCAGATGATATGTTTGTAAAACTTGTAGCTTTGCATAGTGAAGAGGATAAGTAAAGATTATTTGCGGTGACACCATGTGAAATTCTCAATTGAGTGGTAATTAGTTCTGAAAAGAACTGGAGGTTCCAACTCCTGATGATAGGTTTGGTTCTTTCCACTCCAGCTGGCTTCATAAAGCTGCTTGTGTTCTAACTTCTTGAATAGTGGATGATGGGATGGGTTCTTTGTCTCAATACTTTGGTATTCCACTCAAGCTGGCTTCATAAAACATAGGCTGCTTGTATTCTCCATGTCTGAGGTACTACCTGAACTTCTTGAATAGTGGATGATGGGATTGGTTTTTCTTAGATTTACTACTTTGGTATTCCACATAAATCTGATCATCAGCACCCGACATGGAGCTCATACTCCCAACACGACGTACATACTGCAAACAAACAAATGAATTTGATCAATGCTAAATATATAACCTGCATTTGCATACTCTTTTACTTGCAACTAAATCACAGTACCTGAACAGTATTTTATATAATGCTTTTATGAAAATAATTGTGACCCCGCACGGTGAAACTCGCAAAAAGTCGCTGAACCCCAATCCAAGATACAGCCAATTTTCGACCAATGGGGTGTTATACGGCCTTTTGGGGTTTTTACTGATTATAGTTCCCGGATGTTTATTTCACAATTTCCTGCAAACAAGATTACTGAAATCGATTTATAAGTGTGTGAAAAAGCGAAATTCCGAGCACCATTTTGCAGTTGTTTTGTTTTTCGACTTTCAAAGTCCATAACTTTCCAACAGAATGCATGATGAATATAATTTTTTCACCATTGAAAAGCTAAAGAGTTGCCCTTTCACATGATACCAATAACTCATTTTTTATTTCTGGGACGTTTTTGTGGGTTTTGTCATGCTGGGTCATATTTAGTCTTGGTGCCCAATTTCAACAATTCATTGTAGACACTAATAATACTATACCATGTCTTCACAACTAAGAACCATCTTATGTCTTACCTGTGAGGATGCTTTGTTATTGCTCTCGCCTGGTACTCTCTCCTCTTCTGCGTCTATATCCGATGCTGATAACACCTGCTGCAGTAACTGTTGTTGCTCTTGTTTCTTGCCATACTTTAGGTTACTCTGTCAAAAATAATTTTGAAGAAATCATTTTCAAAATAAAATGAGAAAAATACTTGTAAATATAATATGACAAGTTTTTATTTACATTGTAAATTATTTAATATTTTATACACTTTCTAAGTTCATTGGTGAAAAGTGTCTACACGATGTTCTCATAATGTTCAGGTTTTGTTATCACAATTCCTGGGACCATACGTAGTAACCTCTAATTAGTCCAGGTATACATATGAACCATACATACCTCATCCATACCAGCAAGTTTAGTGATGACTTTGAAGCTATATCCCTGATTCACAAGGAAACGTTGTCTCTTTAAGGAGTAGTATACCTCCTGGGTGTCTTGAGAAACTAGAGTATAGAAGAAAGCATTATACTCCTCAGCTGCTGCACCTATATGGACAAAGCAGCAATTAGTAGTAGTAGTACTAGTTTCTAATAAATGTACATATCGTCGCAGTTTTCACGAAGTGACGGATTGTTAAAAAATCATATTTCTTTGGAAAATGAGTTTAGTCAATATTTGGACTTCAAATACTGTTGTCTTTCATTTCACCAAGTTTTAATCCTCAAAACTATCTAGTTTTTTTAATTAAAGTAATCAAGCTTTTGTAAAATTGAAGTCAACTGTGGTTTTAAGTTTTCACGAAGTGACCGATTGCAGCCTTGTGCATGTATTACTGCATGTATTTTATGTGAACGGCATGTTTTTAAGTTTTCACGAAGTGACACAATTCGATCACGCCACACGTGTGTTCCACGAAGTTGACGCGTGTCCCTATACTAATGCACAGGAAACATCAGTTCGTGAAAACTTGACAACAGCGTGTGCAGTTTTCACGAAGTGACTGTTTGGTTTATAAGTTTGTTACTCGTTTATAGTTATTTTCCTCTACAAAACGAATACAGTTACGTATCATTTGAGATTTCAGCTTTCTAACAAAGTAAAAATTAATGATCTTCGAGATTAAAATGACATCGAAATCGCGGTTTTAAAACTTGACCAACTTCAATCGCTTATATCTCGCAACGCGATTTTACCACGATGTGGACGAATATGTCACTTTGTGAAAACTGTGACGATATATTACCATCACTGTTGTTTGATTCCTGCTGGTGACTGCAGTTACTTACACAAATGTATCTCCTTAATGGAGGCAAGTATGCAGGGACAAAAATTACATTGATATCAACCTAAGTCATCCAAGCAGTTGGCAGTTTAATTTTGTTTCTCCTAAATTCCTGCTCATGAAAACACATAGGTTTGGAAAGACCTCAATTTACCATTGACTTTTGCAGAGGTTCACTCATGATTTATTTAAAAACAGTGTACCTTTCTTGGCCCTGAGGATGCGCCCCAGTCTCTGAGCTTCTTGTCTCCTAGAGCCACCATGAGAAGAGATCTGGATCAATACATTGGCTTCTGGCAAGTCAAAGGAGTTGTCACCAACCTGGGTTTCAAAGAGTAAATACCAAATGATAAATCACTATATGCTCGTGGCAATAATAAGGAGCTATGTTCACTCTATACAACCAAGACAAGGCAAAGAGCAATTACACCTTGTCCAACAGCTGCATACAACTGGCAGAGCACTATTTGTTTTTATTCTTCAAAAATTAAGGGGAAATGTTATTTCTTAACACATACCTTTGAGATGAAGATGGTGTTGACAAGTGGATTGTGTTGAAAGTTTTGTAGAATCTGTAGTCTCTCTCCTTGGCTGGTGGGTCCATAAATGTAGGGTCTGTGGGTATAAAATATGCAATAGTGTGGCTTTGGTTACGTTTTTTTAAATTTAAAAATATTGTTTTTATGCAAATCGCCCCACACAAGGCCAATGGCCACTCCAAGGTGGGGGCTACTGAGTCATTGAGTTGTTACAACGACTCCACACTGAAGAAACCAGCCCCTCGCACCGAAACAAGACAAGTTAATAACCAGCCTCTTCACGGTGCGAATAGGACTGGGAGGGGTAACTAGTCCAGAACAAGACAGTTGTTAAACTGCCTCTGCCCCTACAAGCAATTATGGTTAAGTGTCTTGCTCAAGGATGCAAGTTTCACGGCCGTGACTCAAACCCACATTCTGCTGCTAACACCAGAACTTGAGTCCGATAAGCTAGACCGCTCGGCCACGACACTGCTCGAGTCATCACACATCTAAATAAATATTAAGTCTAAAATAATAGATAGAGACCTTACATTTAAAACTTGGCAGGATATTTATCAAAGGCAAAATATTAAGTCTAGCAAATCTTTACAACGGAAGAACAAAGCATGAATCTGCTTGTACTAAAAAAATATTTGTCTCAATAAATTCTTACTTATCCATGGCGATGGCATAATGCTTGAGAGCAAAGACATTATCTGAGAAAACAATGACTTTGTCATTCCGTTGCTCATGGAAACGAACCAGGAACTGGCAGGCGCGAAACTTGTTTGGATTCATAACATAAAGAAGCTAAAAAAGAAATAAGAAAATAACATGTTAGAAATATATTAATTCAGTAATAAACATTTCCCAACATTTCAATTTTCTAAAAAAAATATAAAAAGATTGAAATAAACAAGGGTGTTTTTCATGTGAATGGGCCCATGTCATGTGAGTCTCAATAAAAAATAACTCCACATGTGAGTCATAGGGAAACTGAACGTGCAATTTTTTGGTTAGAGTTTCAGCACTCACACAAACTCTTTGTAAGTTTACTATCCTATATAAATCATTGCAATGTGTTTACTATGGGGTGTCGTGGCCGAGCGGTCTAGCTTACCGGATTCAAGTTCTGGTGTTAGCAACATAATGTGGGTTCGAATCACGGCCGTGACACTTGTGTCCTTGAGCAAGACACTTAATCATAATTGCTTCTCTCCACCCAGGGGTTAAATGGGTACCTGTGAAGGCAGAGTTTGGTTTGCTCTATATGCGCTAGAAATGGCAGCAATTGAGCTGTATACTCCCCAGGGAGCTGAGATGGTTTCAGGAATGATTTATGAGCCTTATGAGCCGGGATAATAATATAATGTGCCTTGAGCACCACTTAGTTGGTGGATACGTGCGCTATATAAATCCACACATTATTATTATTATTATTACTAGGCACTACATGAGATTTAAACTTACCAGCCTTTTTCTTGTTCGAATGCATAAATACTCTCTGTAGAACTCTGGTGTCATTGGGCACCAGACCTCGGCACACTGTACCCTAGCAATGAAGTTCAATCTCTGTAGCTCCATCCAGTTGGCTTCATACAGCTTGGGACCAATCAAGAAATTGAGGTCAGCAATTTTATCATCTTCTCTTACAAGTGTAGCAGTAAGGCCGAGCTTACAATGGGCTTGGACAACGGTAAGAACACGACGGAACTGCTTAGCAGGTATCGTATGTACCTCTGTAAGATAATATTTATTAGAACAAATGTTATACAGTTTATTAAAGATCATATCTGAAGGAGGGGTAAATGTGATTATAAGGGTGATGCCACGGATTCATATCTGAAGGACGGGTAAACGTGATTATAAGGGTGATGATACCAATTCATATCTGAAGGAGGGTTAAATGTGATTATAAAATCATTTGATTTACCGTCTAGCAACATGAGTCCCCACTCTTGTTGTCGTAGCCACTTCATAACCTGTTCAGCCTCCCACGATCGCTTAGTAGAATGTGCCACCATAGAGTATGTACTGATGCATATACTGCATCCTGTAAGAAGCAAAATAATCATAATTCAACAATGAATCCACTGACATAAATCTTACTTAACCCCTTGCGTACGGTATTATTTTTACCGAGAGTGAAGGTGGTTGCGGCCAACCACGGAATGTCTGTGGGGCCGTGGAGCGCCGGGTCAAACCCGGCCGTGGACATGTGCACAACTCTGCTGTTCAGCCAAGCGTATAGACCGAACAATAAGCGGGCAAGCTAAACCGGGCATACCCTATTCATCGTACGTGAAGTCCCCACATAGCGTATTTGAAAGGCCGGTGTTCAGAAAGCTCATGAAAAGGCTGTATTCAGAATGCTCTCGAAAGCCCAATCTATTATATAACACTCCATTTCAAGAACAACATGGTCCACCAAACTATCAGCCTTCTTGAAGATTTCTATTCAATGCGAATTCTCAGCAAATACAGCTGGAAAATCAATTAATTCACCGGTCGTGGCTATAGCCGTCAACCGTACGCAAGGTGTTAACATTCATGTTACATATGTTAAATCTACATAGGGATGGAAAATGTCAAAAGTTTATGTGTACAAGAAGCAAGCAAGCGATGATAGATGAATTACCCATAGGTTTATCTTTGGCATCTGATGTGAACCGACACACCATCGAGTCATCTACTGTTGACCACATCTTAAACTGTGACCTCCACTGCTCTACAGCAACCCCTGATGTACAGAGTACCAGGCAACGCTTACGGACTGTACATGCTGCTGTCACACCGACCAATGTCTTCCCAGCACCTGTTTCACAGAGGAGAAACAAACATTATGTCATTCTTCAGAGATAACACTGTGATTCAAAGCAGTGATTGTGCCACTTAAATTGAACATTATTACCAACTTACCACATGGGAGTACGATGACCCCTGACCTCGCTCGACCATTACCAAACATCTTACGAAGGCTCTTTTCCTGGTATGGCCGTAACACTGTAGTTGGCTTCAGGTCAACACTGGAAACAAGGAAAAACAGTTTTGAATGAAGATAATTATTTAAAGGGTTTAGATCTGCCTAAGGTATTAATGGCAAAGGTAACTGTGTGGCGGTCCAGGAAAACCCAACACATGGTCAAATTTTTACAATTCTTGTTGAGCATTTAATCAAGTAATACACCCTTTACTGATCTCATAACAGTTTTAATGAGTTCAATATTCAAACCACAACTAAAGTTATGACCTTTCAAAGACGGTTTTAAAACCCACAAACGGAGAAATTAGGCTTCAAAGTTGGCTATGCAGTAAACGTAAATCCCTTGAATTGAGGTGAAATTGACATTATAGTAAAAATAGTGTAAAAATGTTTTTCATTTCTTTCAAACTAAGATTTTTCACATAAAGGAGTTATGGTCAATTTTTACGTAAATCGGTCCATCATTACAAAATGTGCGTGGCGACTTCCGACAGGTTTTCCCCGACTGCCACACAACTTACCTCAAATCAGGATTATGTGTGTCATTTCTGAAGTCATACTCTGCTAACAATGGATACTCTAACTCAATGCACCTGCCAACAACAAACAAATATTTCAAATATTCAAAAATTAAAAATTATATTTTTGCCAGGATTGAAAGAAACATGTTCAGCTGGAAGGGTTGCATTCTCGTGCTTACCGTCGTTGTAGATTTTCTATCTCTTCTTGTTTGACCTCAAATGACACGGTATGAAGCTCCTCCCCCTCTTCATCCTCCCTGTCAATCTTCTCATAGAAGTCACAAATATCAGATGGGATTTCTGTCTTATCCCCATTCTGGTCGACATTGTTTTGGCCAGATAATGGATCTGGGGTACTGCCTGAATTGGAGCTTGGTTGATTGAGCTAGACAAATAAAATTATTATGCATTATTCAAATATTAACAAAATCATTTTATTCCACTTAACCCTCCTATAGGTTTAACAATCAAAGACACTCAAAATTTGTATGTCACTCCCAACCCATTGACTTTGTGCAGTGCGCTCAAATAAATGCAAGGACATGTGGCTGTGGTAGGAGGTCAAACCAAAACCACTTGACTGTATATGAGTCTGCTGCTAACTTATGCAGTACATACACAGCTCTGTGTGACTCTGCATATAACTTTATATGTAGGACATACACAAGTGTGTTTGACTTTGCCACTAACTCCAGCACTCTTAGAGAAAAAATACAGTGAACAATTGGCAATGCAACCAAAAATACTCAAGTAACTGTCTGTGGGTGCGGTGCTTACTGGGCCAAATTTCAGTCTGGGCATAGGAGGGTTAATTACTACTGTATGCCAACTCCATGAGGTATATCTGAGGTAATATATTAGCCTGCATAAACCATCCATTCTGTTTATCGTCGTAAACTGTGACCTCCACTGTTCTACAGCAACCCCTGATGTAAAGAGTACCAGGCAGCGCATTAACATTGACGTTTAATAGAAGACAGGTAGTTGTAGATAAAATACACCTCCATACCTTTAGAGCTGACTGTCCAGACAACTTTGACATAAGAAACCCTTCTTCTTTGTCCTGTTCATCGTCAACCAAATCTTCTCGACGTCGACACTGCTGCACAACCGAGTCTTTCAATAATTTCTGTAAAACATCCTGTTATAAATACAAATCAGTTCAACTCTAGTTACCTCTCTTGTTACTCTAGTACATTGTCAGTAAATTGTCACCTAAAATTATTACTATTTCCATTCCAACTATGTGATATTTGTTTACTACTTACTGGTTGTGTGCTCTCCACAAAGTAACGGTTATGTTTGAGGACCAACTTGAGCTTTCCATAGCTTAGCGTACATAGCTGCAAATCAGAGCACATATTTATTATTTGTAAGGTAAGGTTAGGTTTGTTTATAACAACCATGATAAACAAGAAGGTAAATTAAACATACTTTTTAAAAATTTAAGAATATTGAAACTAAAACAGCTATCAAATACATAAACATACATGAATAGAAGATTGATGATGTTCACAACTGCACAATTAGACAGAACAATCAGAATAGTTATATAAAAGAAATCCCAAACACTAAACAAACAAGAATACAAAGCAGTAACTCATATAAACCTAGGAAATTTGACAATTATTATACCTGTTCATAAATTAAAATCAAATTCTGAACAGCCAAATGTAAATTTTGAACAGACAAAAGTAAATTTTGAACAGACAAATGTAAATTTTGAAGAGACAAATGTAAATTTTGAAGAGACAAATGTAAATTTTGAAGAGACAAATGTAAATTTGGAACAGACAAATGTAAATTCTTTAGTAAACTATACCTTGATAAATTCAATGATGCCATCTGGTATAGATGTTTTGCTGAGTCTCCGTAAATACTCGATGATGTCACTGGTCTGTAGACCAACAGACACAGCAGCATAGAGGGAGTATGCCGTCAGCTTATACTCATGAATGTGTTCAGGACGACAGACTGGTTCAGATATTGCTATCAGGAAGTCATGGGCGTGTTTGTAGACAGGAGAGAAAGACTCCAGGAATATATGACCATCAGGAGCCTGTGGTAAAAGAAATATTCTTAATGATCAGAAATCAAACCATAAATATCTAAAACTGATAGAAACGTCGAGTTGTACCTCCAGTTCTTTTCAGAACTAATTACTACTCAATTGAGATTTTCACATGGTGTCACCGCAATTAGTCTTACTTATCTAAAACTTGTTGCTCATATAAATTCACAAACTGTGATGTTCATATGATATGTATTGTGTACTTCACCTATATTCAAATCAAAATGCAAGCTTCCCACTTGTCCAAGTATTAACCCTAACCCTGCCAGACGCAGCACGGTGCATCAGGTGGAAAAGTCTGGTGCACTTTGATGCATTCAGCTGTCAACACCAGTGCATAAGCAGCCAAGTCTGAGGCTATTGAGAGCTGGTCCCATTGAACAATGCCAGAGTTGTATCCTGCTGCATTTGGTGACCACAGACTCTGAGGCAGTTCGGCCTTGAGATTTGTGACCAGATGGATCTTGCTGAACTGGGCAGCCAAGTCACTTTGACAAACGATGCAATCTGATGCGTCTGGCAGGGTTTCTAGCCAAAATACCCTGGAGGGTTAGGGTTAAGGTAAAGTACTACTTACCAGCCATAGTGGTCTTGATTTGTGATCTAATTTGAGCTTCATAATTTGTCTGTAATCTTTAGCACCATATTCATCTTCTTCTGTTGCTTTTTCTTCTACTTGTCTTGATGCACTTCCTGGTAATTCAGTCACACCTGTTTATAATGGAATCAAATGGTAGTGGATTATTTTAGTGATTTCTGAACCGACAGTTTTTAAATATGTTGGCCAAAGTCAAAATCCAACTCAAAATATAGCAACAATTAAACACTGGTCTTAATCACTTGTATTATTTATATACTGGTGACATTTTACCAATGTTGTCAACTTCCTTAACCCTCCTTCACATGGAGGCCACTCCCAACTAGGGCTGTGCCGGGTATCCGGATACCCGACCGAAACTGTCATTACCTGGTTCCGTTTTTCGGTTCCGAGTACCCGTAAACGACTTTTTAAAATTGGGACTTACCATTTCAGCGGTGTGAACAGAAATTTTTGACTATTGAACAATGTACTGTTTACACTTTTAGGAGCAATTTTATTCAAGATAACGCCTTTGTAGTATTTTACGGACATTTTTCCATATACACTTTTGTCCAACTGATACATTGTATCCAATCATTAAGACTCAAATAGCCTGGCTGCGGCATGCTACAAACAAGTATCAAACTAGCTGCTCAGGATGGAATGTTTGCCTATTGTTCACAGTAATTGGATTAGTGGGACAATAACTGCTGGTTTATGTCTGCACTGGATTGTGCACTATGATGTGTTAAATTAATAGAGGGGATTTTATTATCGGGGACGTCCACATTAATTGTAATAAAAAAAGTAGTGTTGAAATTGGTTTTGTTGTGTAATTATTTTGATGTGCCACTGACCATCCCTCAGCATATCACCAACATTTACATTTATTTACCCGCCGATACCGAGCTCTCTTGTGTATTACATTTGCCGACAAGTTTGTTTCAAAAGAAAGACATAAAAAAGGTGTTAAGTCGGTCACTGTCTTTGAAACCAACAGTAGGATCCATAATCAGTCAGATTTGAAAGGTATTATTGGTTGTGGGTTTGATCCTTTCAATGGGGCAGCATATTTTTACAATCACCTAATCTCCTATCAGTTGAAAAGACGTTTATGAGGGACGAAATGCGGTTGCTTATGATGAGCTGCGAATTATGGATCGTCAAACATTGATGGAGGGGACAAATTGGCTGAATACTAATTAAAAAGTAGAGAAAACTTACACCGATACGTTTTGTTAAGTTATTTTTTTATGAGTGCGCATCCTAAATAGTCAAGTTTGGTCCCATTTTGAGAAAAAGGGGCCCAAATTGGTAAAAATTCATTCTTTCAAGAAACAATGTTTATTGACAGGTTTATTGACATTTAACTAAAGTTCATTGTGATAGAAACATATTAATATTCAAGTCCTGATTTTAGATTCGTTAATTTTTGGCAGTTTGTTAGTTTAATAATATCAAATATTACTTTAGTACGCAAAATCATGTCCTTATCCAAAGCCAACATGGCGTACGGGATATCCTTATTTAGAAGGCAGGGTTAGTTCCGCCCACATCGCCTTTGACCAATGACATTATTCAACACGTGTTTTGTGACATGAACATTAAAGTCAACTTGCTATACGCATGCGCTCTGATCCAAAGCCAACATGACGTACGGGATATCCTTATTTAGAAGGCAGGGCGCGGCAAGGCGCAAGCATATGAATCGTTTTCCCACAACGGGTTAGTTCCGCCCACATCGCCTTTGACCAATAACATTATTCAACACGTGTTTTGTGACATGAACATTAAAGTCAACTTGCTATACGCATGCGCTCTGATCACACACGCACCAGTGTGATTATTGTCTTCTGATGATGGTAGTCACTCCCTGACACAGTCACGTGCGAGGCCGCTGTAGCTAGCTGCGTGATGCACCGGCCATGCGTGCGCGCGTGTGATCAATTTTTACGGTTTTATTTCAGAAATAACTTTCCGTAAATTAATACAATATTTTGTCACCAAGATGTTATACTTTAATAAAATTTGAATTAAATATGGTATCCTCTGTATTATAAAGGTCAATTTTGTTAACGTTTACATGTATTTGTACACCAAAGGAGGCATGTTTTCAACAAGAATGAAAACGGGTATCCGGGTATCCGAACTTTCCTGATTTCGGGTATCCGGTTCCAAAAATATCCGAAAACGCACAGCCCTACTCCCAACCACTAAATTCTGTTCTTTAGCAACCTTCAGTACATGTACAAGCCTGCTGTCCTTTCCAAGTAATCTTACAAAATCAACTGTGTGCCACCCAAGGCCACTGTAAATGTTTGAACTAGTATGGCCTGCAATGTATCGATGGGAGACCACCTCACCCTGCAATCTCAGTGGTGTGACAGTGCGCAGAAGGGTAACCATAGGAGGCCACTGGCAACAGCTAATGGCTTGGAGTGGCCTGAATGGGTTGTTTCAAAAATTGCACTGATTGTAGGAGGGTTAAGAAGGTAAAACTAAAATTTGATTAACCCTAACCCTCCCAAATCCTCTTTGCTGAAGTGAAGGATTTTCAAGAATTGGGGTTATGTGGAAATTGCAGTGGTGAAGGATTTTGAAGGATTGAGGGCAGATGTGGTTATTTGCTTCGTGGATTATGGAAGATTGAGGTTATCAGGCTATATTTGACACTGGACGAAAATGGTGGATTGAGGTTACATTGTACATGTCCAAAAAATGATTCTGGAGGATTGAGATTGTTAGGCATACTTGCCTTTCTTCCTCCATGGTACATGTACATCCAGGTTTGTTGTCGTTATTGCAAGGTCATTGTTTGGGTCAGTGCAT
This sequence comes from Zoroaster sp. YZ-2022, assembly GCA_029582265.1. Classification (NCBI taxonomy): domain Eukaryota; kingdom Metazoa; phylum Echinodermata; class Asteroidea; order Forcipulatida; family Zoroasteridae; genus Zoroaster; species Zoroaster sp. YZ-2022. Next base: position 90,028,181 of record CM055816.1, on the reverse strand, counting down.
GCAGGGAGGGTCCCTGGCCCATGTACATGTATCACAGATTAGAAACACATGTGTGCATACATGTTATCTCCATACAATGGTAGTGGTCATTGTGCTTGCTTTACTACTGAAGGATTTTGGAGGATTCAGGTTTAAATGTGTAAGCAAGTGGGCCTAGGGAGTTAGAGTTAATGAAGTTAACCCACCATCAGCTCCAAGAGAATCTTCATCCTGATCAATTTCTATCACTTTTGCCCTCTTACTACTTTTGCTCTTCTGTCCATCTGTGGGTAGAAAACAAAATGTGTAAAACAGTCATATTGTTTCATTGTTCATAAACCCGACATTAACCCTCCTATAGGTTTAACAATCAAAGACACTCAAAATTTGTATGTAACTCCCAACCCATTGACTTTGTGCAGTGCACTCAAATAAATGCAAGGACATGTGGCTATGGTAGGAGGTCAAACCAAAACCACTCAACTGTATATGAGTCTGCTGCTAACTTATGCAGTACATACACAGCTCTGTGTGACTCTGCATATATATAGGACATACACAAGTGTGTTTGACTTTGCCACAAACTCCAGCACTCTTAGAGAAAAATACACATGTGTGAACAATTGGCAATGCAACCAAAAATACTCAAGTGACTGTCTGTGGGTGCGGTGATTACTGGGCCAAATTTCAGCATGGGCATAGGAGGGTTAATTGCAAAATGTATCATAACTGTAGCTTTTTTGTTTTCTGTTATGGCTTCAATTTCCTCTAATTCTGTAGACCTTTATTGATCAAAACATAAAAGTATTCAGAAGTCCTCATTCAAAGTTTCTACAAGAAAATAGAACTATGGAGAGCCACTAGATTGTGATTTGGTTCACATTAGGGCTGTGCCGGGTATCCGGGTATCCGGATACCTGACCGAAACTGTCATTACCCGGTTCCGTTTTTCGGTTCCGAGTACCCGTAAACGACTTTTTAAAATTGGGACTTACCATTTCAGTGGTGTGAACAGAAATTTTTGACTATTGAACAATGTACTGTTTACACTTTTAGGAGCAATTTTATTCAAGATAACGCCTTTGTAGTATTTTACGGACATTTTCCATACACTTTTGTCCAACTGATACATTGTATCCAATCATTAAGACTCAAATAGCCTGGCTGCAGCATGCTACAAACAAGTATCAAACTAGCTGCTCAGGATGGAATGTTTGCCTATTGTTAATAGAGGGGATTTTATTATCAGGGACGTCCACATTAATTGTTGTCGTAATAAAAAAGTAGTGTTGTGTAATTATTTTGATGTGCCACCGACCATCCCTCAGCATATCACCAACAATTACATTTATTTACCCGCCGATACCGAGCTCTCTTGTGTATTACATTTGCCGACAAGGTGACAGTTTGTTTGAAAAGAAAGATATAAAAAAAGGAGGTGTTAAGTCGGTCATTGTCTTTGAAACCAACAGTAGGATCCATAATCAGTCGGATTTAAAAGGTATCATAATTGGTTGCGGGTTTGATCCTTTCAATTGGTCAGCATATTTTTACAATCACCTAATCTCCTATCAGTTGAAAAGACATTTATGAGGGACGAAATGCGGTTGCTTATGATGAGCTGCGAATTATGGATCGTCAAACATTGATGGAGGGGACAAATTGGCTGAATACTAATTAAAAAGTAGACAAAACTTACAACGATACGTTTTGTTAAGTTATTTTTTGATGAGTGTGCATCCTAAATTTTAGACTCATTTCTTGACTGACCGATCAACACGATGCCACGTTCAACAGGGAATAGTCAAGTTTGGTCCCATTTTGAGAAAAAGGGGCCCAAATTGGTAAAAATTCATTCTTTCAAGAAACAATGTTTATTGACAGGTTTATTGACATTTAACTAAAGTTCATTGTGATAGAAACATATTAATATTCAAGTTCTGATTTTAGATTCGTAAATTTTTTGCAGTTTGTTAGTTTAATAATAACATGGCGTACGGGATATCCTTATTTAGAAGGCAGGGGCGCGGCAAGGCGCAAGCACGTAGATGAATGTTTTCTCACAACGGGTTAGTTCCGCCCACATCGCCTTTGACCAATGACATTATTCAACACGTGTTTTGTGACATGAACATTAAAGTCAACTTGCTATACGCATGCGCTCTGATCCAAAGCCAACATGGCGTACGGGATATCCTTATTTAGAAAGCAGGGGCGCGGCAAGGCGCAAGCACATGAATCGTTTTCCCACAACGGGTTAGTTCCGCCCACATCGCCTTTGACCAATGACATTATTCAACATGTGTTTTGTGACATGAACATTAAAGTCAACTTGCTATATGCATGCGCTCTGATCACGCACGCACCAGTGATTATTGTCTTCTGATGATGGTAGTCACTCCCTGACACAGTCACGTGCGAGGCCGCTGTAGCTGCGTGATGCACCGGCCATGCGTGCGCGCGTGTGATCAATTTTTACAGTTTTATTTCAGAAATAACTTTCCGTAAATTAATACAATATTTTGTCACCAAGATGTTATACTTTAATAAAGATCGAATTAAATATGATATCCTCTGTATAAAGGTCAATTTTGTTAACTTTTACATGTATTTGTACACCAAAGGAGGCATGTTTTCAACAAGAATGAAAATGGGTATCCGGGTATCCGAACTTTCCTGATTTCGGGTATCCGGTTCCAAAAATATCCGAAAACGCACAGCCCTAGTTCACATTTTGGTAATCCTACAGGGGTGCTGTCAACAGTTTGTCATGTTTACCTTATTTTCATCATGTATATGTATTTTATATTTTTCTCTATTTGTTTTTTTACCATTGTGTTTGTGATTGTTTCTGCCCTGTGAAATGTCGTGGCCGAGCGGTCTAGCTTACCGGACTCAAGTTCTGGTGTTAGCAGCAGAATGTGGGTTCGAATCCCGGCCGTGACACTTGTGTCCTTGAGCAAGACACTTAACCGTAATTGCTTATAGGGGCAGAGGCAGTTTAACAACTGCCTTGAATGTGGGTTCGAATCCCGACCGGGATGCTTGTGTCCTTGAGCAAGACACTTTACCATAATTGTTCCTCTCCACCCAGGGGTTAAATGGGTACCTGTGAGGGCAGAGTTGGTTGATTAGCCCTATATGCGCTGTAATGGCAGCAATTGAGCTGTATACTCCCCAGGGAGCTGAGATGGTTTCAGGAATGATTTATGAGCCTTATGAGCCTTATGAGCCTTATGAGCAGGGGTAATGATATAATGCGCCTTGAGCACCACTCAGTTGGTGGATACGTGCGCTATATAAGTCCACACATTATTATTATTATTAATAATAAATAAATGAATAAATGAATGAACTATGTCCATTTTCAGTGGCACTGTCCATGCAAATGCAAAGTTAAGGACAATCAGCCAGCAGAGAGTATGCTTCTAGCATGGAGGAAGGAACTCTGTTTTCCTTCTTCCATACTTCTTGTAACAAGAACCACCACAACCTTGACAAGTTGATGATATAAGTTTGTACATTATTGCTTTGTGAGTTTTCCAGGAAATGTATCAGGCAAAATGAAAGTATGTAAATAAAGGTCTATTACTATTTACACGTATACACTGCTTTGTCAAACTACTTTGTCGTACAACTTTAAAGGGACAATATCAACAGGGCATGGAATCAGAGTGCTAGTTTTAGTTTAACTCGGTGACTGAAAATAATAACCCACATGATAAGGTAATATAACTGTTGCTGCTGCATCAATGCCCCAGTAATTTTCAGTCACTGTGTCATCTTAAACTAGGCCTTCGATTCCATGTCCTGTTGAAAATCTGCTCTGATCGTGACGACACTGTCCCTTTAAATCTTCATAAATAGCTCTTGTAATAATGGTGTATGGTGTTATCAAATATTTCATTTTATCATCTTCATGATAAAATGATTTATACACTGCAATACACATCCTGGGTGCCGCCCTCTTTGTCTCATTTGCATTGGGGTAGCTTGCCGTGGGCTTGGTTTTCCCAGGGGCGTTTTCCCCAGGTACTTCACTGTGCAGTAGTTTCCCGGGTTCATTGGTGGGCGGCAATTTTTGTTCGCGGGCCTTTTTCTGGTTGGCCAATTTTTGGTTTGGTTTTCGGGGGTTGCCAGTTTGGACCAATCAGGACCGATCTTGCCAATAGGAACTTTGGGAGCGGGCGTCATTATTAAATATGGCTCACTTTTGTTACAGCTTTTCTTTGAACCAGGCTAATTAATTGATATGGGCAAAAGCATGCCCGAGTTCATTCAATAAAACCAGTTTTGAGCTGTGACAAAACGTCAGTCAAGTCTCTCGTGTGTTTATTGTGTATTCATCAGTATATAATTGCCAAGCTTGTGTGAATAAACTCATTGTCACATTGATGCATTGTGAATTTTCAGACAATTGCACAACCATGTCCCATGACAAAGTCGTGTACATTATACATGCCTTTAATTTAGAATGGCCTGAATACCAAGACCGAGTGTCTGGAATAACTAACAAGTAATGTGAACTTGACTGAGTAGCTTTTAAAACATTTACAACTGTAAAAAAGATTTTTTTATTTTGTTTAAACCCGGCAACAAAAGGTCGTAGCTGTATCGCCCTCTTGTGGTCAGAGATAATACAATACAATGAAGGCATTTATATAGCGCTCTTACATAAACGGTATCACAGCGCTTTACAGTGAGATAAAGTACAATTTAAAAATACACAGGTAAAGTGTCACTGTCACTGTCACAGTCAGTGCCTAAAATAAATAAGTCTTGAGAAATAAATTTGTCATGTCGTTGAAAAACAAATGCCCTAGCCTCTAGATCTAACATGTTAAGTTAATTCACCCGTATTAGTAATCATTGTTCGTTTTTGTGCCATACCTCCATTTTTTCGGTCTCTTTTCCCCATTGAATTTAGAGTACTGCTGCCTGTCGTTCACACTGCATAGTACGTACACACACGTACACCGCCCAGCCAATTACTCGACTGCGTACATCGTGTACTTGCACAATGTTGTTGACAAGAATTTAAAAAGGGAACCATACTATATATGCCATCAAACTGGTACCCTATACTAAATCATGTATGTTATGTAACCAAGAGGTGATTTAAGAGACCATCGAAAGCATTGTCTCGTACCCTATTCAAACTTGCCTCGTACGTACGTATGTGTACTGTTGCATTCATGCCATGCGCACATGGCCTTCGTATACAAACTATCGCTAAAACGGATGGAACCCCATGAACAGATAGCGAAATTTGCAGATATTTGTTGTCAGTGTTCTTTTTCTACTGCAAACTACAATTATAAATATATTATCGGTAAGATTCCCAACACATATTAATTATACATGTAGGAATTTCGTAAATTTAAGCAAATTGGGCATTGCATTACTTGGACGTCATGATCATTCATCATGATGTTACTCACTTACTCACTCACTGTAGTGTACTGTTACTGTTACTAACAGTAACAGTAACAGTACACTACAGTAAGACAATGTGAATAGGCGTGTTTATTGTTGTATAAAATAAATGTTGTATAAATGTGTTAGGACTTATAATTGTTTATTAACTGAAATTGTAACCACAATTATTTTTTTTCTTCTTGTCAATTAGCAATAGAATGATGAAGTCATCATCCAGAGGAAGTGGGCGGGGAGGGCGCATCAGAGGGCCTCAGAATCTAAGTCGTGCCAAAACTGCTGTACACAAAATGATGCAACAAACGGAAAACAGCAATAAGAAGACATCGAATAAAAACAAGAGGTCTAAGATGGATCCCAGAGAATTCATGTTCAGAGGCCAACAGGAGATGTCAAGGAAAGAAAGAAGGAAACAGGCAAAAATGATGAAGAAATCTAAGATGATTGCTCTCCATTCAAAGAAATCGGTAAGTAAAGTATTGTGATACTCATATTACTGTACAACAGTGTTCATTTGCCATAATTATCCATTGTGACATTGAAGTTTTGTACTTTTCCCAGTCTGAGAAAAAATGTAATATTTACATTTATATGAATTCTAACAATTAAAGCTTACAGGCCTACTAGGGAAGTAATAATATACAAATAATGGTTTGTTAACAGGTTGTCACAGGTGATACATTTCCAGGGTCATCAGGGATAAACAACCCAGAGGTACCAGGCAAGAACAGGGAGAAAAACAAACGCAAAAAACGCAACCGAAAAAGAAAACTCCAGGAAGTAAGATATTATTTCAATAATTTGTAATTGTAATCAGATAATTTAGATAAAAATATTTATAATGAATAGTATTTGCACTCCAAGGCATTTCAGTCCAGACTCCATTGGTGAAAGGCTTTTGTAAAAAAATATATCAATTTTGATCATACAGTGATCTATCACCTTTAACATTTTTTTCACCAATTCCTCAGGTAGAAATACCTACTAAACTATCAAACCTTGGTTTGAAATATTTGTTTTTTTCTCCATAGGAGCAAGAGACAGCTAGAAAATCAGAGGAATTGGCTGAGGCAAATAAGGAAGACGAGAAGACCATTAAGAGACTAGAGAAAGAATTACATTTCAGAAAGAATAAAAAGACAAAAAGCAAGATAACTCCCTCAATCTTCAAAGCAGATGGGCTGGACTGTATCCTTTTCCATTTACTTCAAATAAAAAAGTACAAAATTCTTTTTAATTATTATTATTATTATTATATTATTATTATTAAATTCACACCAAAGTTCAGTTTGGAGAACTGTGTTACAATAATTTATTTTATTTTATTTACACTACTTAAGACTTCTTGAAAGTGCCTGTGTTTTGAAGTCAATATTCTTTTTTACTGTTCTTGCTCGGAAACAAAGTCCTTCAATACTTTGTCGGGTAACCACGTGACCTGATAATTGCGGCCATCCGTCTGGGCAATGTCTCGTACAAATTCATGTTGCAATACTTTTGGCCAGTGAGTGTATTATATTATAATGTCAGTTTGACTGGTTGGGATTGGTATTATGTTAGATATATAGATTAAAATGTTTCATTATTTCCTTCACAAATATTACTGTAGATCTTTTAGATTTTGTGAATGCTGACTTTGAAAATGTGCCAGACGATAGAATGCAAGATGTTGACAATGAGTGTGATACAGATGGTGGGGGTGACAATGAGAGTGATACAGACAGTGAGGGAGACATTTCTACACGTTTAATCACAGTGAATAGTAAATCTAAATCAACCAGTGCCCAAAACGAAAACAGAAACAGTGATATGATTGAAGATGATGAAGATTTGTCTGGTGATGAAGATTTGTCTGGTGATGAAGATTTGTGTGGTGATGAAGAAGACTCTGATAATGATGAAGAGGAGGAGTGGGAGGAGTATCTTGATAGTGGTGATGAAAGAGAAACATCCAACAGGAATGAAGATTCTAGAACAGAATTACAAATTACAAGAAAGTCTGCAAAGAGAAAACATTTACAAAGTGAAGATGTTCTGGAAGATGATAGCAAACAAAATGACAACAAGAAAACAATGAGAACACCTTCCAAGTCATCAGAAATAAAGATGGATCCCTATGGTAATGTGGTTGGTGAAGATAATAAGAGGACAGACACATATATTCCACCACAGAAGCGAGCAAAGATGATGGTTCATGATGGGAAGAAACAGGAGCAGCTAGACAGATTACAGAAGCAGCTTAAAGGATTAATAAACAGGTGAAGGTTTGTTAAATACATAAACATCTGATAATCTATATTGTAAGTGCTTTAATATCAATGTAATGAGTAAACCGACTCCCTCATATCTGTAGCTGATGAGGAAGGATGACATCTAAAGAATTCATCTGTTTATATGGGACTCTTTTTTTTTATTTATCTGTCCGTATGTACACCTTTATAGATCTTGAAATTTGACCATTTTTTTTTTTTTTTTTTTTTTTTTTTTTTTTTTTCTTCTTTTTTTTTCTTCATTTTTTAAATTAGATTGAGTGAGTCCAACATCCAGTCTATCAGTGGACAGATCGAAGAACTGTACCTCATCAATAGCCGCAATGGTAAGATGGAGTAACGCTAAAATATTACGCATTATCCCTCCTACTTCTGGTACCTTTTTCATTGTTGATCCACCATTTGAAACCATTCGCTTTTGTGGTTTTGAATGGTGAAATAACTGTGTACAGTATTGATTCCCCAAAATGGTTTTGAATGGTAGGTCAGCAAATACAAAATTTTGTTTGGATCTTTCCAAATGGTAGTACAGCTAATACAAAATCTTGTTTGGATACTTCTAAGTGGTGAATCAACGGACCCTCTATGCATTTGAATGGATTTGAATGGTAGTAAAGCTTGTTACCAACACTGTTCAAATGCTATCACCATGTGTGTACAAAACCAATCGGCATTTTGGTAAGTGGAAATTTTGAATGGTTTCAAATGGTCAAACAGTAGGAGGATTAAAGGTTGAAACGTTTATCATAATAATCCATATGTTCATATATTTCTTGTCAAATATGAATGATATTTTAACCAAATTGATCACCAAACTGAAATATTAATGTATTCATATATTCCTTGTCAGATATGAATGAGATTGTTACCCAGCTGATTATGGATGCCTGTATTGGATTGATTCTTACTGGAGAGAGACTAGTCATGGAACATGTTATGCTGCTTGCTGTACTCAATACAAATATTGGAAGTGAAGTTGGTAAGATTCAACAGCAATTCTTGTACTGTGGTAGTTGTGCAGTTGTGATTTCCAGGTTGGAATGATGTATAGCGCCCTCAAGGGACCATAGTGTTAGCCAGAAGTAGTGTAGTCTTTTCAATACATTGTTCGCTATATGGACATTGTATTGTTTGTAATACATATGAACAAGTATTATTAGTTAAACTTTTGGACACTCTGTTTTTCAAAGAATAACACATCGAGGGCTAAGCGCAGCACAGCCTCATCTCCATTTCGGCCATTTTGAGAAAATCGCATTTAAAGAATTTTGCCAATCTGAAATGGCTCATAACAAAAGTGAAGAATTAATAATTAAGCTAAAGCTTACTTTTGTATTTTCTTTTAGTCATATATTTGGTAAAATTGCATAAATTTATCTTCACAAGTAGCTTAATTACTAAATAATAATGAAAAATGGCAACATGATGGAGATGCGTTTCACTGGTCTGTAGCTGCATTGTTGTTGGAGATAAGGCTTTGTTGTTACTGGAAAGCTGACATTTTCCTGAAACATTTGATACCCAAATCTCATTTTGGCCAAAAATGGATGAGACAGTGTTGCGCTGAGCCCTCGACATCAGGACACCTTATTTACAAATCCTGTCTTATACCCTGCAAGAGGCCATAGATAGTGAATTAATGTCAGATGTCAACTAAATAAGACACAAAACATTTTTGTTTTTCTCCTTTCGTCAGGAGCCCATTTCATCCAGACAATTGCATGTAAGCTGGATAGGCTGTACAAACAAGGTGGTAACTATGGTGATGGTAAACAATGTGATAATATCATCTTGCTTTTTACTCATCTCTATAACTTCAAGGTAAGTTGAAGTTCTTAAACAGTGATCACATTTTTCATTCAATTTTTCTGTACAGGGGTGTCATAAAAGCAATTAGGGAATCTTTTCTGTTTTAACCAGTTCGCGTCGGAGGCCGTGTATACACGCATTTTTTTTTGAACCGCGGATTGGAGAGCGTCTAAACACGCATTCCGATTTTTGTGTGTGTTACCGGGAGACTTGTCAACACGCCACACGTGGCGTGCCGTCGTGGCGCCTGACTTGTATACACGCAATCGTTTCTCGGAGTCCATGGGGTCACGGTTCGGTGGCCCCGGACAAAAGGCACTGCAAACAATGAATGAGTTCACTCTTTTTGTTGATTTTTGCGTAATCCCTTTATCCAAGACCTGTTCCTTTGACGTACCAGCCAAGAATTTGTAAAGACGGATTTATATCCATTGTTTACGAGGCCTTTCCTCTCTCTCCGGGTATGCCATCTTTTCGACCGGGCGCTGGTCGCTAATAGGCCGTTGCATCAGAGCTTGCCAACGGTCTAATTGTGCTAAACAAACACAACCGTAATTAAAAAACTAGCCATTTAATTCTCGAAATGTCAATGAGTAAAGGTGTTTATTTGGGTGTCCGGACTTTGTTTCATTGACAACAAAAAATTATTATGGCTAGAAATTTTTTCTGATTTTTCACTGAAAATAAACCCGCACAGGGGACCGGAAAAAAAATATATATTCCCGATGTGAACTGGTTAAAAGGGTTCAATTTAGTTTAGGAAAAAATTACTTTTCTAGGCTAGCCTGTCCTTAATAATTCCCAAAAGGATACATGACTCTAGTCAGAAATTTGTATATGAAAAAATCTGAATCCTGACTGGAGAAAAATGATTTTTGAATATCATTCCCCTACTTACCCTCCCCCTACTTACCCTTCCCCTTATTCTATGGCCCAGTGATTTTGTGTCATCGTTTGCCATTCTCTATTCTTATTGTTTCAGGTTATTCATTGTACACTGTTATATGACATCATACGTAAACTTGTAGATGGATTCACTGAGAGAGACATTGAAATGCTGCTGCTGATCCTGAAAAGTAAGATTCCCGACTTCTTGTTGAAATATTGATAACAAAAATCTGTATATGGCAGAATGGCAGAATAATTTCAAATAACTAAGCAAGTATTGAAGCAAAAATGTTAATTTACATTCTTAATTTTCATGTTCATCTTGGATTTGCCCATATAGGAAAATGATGGATAACATGGGAAAACTCTTACTGCATATATTAATGTGTCATTGTGTCTCTGGACAATTATTTACACAACTAATTATGTATTTATTGTCTCTTTATTAGATGCAGGATTAATGTTGAGGAAGGATGATTCATCTTCTTTGAAAGAAATTATCTTGCAGATTCAGAGTAAAGCTAACACATGCTCAGAAGAATTCCAACAACAGTAAGTGTTATTTAGCAGTTAGATTTCTGCACAAATATATCCAAAGTTCATTACATTCTTTATTCCAAAATATTTCATTCTGTGCAGTATGATAATTGTTGAAACATTTCATTCTGTGCAATATAATTGTTGAAACAACCAGATGTAACAAAATATCCATTAACCCTCCTATGCCCAGGCTAAAATTTGGCCCAGTCAGCACGGCACTCACAGACAGTCACTTGAGTATTTTTGGTTGCACTGTCAATTGGTAGGTCAAACCACAGAGTCACACAGAGCTGTGTATGTAATTATTTATTTGAGTGCACTGCACAAAGTCAATGGGTTAAGAGAGACATACAAATTTTGAGTGTCTTTGAGTGTTTAAACCTATAGGAGGGTTAATACATGAAATAAGACAACTACAAAAATGGCTGAACCCACAAAGTTAAGTTCATCTTTGGTAATAAGTAGACTCATTAAAAGGACATTTCAAATTTATCAGATCTGTAGTTTTTTATACAAGAATAATATAAAACACATTACTTAATAATGCAGATAATTCCGTAGACAAATTCTTCTAATCCTTTTTCATGGCATCAATAACAACCATATAAATACCTTTTTTTTTTCAGATCAAGAGTTAAATTCATGCTTGAAACCATCTATGCAATTCGTAACAACAATGTACGCAAGATCCCCAACTATGACCCAGCTCAACTGGACCACATGAGGAAGATCTTAAGATCTCTTGTCAAAGGCAAAGGTAATTGCATACATTCTGAAGTCGTGTTTAAATTATGGGTTATAGACAGGTTTAGATAATGGATGGATATAAACGATACTACCACTGAGCTAATGCAAGCTTTGTCCATGTATTAACTGCAGGTTAGTAATTCTTTAGTGTCTAAATCTTATTTCTGTAACCTTTTTCCATCTGTTTGTCCTGTTTCTTCAAAAGGTCACACGGATTCTGAGGCCATTTTACGTATTTCTCTTGAGAATCTTCTAAATGCAGAAGAGAGAGGGCGATGGTGGATTATTGGTTCTTCCTGGGCTGGAAACCAGCTATTTACAAACCAGGATAACAATTCATTGGCCCATCAGAAGGGCGAGTTAGCCACCAATCAGAAGACAAGTAGCGTAATCTCTGAGTTATCACGGCAACAGCGTATGAATACTGATCTCAGGAAAGACATATTTAATGTTGTCATGACAGCAGAGGTAATGAACAAGTTTTGGGAGAATTTTGAGGGTGGACAATTTCATTGGAACGGTTTGCAGTGGATGAATCAATATGCAGGTCAAAATTAAATTCAATGTCTAGATGTTGTGACATAAATAAGCATCCATTGTAATAATATGAGAGTCTGAACTACAACTAGATGTACTCTGATCTAATAGACTTGTAGATGTATGTTGACTTGTTTTGATTCACAAGATCAGGTTATAATGTACTGCTGTGTGTTCACTATTCAGGAAGGCTTGGTATGTTTCAAATGCTTCTATTGTTTGTACTTTGTCTTGAAGGATTATGTAGATGCATTTGAGAAGGTTTTGCATCTGAACATAAAGGGAGGTCAAGAGAGGGAAGTGGTCCATGTTCTCATTAATTGCTGTCTTCAAGAAGCTACATTTAATCCATATTATGCTCATCTTAGCTGCAAACTCTGTATGTATGACAGAAAATACAAGGTATTTGTATAATCTACCTTTTTTGGTATAAATAGAAATTCAAGTTCAAATCCAATTGTTTTCAAATTTTTAGAATGTTACTTGGGTTTTTTTTTGTTTTTTTTTGCTGTCGGAGAAAGGCATGAAGTCAAAAATGATCTGCTAGAATTCTGCATATTGTCCCTGATATTGTTTTCAAAAGAAGTTTATTAAAACCTGATGATAACAGCACACTAAAATACATGACGACCAACTGTATGTGTACATAGCAGCAATTGTGTACACAAATTTTATGTCTTCATAAAATTTAATTCAAAAGTAAATATTTTTCTCTCCTTTTGCAGATGGCATTTCAGTTTGCATTTTGGGACAAATTCAAGATTTTGAGTGAGATGTCAAGTCGTAACATAGGCAACCTAGCTCTTGTTCTCAGCCAAATGTGGGTGTCTAAAGCCCTCCCAATATCGATTTTGAAGGTTAGTAGGGAATGTCTTAAAACCTTGCATTATTAGTTTCATTAGAAGTACAACATGTATATACCAGATGATAGAAACCATAATTAATGAAAGAGCAAGAGGCAACTCATCTACGGTGTTTCAATAATATACTGAGACGTAATAGAAACTTACCACTTGTTTTGGAATAGCATAAAATTGTAATGGTTCAAAATAAGACAACACAACAATTTGGATTAGAAATGTTGGCATTTTATTGAGGAAATGCCCACGTTTTGTCCACTGTACACGATCCCATCTGTATCCACTTCACCGCGAAACATCAGAGGGTCACGTTGCCAAAATAAGTGCACATATTACATTTGTGCATTGTGATTACTGATAATTTAAGGTCGAAAAAGTGGTAAGTTTCTATTGCGTCTCAGTATATTATTGTGGTTAGCTGACATATTGCTGTTTTAATTAGGTGGATATCTTTATAATCATAGCCTGAGTCTTTATTTCTACAAATGTATTATATATTTACATTTCAGGTGATAGAATTTGCAGACATTGACAAGTTGACCGTTCGCTTCCTCCGTCAAACCTTACGGTCTTTGCTTCTACATCGATCCAAAGAGTCTGTCATAGCTGTCTTTAGTGCAGTGACCTCTTTACCAAAGCTACGATTCTTTAGAGAGGGACTTCGCTTGTTTTTACTGCACTTTGTGTTACCAAAGACGGACAATAAAAGACAAAATATTGATGAGGTTGAGAAGAAACTACAAGAAAGAGTCGAGCTGGCAAATAAAACTCTAGCTGGTGAAGATACTGGTGCAAAATTTTAAGCAAATTAGATCACACGTTAGTGTGAGCAATTCCTAGAACCATGTCATCTTTCTGAGTGTTAATTCCTCAGATCCCAGCACTTTCTATTTTTCCATTTTCAATTAATGGTAAGGTATGAGATAAGTTATTCAAAAATAACCAAATGGTGAACATTTTATTTAAAATTTACTTAGTGTTAACCTGATGATGGTTTCATATTTTCCTGGAAATAATTTTGTATGTGCCAAAAAAAGTGAAATAATTTCCAGTACAAATGTAGGAAAAATTACTCTCAGTTCAACACAAGGATTCATACAACAAATCTTAATGCATTTTCACAGTTTTCTTGTTGGTATATCTTGACAACAATCTGTGTATTGTATATAGTGTGCCATGTCTTCATTCTCAACTCAATTAATATACTACTCAAAACAATTTAGGGAACACCGGAATAATCTCAATTAAAGCAAGATCATTTATTTCAGATAAACACAATATTTCACAGAATTGATGAGAAACAACTGCACAATGAAACAGATGATAAAGGATGCATGTAGTGATTACACATTTCATGACATGACTACTGAAAGAGAGAGGGGGTTGCAAATGAAAATCCCGGTTCATGGAACATTTCAAACCTATTTGATGTTAAAAATCAGGTGTTCCCTAAATTGTTTTGAGTAGTATATATTAACCTTTTTTAAGGAAACAATGTTTTTAAAGTTACAGGATAACACAGGCTCAACCCAAAGTGCTCATAGTTAAAATAACTAGCCTCCTGAGCGGTCAGTCAAGAAAACCTGATAGAAATAAATTGTACAAAAGGCATGAGTTAAATGCATCTCAATACACTGATTGTTATATCATTTTATTATACAAAATGAGCATTTTAAATAAGTATTTTCACAACAAAGTGTGCATATTTGGAAACCTTGGATTACGAGAAACAAAGTGAATTAATTTTATGTCATCATGAGGTGCCAATCTTAAGTTTATCAAATTAACAGTCATCCTTGTGCATATTGATTTACACTGATTCTCATATCTATGAAATAACAATGGTTTTGTTTTTATGCTTGAGAAAGGGAAACTTACTGGCAAAAATCTTGTTAACAGTTTATGCCAATTTCAGTTAAATGGAATATGCACACAATACAATTCCTACCACCCATGGGCCTAGTGCATGTTTGTATAAGACACATGTGCAATACATAACAAGGTTTGCCCACTTACTTCAATGCAATGTTTTGTAATAGTACAATGTCATTTCACAAATACGAACTCTAATCCAATATAAAATGCACATTGTGTCATGCATTTAATGAAAATATACACTTGTCCCTCAATACTTTGACAGAGAATATCTATTGGAGAATTGTAATTTTCAAGCAGCGGTGTAGCCACGGGGGGGGGCACGTGCCCCCCACAATTTCCAGTGCCGCCCCCCCCCCACGAAAAATCCCCATAGTGCCCCAAAAACCAGAAAAGGGAAAAAAAAACATACCCCCTGGGCCCTCCCACTGAAAAAGTCCTGGCTACGCCGCTGTTTTCAAGGCATAAAATAGCGTATCAATGTGCACCATTCAAAGATAGAATACATGAGTAGTAATTGGAAATAAATACTTTAAAATTTAATTGAGTAAAATCAGGCATCCAAGGTAAAATGTCATATCCCAAATATTACAATTTGTATTTTTTGGCAAATGTTCTGCTTGGCACAAGGAAGCGTTCTTGTCCATTTAGATACTTAAAGGTATCTCACTTAAAACAAATGAAACAATGTCACAAGTGTGGAGAAAAGGTTAAGAAAAAAATTGTCTGGGTTGTACTCTAACATTGTGATTTACTTGGTAACCTGATGAAACTTGTTATATGCAAACCTAAATTATATGCATTCCCTAAATAATACAATACTGGTTATCAAGATACACACAAGATAAATAAAGCTAATCATTATACTTTTTTAATGTAATGAATCAGTGTCTTATCAATATACAATGTAGTTATATTGAATACCATCACCACATAACATCAATTAAATAATATTCATAGCTAAAGCTTCACTACAATCATGTACACATCTGAATCTATAGAGTGACAGCATTATGAAATAGACCATTCCAGTTAGGGCCAGTCTCCGCCCACCCTTAGCAATGCTAAAAACTTGGTCATACTACATGCATAAAAGCCAAGCATTTGACTTACATAGTAACAATTGTCATAGAAAGGCTTAATCAAGCCATTTAATTGACATGCAGATTGAGGGTATTGGTAGTTAATTTCAGAGTGTCGTGGCCGAGCGGTCTAGCTTACCGGACTCAAGTTCTGGTGTGAGCAGCAGAATGTGGGTTCGAATCCCGGCCGTGACACTTGTGTCCTTGAGCAAGACACTTAACCGTAATTGCTTATAGGGGCAGAGGCAGTTTAACAACTGCCTTGTTCTGGACTAGTTACCCCTCCCAGTCCTATTCGCACTGTGAAGAGACTGGTTATTAACTTGTCTTGTTTCGGTGCTAGGGGCTGGTTTCTTCAGTGTGGAGTCGTTGTAACCCCAATCTTAGAGTGGCCATTGGCCTTGTGTGGGGCGATTTGCATAAAAAATCCCTATTTTAGTTCGGCCAGTCAGTCAACCAATAACATTCAGCCGTCACCATAGTTGAGCATTCAACATGATAGAATAGACAAGACATATAGGAATGTTACAGCATTTACATGGTGTATCACCAAATGCATACAAAGTTCTCCGACATCTTGAACAAAGACTAAGACAAAAATTACAGGTTTGCAAAGGTTGGGCAATGATGACTAGGGTCAAATTGATCCATTACCAGCAAGGAGAATGTCTAATACAATCAGTGTACTGAAATCGTGTTCCTGGTATATTACGCGAACAATCTATTTGTCCATAACTGTAGTTTTGTTTCAGATTATGGTTTAAATTGTCAGTCGGGTACATGTTTGTTTAAAATTTCCCTCAAAAACTTCAGATAAAACTCCTATTGATTAATATATATCACATTTGTATGGAATTAAGTTTACAAAACCATTATCTTATAAATGACTGTTAAAAAAATACAACTTCATAAGTACTCAAAATCATAGACAACATCTGATATAAAGAACTCTTATACATCTATTCTAAATTATAAAGAATACAGCATCTGGATACAGTACATTTAAATGAATACTTCATAACTGAATTCAAGCTATGAGTGTCAATGATGCACACAATATTGGGCCATTAGTTATAGTATATACACAGTTTTATGAAGTTGGCACATTATGACGATTAGTTGGTGTATGTCTTTAAAAGTTTGTTTTCTCAGGGGTTCTGAAAGAGTAGATTTTTGCAGACATTTTACGGAGTATTTTCTTTTCATTGTTATTTCAAAAGACATACATTGTAACCCCAAGTTCAGTAATACAAATAAACAAATGTCATGTTCATGGCTGAAGCATTCTGCATAATTTTGCCAAAAATATATAAATTATCCAAGAAAAGCCATGAGCGACATAGCAAGGTTAATTTTTCAATTACATTTTAACAGTACTATTATAAAATAATCCATCAACATAATTTACTGGCTATGTTTCAAACAATGTCAAGTGCTGGAAACAAGGATTCTATACAGTGGCATCTTGCATAAGTGCTCAACCAATCAGCAAGGTAAATAAACATGTCAAATAGCCTTATTATTATCAATGTCAGGGCCGGATTTAGGACTGGGCAAGTTGGGCAGTTGCCCAGGGGCCTCCACATATTTCATGAAAAAAAAAATGTAAGGAAAAATGTAGGCTGACCTGAACTGTAGGCTGGTCTGTAAATATATGTACTGTACTATATTCTTGTTATGATTGATCATGAATGACCTGCTTGCTTGCTTATTCAGATTCTTTCTACTTCAAAAAAATTTCTTTATGGATAACTATGTCTTGTGACTGTTGTCACCTTTTAGTTTTTAGTATTCTAAGGTAGGGTGGGCCTCCACTACTGAAGGCTGCACAGGGGCCTCCACATGTCTAAATCCGGCCCTGATAAACGTAAGACCACTAGCTATCAAGTTTGCATTTACTTGTATACTTCAGGTCATGTTGGTTGGTAAGCAGTTTAGAACAGTGAATTCTTTATTAATAAACAATCTATTTGGTCAGTTTTTAAGTTAGACATTAAGCCATGTATCATTATTCTCTTGAATATTATACACATACATTCTGATGTGAAAACAAAATATAATCATGTCCAACCTCTGTACCCAAACTTCAAAATTACTGTTCAGACTTGATTAAAAAATTATACAAGTATCAATTATATACAAAGTAATATAGCAACTCACAAAATATATATTGTTTTTGCCTTCTTTTTATAGAACTATTAGTTTGGTCATATTAGATCACCAATATAATTTATAACATACAAATGTCAGAACTTAAAGATGAAAAAAGCCTATGGCTTTATAGAACACATGGTTAATTTAATCTCATTGAATATTGAATGTTTCCGTTTTCACCTGAATTGTGCAAATTGGAAGCAATTTCTTCCTTTCTGGAATTATACTGCTAAAAAATGTCAATCAATTAACTTTGAAAAGAAAAGACACACATGTTAAATATTTTATGAGGTACATAATTTTTTAGTCCTAATTTATTTGAACAGGAATACAATATTTATACAATATCACCTTCACCTGGTTCCATTGATGATTTCCATGTCAGTGATTACCTTGGCCAAAGATCTGCATGAAAAAGTGAACAAAACAAAATATTCAATGAACAGTCACAGTTCAATGAACAAAAGGGTTCAATTGTGTTTTATATTAAAACCCTAACCCCCTAGGTATTCTGGCTAGGAACCTTCCTGAATCCTCCAAAATCCATCAGTGCACTTTTGGAAACATGCCCTTATCTTCAAAATGCACCATGCATTTTCGTTGATCTTTCATATTCAGCACTTCTGGCCTGTACTTCTTGCCAGGTAGTAATTTTGTCCCATTTGAAGAGGTGAAAGTACCAGTTTGCAACAGTGCTGAATATTTCCAAAAAAGTGCCCCTTGGAGGATTTTGCAGGATTTGGGGTGGTTAGGGTTAATTAATGTTTTAAAGTTCTCTCCATTATATTGTTTTACAATGGACATGAAATTTTTAAAATATTATTTTGGTTAATTGGGTTAATATTATTATAGCACAATCATCTATTAACCCTAACTCCCTAGGCATTGTACTATAACAATAAAAATCCTTCAAAATCCTCCAACTGGCTTTGTTGTCTAGGGAGTTAGGGTTAAGTGCCTTTACAACCCTTTAGGCCATCCAGCAGACATCTGACTCAAGACACACAAACAATCTCTTTTACCATGTGTCCTAGGTTATTTTACTTTCACTGATCTAGTTTTTGAAATGTCTGCCTTTCAGGGATGACAGTGTGAGAAAATGAAAAAGTAGGAAAAATTTTTGCCATTATCATTAGGCATATACTAGCCTATAGCGGTTTACCTCTATAGCCATGTATAGCAAGGAAACTGTTTTTTATCTTGGCATTTACAATAAAATGACACACAAGGAAAGTTTCCATGGTCTGAAGCTAGTCGGAACTCGGTTTCATGGTAGGATTTTCAAAATCAAAAGGTAGGATTTTGTACAAAAGTAGGAAGAATATCATGCCTGGTGTTTATATCACTCTGAGGATATGGCACACATAGATTGAACATTTCTGAATTGAGTTGTAACTGAGCGCATGCAGAAATGATTCCAGTCACAAAGCAATTTACAGATAATTGTAATGAAGTCAAAGTTTTGAAACAAACATGTCAACATAAAAGTTAAATATGAACAAAGCCTTACTGAATGAGTGAATTAAATGGTGGTTACTGAACTAATGATTAAATTAGACATTTGAACAAAGATGTGAATGGGCGAAAGTATATGAGGTACACCTAGCTGAGTGGCTGGGTAGGTATAGTTCATCGATCAATAGTTAATGATAACCTTAAACTATAAGACGAGCATTTTTACATTTTGCAAAAAACAACGAAAAAGCACATTTAAGATTGGCATAGCAACTAGGTTTTTACTTTTGCCTTCAATACATGCACATTGGTATTATAAACATTGTGTACATAATAGCTTTGAGGGAAGCAGGTATTTTGGACAAACATTTACACATGCTCTTTGGGAGAAAGCAGAAATATGAACAAGACTAAATAAAGACTGAAGCCCATTACATCACCATGGCAACATAATGGTTGGCAAGGGGAGCAGTTACATGCATCATTTAAACTTTTATCTAACCAATCGATGGAATAAAGTAACGTAAGTGAATGTTATTGTAGATGGTGCAATCAATTAACTAAATCTAATAATGGAAATGGTTTCTATCTATTCATTTTGATTATTGTAGATTATACTTGCCACCATTATTTATGAATCAAGAGAATTTGATGTCCATGATTAATGTTGTACTGTAGGACAGTATTTTCTCATACACTTTTACCACCAAGTACAATACATAAACCAGTACCCCCTTTGTAATGTTGACGATCAGTACATCTTTGACGATCGGTTAATATAAACATAATACATGTAGTAGTGTTAAGTTTTGATTATGATTGTAAAAACCCTTTCATAGGCACATTAAGGAGGTATCGGGTACGGTAGGTATAGGCTTAATTAAGAAGGTATGGGGGTAGGTGGAGGTTAAATTAAGGAAGTATGGGTGTCAGGGTGGGTATATTAACGTGGTAGCTGTAGGCTAAATTAAGGAGGTGGGGTGGGTGGAGGCTAAATAAAGGAGGTATGGATGTCGGGGTTGGTACATTAAGGAGATGGGGGTTGATTTCGGGTACATTGAGGAGGTATGAGGGTAGTGGTATGGTCTAATCTCTTTCACTCTCTGGATCCGTCTACAGGTGGTATATGGAATTGGTGTATGAGTGATTGCGATGTAGCAACATGCATAGAGCCAGCAAGTTGTTAAAACACCCCCACCTGTCTAAGCTGAGACACACTGGCATCAGCCTTGATCTTCTGTTGTTCTTCCATCAGAGATCTTAAGTTGATGATCTTGGCCCTCCTCCGTGGGGGACCACTTGCTCCCTCTGGCTCACCTGTGGCTGTTGTCTTTGAGACATCATTAGGTCTGGTATGTTTTTTTCTTACAGGGGGTAATGGGTTTTCTTCTGATGAATTGGGGAAAGCTGTTTCTGATGAGGGAGATTTGGTGACTGTGACCGCAATCTCCTTTGAAACTCTTTGGGTGGGAGACACTTGAGGTTTGTTAGCTATGGAAGGAGGGGACTCTGTTGTTGCTATTGGAACTGAGGTTACAGCTACATAAGATGATGTTTTACTAACGGTAGGTGTCTCAATAGGGTTAGAGATTGAAGAGATGGAGACTTTGTTAGAAGAGATTGTGTTAGTTGGAAGGTTTTCATTAACAGGAGAGGAGATTTGGTTAGATGAACTAGTATACTGTTGAGTTGTTGATTTGGACGAACCAAGTTTAGAACTTGTTTGGTCTTTGGTTTGTTTTAGCTTTGTGGAATGTCTTGGAGGTATAACAGGCTGTTGATTGGAATATGATAAAGTGACATTTGGAGGAATGTGGACATTCTTTTTCATCTCCTTTTCAAATTCAGCTTTAGCAGGGTTAGAGGTCAATTCATTGTTTGTATCATATGAATCAAGAGTGTGGGCCCTACCTCTGGATCCCTTGCTGGTATCAGATTTAACATCAGCAGCTTTTGGAGGACTGGAACTAGTGTGCTGACGATCTGTTTCTGACTTCCTTGAAAACTCCCTTTGAGCTGATAGAATGTACGAATATTTTGGCGTTTTCTTCTTGAATAAACTGAAACCAGACTTCTTAGGTTTTTCTGATGTTGGAGAAACTGTCTCTGTATGTGATGATGAACCAGTGACAGCAAACTCACTGATTGATGACTTTTCGTCAGGAATATTTCTTTTGTCTTTTGAGTTGACTGAATCAATGGCATTGATCCCTCCAACAATACTGCCCTCTGGAGTTGGATTTTGATTAACATCTACTTGAGGTGAGACATCAGGAGGATTTTGGGCATCAGGCTGAGGTTCATTCAATACTTTTGCATCACTTTCAGCATTCTTTTCAAGGGAATCATCTTCTGATGCCATGAGGAGTGACGGCCTCTGACGAGTTTTAGGACTACGAAGAGTGTTTGGAGGAGATGCTTTAGTTACTTTAGCCTCTCCATTAGGCACATCTCGTGATCGGGCAAAATGATAGGTTGGATGGCCGACAGAGTATGATTCAGCTTTTAAGGCTGGTGAGTGAGGTCTTGGTACTGGTTCACTTGGTTCCAAATCACAGGTGTCCTTGCTATCTACTTCACTAGAATCAACTTCAGTGGTAATCTCTTTAATATCTTCTTTGGGTGACACTGCAGACTCTTTAATCTCATGTGTGGCTAATATTGGAGTTTGCTGGGCCTGTACTGTGGCAGTGGAAGAAACCTGTGGATTAGTGTTTTGCAGCATGGTACTCGGTTGCATGGGAACCTGTGAATACATCATTGGTGGGGTCATCATGAGTTGCTGGGGTGACATCATCATCATTTGTTGCTGGGGTGACACCATCTGTTGCTGTGGTGATATCATCTGCTGCAGTGGTGAAACCATCTGTTGCTGTGGTGACATCATCTGTTGCTGTGGTGATACCATCTGTTGTGGTAAAACCATCTGTTGTTGTGGTGACATCATCGGCTGTTGGTATGCTACGGGCAACACCATTGGTTGTTGGCCCGATGACATCATCATTTGGCTAATCATTTGTTGTTGTAGTAACATCTGTTGCTGCAGTTGTTGCATTTGCATCCCTATCATACCAGTCTGTTGTGGCATCATCATCTGCTGTTGCAAGGCAGCCAGTTGTGATTGCAGATGTGCATATTGCTCATTCAACTTCTCTGCAATAACTGGCTCTGGTTTATCCTTTTCATCTTTAATCTTCTTTGGACTTTCTTCAGTTTTCACATTTTCCCTTTCCTTTACAACATCCTGCTCTTCCACATCACCGTCAATACTCCCTGCTGTACTACCCTGGGAGTCAGTAGTCTCCCTAGTGATGTTAAATGCTAAGGCATGTACTGATTTCTCCTCTAACATGAAGTTAGTGTCTTCTGCCTGGGTGTTTGGAGGATAGTTGTTGGTTTCCTTGGTGTCTTCACTTAGACTCATCTCCATCATGTGGGAAAGAAGTTCCCTCTTTGCTTTTCTGTCTTTATCTGTCAAGAAAAAGACAAAATCTTGTGACTAACAAGAAATAATGCATAGGTTGGTGAAATTCTTGCGTCGGGAGATAAACAATTGATTTAATTTTGCCCTACACCTGAAATAATCCATTGATTGGCTATTGGGCAATGATTTGAGCTTGATCTTGGAATATTCTCCCAGTTTTCTTACTATATTATTTCTGCAGCGGAATGAAGCTAATGAGATGATATTCTCAATGTAAGACTTGGTACATACATCCTTATAATCCAGTGACACACTACATTTCATAAACATCACTGACGGGGTCCTAAGATAATGTTACCTCTTCAATACTGATGATCTATCTCATATTATCAGTCACTGACTATGAACTAAAATTTAGTATAGAGTATTGATGTGTGACAAATTCAATTTCTAGTAATAATAATAATAATAATAATAATGTGTGGACTTATATAGCGCACGTATCCACCAACTGAGTAGTGCTCAAGGCGCATTATATTATTACCCCTGCTCATAAGGCTCATAAGGCTCATAAATCATTCCTGAAACCATCTCAGCTCCCTGGGGAGTATACAGCTCAATTGCTGCCATTACAGTGCATATAGGGCTAATCAACCAACTCTGCCCTCACAGGTACCCATTTAACCCCTGGGTGGAGAGAAGCAATTATGGTTAAGTGTCTTGCTCAAGGACACAAGTGTCACGGCCGGGATTCGAACCCACATTCTGCTGCTAACACCAGAACTTGAGTCCGGTAAGCTAGACCGCTCGGCCACGACACTCCACATACATCCTTATAATCCAGTGACACACTACATTTCATAAACATCACTGACGGGGTCCTAAGATAATGTTACCTCTTCAATACTGATGATCTATCTCATATTATCAGTCACTGACTATGAACTAAAATTTAGTATAGAGTACTGCTGTGTGACAAATTCAATATCTAGTATATTAAAGCAACTTCTTCATCTGTACTCAATATACAAATACAAAGTAAACATTTAGCAACAGTGTTGGTCTACAAGAAATTAGACAATTTAAATTATGTGTAGTTCGCTTGGAAACAAATTTGTCAAATCAAAAGAAAACTTCTTCAAAGACTGAAAAACTAGTAATTATGTCATTGGTGTGTCTAATGATTAATTCACAACATGTGCATACATATAATGTAAACACAATCACTACAGTACACTTTATACTACACGTACATTAAATGCGCAAAACAGTAAAAATCATACATGATTAAATATATTGCATTGCAAACTGCATTAACACTAACCCCCTAGGTATTCTGGCTAGGAACCTTCCTGAATCCTCCAAAATCCATCAGTGCAATTTTGGAAATATGCCCTTATCTTCATAATTCACCATGCATTTACGTTGATCTTTCATATTCAGCACTTATGGCCTGTACTTCTTGCCACATAGTTTATTTTGCCCCATTTGAAGAGGTGAAAGTACCAGTTTCCAACAGCACTGAATTTTTCCAAAGAAGTGCACCTTGGAGGATTTTGATAGATTTGGGGTGGTCAGGGTTAAATGACTAATCTAGGCAAATTACATGAAGAGGAGCACTAAAATGTACACATTACACTGGTCTACAGCCAAAATGCTTCCGAAACAAATGAAGTCAAGCTTGACTAATTATGGGTCACTGAGAATGGAAATGATGCTTAAAATTGTTGATTAGCTGTAGTTTTCAAGATATGGTACCGTGTGAAACAACCATAAACACATGAAAAGACATAGGTTTACAATTCATGATTAAAAATCTGCTATGTAGGCTACACCATATACATAGTATGTAAAATGTAAAAACTAATATCTTGGAAACAGTAGCCAATCAGCAATTTTAATTGTCATATTTGAATTCAGCACAACAAAATCCATAATAAATAGCACATTTTATCTCCGAAGCAGACAACTTTAAAAAAATTGTTGACCAGTGTTATTTGTCTCTATGATAAAAACTGCAATCATTGTGTGGTTTAATCAGCCTTACAAAATAGCAACTGCAAGTTTAATCCTTCAAATTTTTAATCAAATTATTCTTAGTAAAAGTTACTAACATGCAAGACGAGGCAAACGGTTAAATATTCTAGTGAGCAATTAATACATGCATCATATAAGAAGATAAATCAAATTAACACTGCACTATGCATCTACTGTAAACCAGGCATACTGACATGCTTACATAAGATCTTATCTTAAAAATAACAATTTATAACTTATTGGCCTAGCAGAGATTGTTTTCATGAAAATGATGCCTGCCCAATGTAGATCTAATTTCTGATTTTACGGATTTTACTTTAAATAAATGTCCTTACAGAGTGATTTTGCCCTTTTGATTACCTTTAAAAGATTTTTAAGTAATGACAAATAATTTTTTTCATTATTTTTTTTTAGTTTCATGAAGATTAACAGCATGGAGTGCCATGGTCGAGCGGTTTAGAGCATCGGATTTGTGTTCTGATGGCTGAGTCGTCAGAATGTGGGTTCGAATCCCAGCCATGAGCAAGACACTTTACCGTAATTGCTTCTCTCCACCCAGGGGTAAATGGGTACCTGTGAGGGCAGAGTTGGTTGTTGTGTTTGATTAGCCCTATATACGCTATAATGGCAGCAATTGAGCTGTATACTCCCCAGGGAGCTGAGATGGTTTCAGGAATGATTTATGAGCCTGATGAGTAGGGATAATAATATAATGCGCCTTGAGCACCAGTTTGGTGGATACGTGCGCTATATAAGTCCACATTATTATTATCATCATTATTATTATGAATTCTATTGGACATGAGTCTTATTCTGATTTTCACTGACATTATGTAGGAAAAACCAACATGGCATATATTATAAGAGTTTTCATTCTAACATGTAATTATAAATCCAACATTCAACTGAAGATTATGTCATTTATAAAAGAAAAACTAGAAAATGAAGGCTTATGAACAAAGTATTAGTGGAAGCAAGGTTGAATTTCGTGAGAAAATTAATATGATTGCGATGTTAATGAAAAGCATGCAACTTGCAGAAACCTTGATGAAAAAAATATGATTGTGTAAAAATTCTCGTGACAGCTCATCACCTTAAATACTGGCATCACTGAAATATTTGGTACAGTGCCTTGATGAATTCAAGGCTTTGTATCTGTTAAATGGCTGTGATTCATCTAACAGTTGTTTCAGTGTGATGACAAAGGATTACACTGAATGGACATTTAATGCTTTTTTTTGGTTAACACTGTTGGTTAAACTTAAGAGTAGGGTGTGTTTCTCTTATTAACCCTCCTACTACTACAAGGGTCAAAAACAGTCAAAATGTTGATATACTTGCCAAGGTATATCTAGTGCACTTAAAAGTCAAACACTGTCAAACCTTATGTGTAGTACATGTAAGTACATTTACAGGTCAAAATGAGTCGACCGTTTCTGACTGGTAAAAGCATTGTCTGGTATTGTTGAGGGTGGTAAAAACCAGTCAAAAAATGCCCATGTGTGCACATTTGGGTCAACAGTCAAAACAGGCAGTTGACTGGTTTTGACCTCTATAACAACTTCCCACTAGAGTGCAGCTAGAGTAGGAGGGTCAAACACATTTTCTGTGTTTAGGGATTAGCATCAATTAGCCCTCCTACAATCAGTGCAATTTTTGAAACAACCCATTCAGGCCACTCCAAGCATTTAGCTATTGCCAGTGGCCTCCTATGGTTACCCTTCTGTGCACTGTCACACCACTGAGATTGCAGGGTAAAGTGGTCTCCCATCGATAAATTGCAGGCCATACTAATATGTTCGAACATTTACAGTGGCCTTGGGTGACACACAGTTGATTTTGTAAGATTACTTGGAAAGGACAGCAGGCTTGTACATGTATGTACTGAAGGTTGCTCAAGAACAGAATTTAGTGGTTGGGAGTGGCCTCCATGTGTAGGAGGGTCAGTGGATAATTTGATGAATTTCATTTGGAGTAAAAATGTTGTGAAGGATCAAATCATGTCCCTACAACCCTCCTTGTTGTCTTTCAATAACCTCCCCAAGGGAAACTTTACCTAACAGATATCGTATCATATACGTATTGTGTATCAGTTTAAGACTAATTTTGGTACACGTAGCAATTTTTCAGCTCAGCCAAATATTTTGGTAATATAAACATTTCTGATAGACAGTTCTATGAATATGGTGCCAGGAAAAAGTGTGTTAACCCTAACCTTCTCAAATCCTCTAAAATCCTCTTTGCTAAAGTGAGGGATTTTGAAGGATTGAGGTTACATGCTACATGCTCTTTGCTAAAGTGAAGGATTTTGGAGGATTGAGGTTATAGGCATACATGCCTTTCCATGGTACATGTACATCCGTGTTTGTTGTAGTGATTGCAAGGTCAGTGCTTGGGTCAGTGGACACTGTTTATTGCTCCATGCATGCAGGGAGGGTCCCTGGCCATGTACATGTATCACAGATTAGAAACACATGTGTGCATACATGTCATGTGCTTGCTTTACTACTGAAGGATTTTGGAGGATTCAGGTTATGTGTAAGCAAATGGGCCTAGGGAGTTAGGGTTAATGACAAAAATAACAGCACATGCACAGCAACTAAGTAGAAAGTGGTGGAACAAGATGACAAAGATGTCATTGTAAGCTAACCTGTGGACCCAGAATAAGTAATCAACGATATTTCAGCTGCAGGTGTGCTCGTTTCAAGTGGATCCCTTTCAACAGTCATCTGACATTGTAATGTTGATTGGTCAACTGCTGCATGATCAGCTGTAGTGGCTGTGTATGATGTGGTGATCCTACTGGATGTGTCTGAACTCAAGGGACTCTCTTGCACAAGCTTCATCTTCTGAGGATATCTGACTAACATAGAACAAGATCTGCCTTTCTTCTCTCTGATTGGTACTTCAAGAATAGAAGAGTCCGACTTGGCTCTGGAAGATCTAACAGCTGGCTTTCCACATTCATTATGTGGTTGAATTATCTCCTCAGGTAATGCAAAGTCTCTGTTGTTTAACATCTGAGGTTTGACATGGCCGTCTGTAACAGCTACACCAGAGTTTGTTAGCAGAGCCCTGTCACCATGGTCATTATTATAATTTGCAAAAGAAGTGTTAGTTGCTAGGTGAACTACTGAAGGTCAAGTTGGAAATTCGCAAAACATGGAGAAGGAAAGAAAGAGACAAAAACTACAATAAGAAATATAGGATTAGTGAGAACTGAGATACACCACAAACTAGGACTAAAGTTTCTCTTGAGAGAGTCATATTGGTTTCTAAGTAATCATTTTGTGATAAGTGAGATACAAATACGTATGCGATTTACATCTCAAGTTATTGAAATACATGTGAACATGTATGTTCTGCTTAAGTATTCAAAAAAAATTATGTTCTGTCAATTTTGAGCAACCTGATTTTTTAATCGACCTTTTGTGTCTGCATGGTGTAGTCAGCTCTGATGGCTACACAAAGTGTATTCCTGAACTTATAAGTGCATGATTTGTCTACTACTGTACATCATTTGGTAACACACACATGAGCAGAATGACAGAAAAGGGTGCTTCAATAGGATGTCACTGGTACCTAGTGTTCACAGTGGCTTCAATAGGATGTCACTGGTACCTAGTGTTCACAGTGGCTTCAATAGGATGTCACTGGTACCTAGTGTTCACAGTGGCTTCAATAGGATGGTACCCAGTGTGCACAGTGCAAAACATTTAGACAACAAAGTTGGCCACTTCAATATCTGAACAGAATTACTCATGTAATTACAAGATACATTTTCTGTTATAAGTTTAAATCTGATATTCACCTAGATAGTTGTAATTGTCCCTCATTTCACTGACTGTACAAAACAGCATTTTTCAAGATCCCCTTCACAGAACATGAAAATACACTTTGTGCACAAAAATGGACGACCCTCTCTGGAATTCATTATTTTGTTAACAATTTAAATAAATAAATATCATAAATAAAAAGCATATATCTAAAGCAATTATCTATGCTACATTTAAGTGTCGCATCTTTGAGTCCTCCAATAACCAACAAGTATAAGATACCTACATGTTGGAAACATAGTAGGTTGAAAGCACTATAACACTAAATACTGGACACCGCCCTCAGCCAAATTACTAAAGATTGAATAAGCAATATGAAGCCTGCATTTGTGCATCCTACATGTATAAGCAACTACTGATCATCCTAAATTTACTCAAGAGTCTACTTTAGAAACCACTGCTGATTTGTGAGGCATTGTACCAATTTTGTAACAACTTTTGACTACAGAGCATACTGAAACCAAAATAACGGCTCTAAATCTATGGGATCATTCAATATTGGATCAAAAGCTGGTAAATAATGACTTATGTCAGAAATTAATATCTACCTTGTTCCCCAACATCCTGAGATGTCTCATCTTCTACTGCATCCTTCTCTATTTCCTCTTCTGCCTCCCCATCTTCCTTTACATCATCTCCCACAGCCTCTTCCTGCTCCTCCTCCAACTCCTCATGTGTCTCTTGCTCTTCATGTGTCTGAGGCTCTTCATCGTCCTCTGTCTTACTGATGCATGGCTCTATGGTTAGTCCAGCCACATCTAAATCTACATCAACTTGATCCTCTTGTGTCAATTCTGTGATTTCTTCTTTTTTATCTGTTAGAATATCAAAACAAACATTTTAAACACAGAATTCTCTCATAAAGTTATGGTCATTCAGTCAATATGTATTTGACTTGATATAAACAGCTTGGAATAGACATAGACTAACATGTCATAATTTGACCAATCAACATTGCTATGGTTCCAGTTCTGGCTCTGATTGGTCAAATGGCTGTCCATCCACAGTAAATACAATATTCGTATCACTGTTGATATTTGTGATGATAGAGGTTCATATATGTAGAATGGCCAAATTTCAAAACTGTCTGAAGATACAATTAGAAAAAAAATTGCCTTTTGAAAAGAAATGATATGAGAACAACTAACTAAAACAAACAGACCAACAATTATTGCAAAAATAATTGTCTTTGTTCAATGCGCAAAAAAGCTTTGCAGCAGCTTATTAACACACACACAACAACCACCATTGCATGCTTTGCTAGCGAAATGCAAACTAAACCAAAATAAATAATACATTCGGATTGTGCTTTTTGGCAATGTTTTAATAAGCATGTCTATCTCAAGTCATTACTGTGACCAATCAGCAAACCAGAAATGACCACAGCTCTGCATGTTATGAACAATAACCAAACCTGCTGTTCCCATAGCAATGGCTTCTTCAAAAGCTTCATCTATCCCTGTCTCTGTAACACTACTGCTAATAGATTCTGTGTTTACTCTAGGTGATTCTGTTGATGAGAGATGATAACGAACTCAGTCAGTGGGGGTCATGAGCAGGGTTGTAGCTACGCCGGTCGGCGCCGGTCAGGTCTAACCGGCACTCCCTCTGGCCGACCGGCACCAAACGCAAATTGATGTCTTACCGACCGGCACAAAAAATGTGTGAATATTTCATTAAACAGTAATAAAAGTTTTTAAAAGTTCATGTATTCTTCATTTCTTTGAGTTATTTGCCATTATTTTGAGGACTTTAGTCCATAGATCAATTAAAACATCGTATGATATTATAAAATAAATCTCAGTTTGTAGCGGTACAAACAAATACACTAATTAGCATTTATTTATGACGTCAGGGAAAAGACCTGGAAATCCCCATTATGATTGGTTGTTTGCGCCTGCACGATGAGCTAATGCCACTAGTCTCTACCGCGTGCAAATGATGCGGCGTGCTTGAATGTCGATGTACGTAAATTTCAGGTTGGATAAGCGTGACTTCGTGGCGTCTAGCTTTCCCCGCGATGTGCTCAGCAAAGGGAAAATTATTCACGTCGTCCCTCCGCCCATTCATGAAAAGTTTTGTGAAGCGTTTTTGGAAGTGTTTTGATCAAAATAATTATGTCGCACTCGCGAAAAGTATCACCAGAAAAGTATCTCTTGACCACTAACGCAAGGGGCCGGCAGTGATAGACACGGCAGCCGGGTCAAGCGAAAAGCCGGCAAATTCGAGACATTCTTCTGCGACCACATATTCGTGTTCGAGTACAACTGACCCGGGAACTGATCATGCTACCGAGTCTTCGGCCACTGTGGATTTAGGCCAAAAACTCGGAGCTGCTATGCCTGACGGCCCTGGTTGCTCAAGTGTTACCACCTCATCA
The DNA here is from genome assembly GCA_029582265.1 of Zoroaster sp. YZ-2022. NCBI lineage: Eukaryota > Metazoa > Echinodermata > Asteroidea > Forcipulatida > Zoroasteridae > Zoroaster > Zoroaster sp. YZ-2022. The sequence goes on along the minus strand of CM055816.1, from coordinate 89,996,872 downwards.
AAAAAACAGAAGCTGGCATCTAAGTTTAATAGCGAAAAGTGGACACCTGGTAGGCCATACAGAAGTTTCAGTTTTTCTGAGCCAACATTGTTGTCAATTGCATTGGAGGGCACTCCTTCACATCATAAATTCTTGTATAATACTATGAAAATATCATACTATTATACAAAAAATTATGTGAAAGGTGAGCCCTCCAAATCCATTCTTAAAAGCTAAAACCCAGGAGCTTCGGGGGGCTTCGCCCCCTCGACCACCACCGGGGCGTTGCCCCCGGACCGCACCAGGGGCCCTTCAGCGGGCCCCTGGACCCCCGGCCGTGAGGAGTTGCGCTCCGTTCGCTCCGCTCGCAATCGATAAAATTAGCCGGCACTCAATTTGGTCTGGTGACAACCCTGGTCATGAGCTCTTAGCTCATGGTATGAGGGAAGGGGTGTTATCATGGAAAGGGGTGAGGTAATTGAGGGGTAAAGGAAAGGTTCAGTGTTTGATTTCTTTGCTCATAGTTCAGTTGTTAATTTATCCATAGGTAGTCTCACTGTATGTTATTGATAATTTTGAATTTTTAAAACCAATTAAAATTCCATGGGATCAATGGGATTTGACCACATAGACAGGTGGTGATAATAGACATGTGGTCACAATGTTCAAGTTAGCCAAGGTTCATTTAATTGTAAATTTAACTAACCTATGCAAAGGAGATCTTATAACGCATGGAATAACAGAATGACAGAATTGGCAGAAATATAAACCTTTTTTTACTTTATCAGCAAAACAATGACAAGTTAGACAAAGCACAGGTATAAGAAGGGTTAGAAAAATGTGGAATAAATAAGAGACTATTGCAACAATAGATGACAGCAGACTCAATGGTCCTTGTACATTTTTCTTGTATATTCCGAGTATGAGAATACTACAAAAGGACCAGTTAGTCTGTCCCTACCTAGCATCTCAAAGCTCTCCCATTAAAAAAAAGCAAAGCTTATGTAACACCCTAGATGTAACATTTAGCAAAGCTTATGTAACACCCTAGATGTAACATCCTAGATGTAACATTTAGCAAAGCTTGTGTAACACCCTAGATGTAACATTTAGCAAAGCTTATGTAACACCCTAGATGTAACATTTAGCAAAGCTTATGTAACACCCTAGATGTAACATTTAGAAAACTAATGAAAAAAAATCAAACCACATTAACAACCTGTTAAAGCACCCAGTAACACAAATGTGAGGTGATATTTACTGTGTTTTACCAAATGAATATTCATAAGCAACCTGTTAAATAAAGTGCCAAGAGTAACCTAAACTGTTGGGTGCTGTCTGACAATATGAATATTCATGAGTGCCTCAGGTAACACAAAATGTGGGTTGCTATTTGTGTCTGATAATGTGAATACATGAGAAGCCAAGAGTAACCCAAACTGTGGGATGCTATTTGTGTATGATCATGAATATGAATATTCATGTAGCTCCAAGAGTAACCCAAATTGTGGAATGCTAATTGTGTATGATCATGAATATGAATATTCATGTAGCTCCAAGAGTAATGCAAACTGTGGTTTACTATTTGTGTATGATCATGAATATGAATATTCATGTAGCTCCAAGAGTAACACAAACTGTGGTTTACTATTTGTGTATGATCATGAATATGAATATTCATGTAGCTCCAAGAGTAACACAAACTGTGGTTTGCTATTTGTGTCTGACCATATGAATATTCAAGTTCCAAGAGTAACACAATGCTCTGTGGTGATCATCTCACCTTCCCCATACTCCTCATCATTGACACCATCGTCAAACGATTGGTTTAGTCTGCCTTCTTCAATTAACTTAGTCACATCTTCTTGAACACCATCAGGGGACGGGGGTATTTCTGGGGGCGGAGGAGGTACAAACACTGGCTCTGCAGGTTCGGTGGGGGGAAACATATCAAGGCTTGAGCCTCTGATGATGGAGGCAGGGCGTGCCGGTTTGGTAGGCCTGGGGGGTTTGTCTGTGGTGCAGTTGGCAAATAAAGTAACATGCAATATAAAGCTCCACCTATTCAGTCACTCTTGCACAATAATTCCAGTGACAAAAAAGAAGGTGACAATTCACCCGATATGATGAGCTGTCTTGGACCAGGCAAATTCCCCATGTATGTTAAATGCCCATAATGTTCTAGAATGATACTTTGATGTCACCAAAATGATAGTGCTGAGTTTACTATAGATGTATGTGTACAAAGACCTCTACAACTCCTTAGATTTACTTCAGTGACATCAACTTAAACTTGGGAAAGCTAAATTTGGAGTTTTAGAGGTCTGAGTTTTGTGCAAACATGAAGACAAAAACTCACATAATTGACAAATTGTCAACTTTTTGAGGATGTGTCTATAAGTAAGACTAATAAACCCTTTCATGGTAATATGCGCCATGTTTTTGACGGGGCATAATTGTTTATTTCGAACTCTCGTTGCCGTCTGCGACCCAGTGCTCAAACTTCACGTACATTCCAGACGCGTGCGTGAAGTTCGAGCGCTGGGTCGCAGACGGCAACGAATGTTCAAAATAAACAATTTTGCCCCGTCAAAAACATGGCGCATTTTACCGTGAAAGGGTTTATTGCGGTGATACCATGTGAAATTCTCTATTGAGTAGTAATTAGTTCTGAAAGGAACTGGCCTGGAGGTTCTATAGTCAATCACATATCTGCACAACATACATCTTTGTGTTAGTTGCTAAACACTGAGAAGTGACAAACAAAAAATGAAAGCAACATTCGGACGAGCAGAATATGTTTCGTCTCCTAATTAGTATTATGCAAAAAGAAATGGTACAAAAGGAAGCTTTTCCCTCAAGAAAATCTGAAGATTCCAACTTATGGCTTCAATAAAACAATTTTAAAACAATTTGTTTTATTCTGGACTTGGGGTTTATAACAATTGGTTTTGGTAAAGTAGGGGGTCAAAAGGCTAAAATTGTGAAAGTGTTTGACAAAAGGACAATCTTAAAACTCAACAGAAAAGAAAACAATCTCACAAAAAACATACATTTTAGGTACATGTATTCATGTACAGCATGTGCAAAAGAACATTCATAGAAAATGAAAATGGAGGAGACTATTCAGATTATTAAAACTAATTAGGCCTGCTGGCATTCCAAAAAAGGTACCAATAATTTATAATCACCAACTGAATGAATTTTGTGAATGAAACATGTGAGGGTAACTAAACTACCAAATGACTGATGTACCCATCAATGATAAGACTCACAAACCTTCTTGGACTGATGATACACCTTGCTTCATCTGCTCAACTTCTTGAGAATCTGTAACATGAACATCAACATCATTCCCTTCATCAAGCTTGACCTCAGATCTCAGTGGAGGAGATGTGGGTCGAGGTGGAGATTCTGAATGAGTATCACTATCAAGAGATTGCGTCCTCCGTGGTGGCGATGTTGGTCTAGGTGGAGGTGGGGCACGCCGCTTTCTCAAGGTGTTAGAACTCGCTAGCATTGACTCCTGATCTTGCTTCTCTTCATCTGAAGCACCAGTGAGGTGTTTCCCTGGAGGAGGGGGTGGAGCTGGCCGACGTTTCTTCAAGGTGTTGCTATTAATGTCTTCTTGTTCCTGAGATGATGCAGGCTGGGCATCTACTGATGGAGCTGATGCATGTGAGGAGGGGAAGGTGTGACGCCGAGAACGCTGCTCTAATGTTTCAGATGAGGTAACATTCATGGATGATGCCTCTGGGATACCCCCTCCACCACCAAATTCATACTTTAAGAAAAAAAGAGTCAAATACTAAATTTAAAAAACTGTTTAACAGAAAATAAGAATGTAAGAAAACAAACACAAAGGAGATTTTTAATATAAAATAAATATTGCAAACATACCTCTTTCTTTTTCTTCGTAATTCTCCCAAAGAAACTCCCTTTTTTCTTCTTTGGTTCTGGCATGAATTCAAGTTCACTTCCTTCAGATGAGAACAAAATAATAATATTTAAATAATATTTAAAATTCTTATAAATTTGCATTCATTATAACTAATCTTACAAGGGTTTTCAGGATATTCCCTTTCAAGAAATAGTTAAGTGAAAATCATACATGCTACTTTGAACAACCTTTCTGTTTTGTACAAAAAACTGCCATCCAACAATTATTTGTAATTATTTGTAATAAAGTTTATGTTATGAACTACAGGATTCTGACATGAAACATACCTGCAGGATGACCCTTTGCATCTACAAGCAAGAATTCAATGATTCCTGTACTCTCTAAGGTTTGGCTGAGGTCAAATGGCTCATGAGGACGATTGATAAGTCTCAAGGAATGGCTACTCAAATCAACTCCTCTCTCATCACATATACGAGGAAGTAGTTCCTGGAGAGTTTTCTCAGGGTCGACTCGGAGAATCATTTTGTGATTTTTGCTGGACACAATGGTGATGCGAGTGGTTTGCTGGGATACAGAGAAAGTAAGTTCAAAATAAAGATAAACCATCTTTATTCAGCTCAATTTTATTAAACATTTTTCAATACTGTGTACATACATGTCCAACAATTTATTTGTGAGAATGTCATCAAGTGCCAATACAATAGTGCTGGATAAATTTGACATAAATTATAATAATTATAATAATCTTAAAGAGAATACATCCATCAATTTATCTCACCTCATAAACTGCATATTTCTTATCCTCTTCTTTCTTGTAAACAAATAGCTCCTTTTGATTCCTTGGGATGACGTAGACAGTGTCACCAACTATATCCCCTAACATCTGGCTTGATTTCAACTGCAAAAATCATATCATACTATTTATATATTACTGTCCTAGATACTAATGGGTTCTTGAGACAATCTGTCACCAATTAATAATAATAATAATAATAATAATAATAATAATAATAATAATAATAATAATAATAATAATAATAATAATAATAATAATAATAATAATAATAATAATAATAATAATAATAATAATAATAATAATAATAATAATAATAATAATAATAATAATAATAATAATAATAATAATAATAATAATAATAATAATAATAATAATAATAATAATAATAATAATAATAATAATAATAATAATAATAATAATAATAATAATAATAATAATAATAATAATAATAATAATAATAATAATAATAATAATAATAATAATAATAATAATAATAATAATAATAATAATAATAATAATAATAATAATAATAATAATAATAATAATAATAATAATAATAATAATAATAATAATAATAATAATAATAATAATAATAATAATAATAATAATAATAATAATAATAAAGATTTGTAGCGTGCACGTATCCACCCTGCTGGGCACTCAAGGCGCGGAAACAAAGAAAAAACATGAATACAAACAATTACATCAACTGTAAAGATTGCAGAGGCTTAACAAGAGCAAACCGACCTTTATTAATATTTATATATGCATCACCGCCCATAATATCCATCACTGTGTTCTGATTGCTGCAGAGCATGTTTACCTCTCTGGATATACAGTATTGCCAACCTTTTAACATTTTCACGCATGACAGTTCTTAATGCCCAACACCCTGTGCAGTCATGCATAATCATCCATGAATAAAAAAAAAAAAATAAATAAAATTGTATTAATTAACCAGTTCGCGTCGGTAATAAAAAAGTTTTTCTGGGCCCCTGTGTGGGTTTCTTTTCCCCACACAAACACGTTAATGGAAGCTTCCACAGCGCGTGGCCACGTCTACCGAGCATGTCACTGTACACTCGGCTCGTTGCCACATCAACCGAGCATGCATACAAATATTCCGGAGTTTCCTCTGGCGTGTATAGATGCTCTCCGATCCGTGGTGCAAAAAAAAATTGTGTGTATACACGGCCTCCGACAAGAACTGGTTAAATATTAAAACAGGTCTAAAGTGTTTGCAAAACACCCCTGAACTTTGATGTCTGCTTAATTTGAACAATAAAAAAAAAGAACTCCATTAAAATTTTTTCTCTTGTATATTTTAGTTTATACTTTCACTTAAAATTTGATGAAACACTGACCTTCCAACACGATAAGCACTATTTTCTGTTGGTTTTGGCACATTACTGCAGAACCTTTTGCAGTTTTATAAAGGAATGTTCAACTAGATAGATTCTATTTTGAGGAAATATTTCCCAGTTGAATAATGGCAGGACAAATAAAACACCTGTGACAAGCTTACATGAATAGGGGGGTCCTTAGTCCTTGCAGCAGGCTGAGCGATTATATGACCTGTTGGATTGAGTTTGTTTTTGGATGAGACCATGATGAGCAGATCCAAGATTGGTGTGCTGTAAATGAAAGATTGATATTTAACATACATGAAACAGTGTAAGAACAAGAGGAAGGGGGTAGGGTTGGAGGGAGCTAATGCAATATGCAATCCATGGGGTTTAGTCAGGCATGTATGTTTGTTTCTGTACATTATTATCGAAAAGTTTGATTGTCCATTGCCGACTCCCAGACCCTATAGTTGAGGTGGTTTATTTGAGATCCAAGATGTTTAAAGGTGGCAATTATTATATAAATAATGGATAACACTTTTGTGGAACAATTTCCTCAAAGGCATCGATGATTCTTTACCACCTTGAAATATTATCTCATGTTTAAAACAAAAATGCCATGACAGGTGATTAAACTGAGATCGGGGGGTCTTAAAACTTTCAATAAATATGAAACAAAAATACTTTTAAATGTCTTCTTACTCTTTTGCAACAGATGCCTTGATTACTTTGTCTCCTGGTAACACCAATGTCAGTTGTCTTTCTCCAACTCCTTGAGGAGTACTACCAGCATCTCCAAGGCTGCCATTATTCTTTAAGACATCTTTCTCATGTTCAGATTGAGAACCATTCTCAGTTTCATTGAATGAGGACCTCTTGGTTGGTGGTGGTGGGGCACGGCTCCGTTTTGATCTGTAATCAAGACAAACATTTAGAAAATAAAAATAATATTAATAATAATAATGTAGACTTATATAGCGCACATATCCACCAAACTGGTACTCAAAGCGCATTATATTATTATCCCTGCTCATCAGGCGCATAAATCATTCCTGAAACCATCTCAGCTCCCTGGGGAGTATACAGCTCAATTGCTGCCATTACAGCGCACATAGGGCTAATCAAACACAACAACCAACTCTTCCCTCACAGGTACCCATTTACCCCTGGGTGGAGAGAAGCAATTATGGTAAAGTATCTTGCTCAAGGACACAAGCCATGGTCGTTGGGATTCGAACCCACATTATGACGACTCAGCCATCAGAACACAAATCCGACGCACTAAACCGCTCGACCATAGCACTCAACATTTATGAGAATTTAGAACTTAAGTGTTTACTTGTCAAAAATATTAAACACCTCATAAGATAAAATGCTATGCTATTTTTTTAAAACTTGTTTGTACAAGTTATTATTATTAACCCTCCTACACATGGAGGCCACTCCAATCCACAAAATTCTTGAGCAACCTTCAGTACGTACATGTACAAGCCTGCTGTCCTTTCCAAGTAATCTTACGAAATCAACTGTGTGCCACCCAAGGCCACTGTAAATGTTTGAACATATTAGTATGGTCTGCAGTGTATTGATGGGAGACCACTTTACCCTGTAATCTCAGTGGTGTGACAGTGCACAGAAGGATAACCATAGGAGGCCACTGGCAACAGCTAATGGATTGGAGTGGCCTAAATGGGTGGTTTCAAAAATTGCACTGATTGTAGGAGGGTTATTGTTTGACTAGCATCTTTCATTGTAATTATGTAAATGCCAAATCTTTGCAGCTTGTTTTTTTACAACTTGTTTACTCTTTTTACCCAAAGCATGCTTGATTTACTGATGGAACAATAGCACAAAAATCTTTTATTATGGTTACATTTTGTAATAAAAGACTCCTACATAAAACACTTACACTTGATGAGTAGGGAGTTTGGAAGCAGTCTCTGTAGACATTTTGAAACTTGTGTATTTCAGCTCAAAGGAGAAAGATTGTATTGTGCCTATTACATGTCCCTTGTTGGTTTACTAGGAAGTCTGGAAACTACTAACAAGTGTATTTAACTCCAACCTGTATAAGGATCAAATGAATCATAATTATACATGACAGAAGACAAGTTCACCCTCCTGTTCTTGTATTCAGCCATACATTTATTTCTAAGATTAACCCTCCTATAGGTTTAACAATCAAAGACACTCAAAATGTGTATGTACATGTAACTCCCAACCCATTGACTTTGTGCAGTGCACTCAAATATATGCCTGGACATGTGGCTAGGATAGGTCAAACCAAAACCACTCGACAGTACATACACAGCTCTGTGTGACTCTGTGATTTGACCTACCAATTGGCAATGCAACCAAAAATACTCAAGTGACTGTCTGTGGGTGCGGTGCTAACTGGGCCAAATTTCATCCTGGCCATAGGAGGGTTAACTTCACTTTCCCCAAACTAGAAAACACATCACAGCACGACAGTATTTACATATACAATCCATGTGTGGGCAAATGACACAGTTGACCACACATTGCACAAAGCACGCCTCTTTCATACTGAACAGAAAGGCAAATATTCAATCACAGGGTCACATACCTGTTCTGTTAATATTCAAAGTAGCAATTATCCAAATTTAAGTTCGCATGGCTATGATTCATACTAGTTATTATATTTGAACTCCAGTGGAAGTTGTGAAATGTATTGCATTGTACGAGGATTCCTTACTGGAACACTGTACTGGGTGTATTCCTATACACAGAAAAATAGTTTAATTGTGTGGGTTTTTCCCCAATCATAAATTGTACACGCATGTATATCTAGGTCAATGAATGACACTGTACAGTACATGAATATGTTACAAGTAAATCTTAGTAAAAACCTGTAAGTCCAGTTTTTGTCTCCTTGGAACCTTATTTAGAGGGTGTCATGATCAAGCCTATCACGCATGCGCGATAATTATGCCATTATAAGCGTATTGGTTAATACACAGATTTGTTTTGCCATTACATCTCCACATGTTTTATCTAGGTCATCCACGTCTCCGCAAGTTTATCTCTCAGATACCCCGACTAAAAGGTACAACAGAGGGTCACTAAACAAAAGCTAATTGTGGTGAGAATAATTGGAGTTAAGGTTACTAGGCATCCTCGGGCATTACATGTAATTGGTCAAAATTCAACAGCCGGCAATAAAACTTTCTGATTGGCCAATCACATAAGAAGAGCAGCTGAACACACTTTGCGTAAAAATCACATTATCTCCAACAAGCTTGATAAATATAACTTATATTATATACTCATATTTGCTCTGTCAGGGACACCATGTGAAATTCTCTATTGAGTAGTAATTAGTTCTGAAAAGAACACAATTGTGTTATAAATAACACAATTGTGATATAAATAAACAAGATTGATATAATTGAACATTAACCCTCCTACTTCTGGTACCTTTTTCATACAAGTTGATCCACCATTTGAAACCATTCGCTTTTGTGGTTTTGAATGGTGAAATAACTGTGTACAGTATTGATTCCCCCAAATGGTTTTGAATGGTAGGTCAGCTAATACAAAACCTTGTTTGGATCTTTCCAAATGGTAGTACAGCTAATACAAAACCTTGTTTGGATACTTCTAAGTGGTGAATCAATGGACCCTCTATGCATTTGAATGGATTTGAATGGTAGTAAAGCTTGCTACCAACACTGTTCAAATGGTATCACCGTGTGTGTACAAAACCAATGGGCATTTTGGTAAATGGAAATTTTGAATGGTTTCAAATGGTCAAACAGTAGGAGGGTTAAAAAACGGATCAACAAAATATTATTATAACAATGATGACAATATTACCAACAATAATAAAGAATTTACGAGTGTTTTTGCTCTTCCATATGACATACATATGAAACAATAACTTCACAAACATGTATGCACTTGTATGAAGCAGCAGTTTACTGTATGCATCACCATGGTCATTGCCTAATAGCTAGTATTAAATTTTATAGTCAACCATGAGCGCACATTGTATTGTATTACAGTATGAATATAATCTACATAGGTGTGTATACCTGTACACAATAGTGCATATGTACATGTACATGTACATTCCTTTCTGTCAGTTAGTATTGTGTAAATTTAATGCGTTGGTTTGGTGGACAAATAGATTTCCAACAACTTCACTGTGTGGTGCAATATTCATACTGAATCTGTGACTACAATATGGAAATGAGACTCTGTGTTTGGGAATCAAAAATCACTTTGCTCTTTGTACCACAATTTATAATAAAAATACTTAAGCCAGCATTCCATCCTGTTACAGTGAAAATAAATGTAAACATGCCAGACTAAATGAATTCAGACTATGTATAAACTATATGTCCTGCCACCCCATCCTGATCAGAGAACAAAAAACAGTGATTTTAGAAAATAAAGTGATGGAATACACATGTACTTTATGTCACAAAATAAATTACTTTAACCCTCCTACTGATAGACCATTTGAAACCATTCAAAATTTCCACTTTCAAAAATGCCCATTGGTTTTGTACACACATGGTGATACCATTTGAACAGTGTTGGTAGTGCAAGCTTTACTACCATTCAAATCCATTCAAATCCATTCAAATGCATCGAGGGTCCATTGATTCACCACTTAGAAGTATCCAAACAAGGTTTTGTATTAGCTGTACTACCATTTGGAAAGATCCCAACAAGGTTTTGTATTAGCTGACCTACCATTCAAAACCATTTGGGGAAATCAATACTGTACACAGTTATTTCACCATTCAAAACCACAAAAGCGAATGGTTTCAAATGGTGCATCAACTTGTATGAAAAAGGTACCAAAAGTAGGAGGGTTAATAAGGGAAGGTACAACACTGGACAGGTACATGTAATTACTAAAATATTATCCATTTATAAGCTAACTTGATGTGAAGTTGGTAGAAGTTCCAATCAATTTTTACACCTGAAGTTAGTTTTGAGCTTAAAATGTTATTCCAAGTGCATGAATTCCATTTCTGAGGACACAGAACACAAATTCCCCTGTGAGACATGTGAGAGGGCAAATTGTTGGACCCAAATCTTTCCTGGGGTCCACAGTGACTATGGCAACAGCTAAGCTTTGAACTCAATTCAAGGCCAACACAAACATAAATACCAAACACTTTACTAAAAACAGAATCAATTGAGCCAATGAAGTCGTGAACCAATTATGTTTTTCCATTGCACAATTCACTGTACATCTGAACATCACATGCATTTATAATGTACAAACTCAAAGACATTACTCTACAGTAATCTTGATATTGAATTCATTTTCTTTCTATTTCATTTGTTATAAAGTGTTTGTATAATTGCTTTGATATTGATGTTCACAGGTATATTAAAGTTAACACTAGACATGTCGAAACTATTAAATTTCATCACCAGAGATCAAGAACAAATGCTTTACATCATTCACTCTTCTCCAGATTTCCTAGATTGTGGGAAGGTCTGCCTTTAAATCTTAAGGAGTTAATCATATCTGGTTTATTACCTTTCATAACTGAACTGCGTAAACATATCCTGTCCCCAGGTACAAATTTAGACTTGCCAGCATAACACTTTGTACTAATGCTTTATGTTCCTTTTTGTCGTTTTATTTTGTTTGTACTTGTTTTTAATCTCTTGGATTGATTTTTATTTGGCTTTTTATATTATATTATATTTTATTATATTGTTTGATTATGTTTGGCAGCATTATGGAGAGCCACTAGATTGTGATTTGGTTCGCATTTTGGTAATCCTACAGGGGTGCTGTCAACATTTTGTCATGTTTACCTTCTTTTCATCATGTATATGTATTTTATTTTTTTCTCAAATTGTTTTTTTACCATTGTGTTTGTGATTGTTTCTGCCCTGTGAAATAATAAATGATATGAAATGAAATGAAATATGATTATTTTCACGTTTTACTGAGCATGGCCTTTTAATTATGTTTGGCCATGGTATTTTGGTTTGACATGTTCTTTCTTTAATTGTTTGTTTATGATCATAAATATAATCTTGTTAGTTAGAATGTACATGTGCTAGTATGTAAAATGATTTACATTTTGCAGTATTAATCCTCCTACTATTGATGCACTTTAGTGGGAAGTTGATACAGATGTCAAAACCAGTCAACTGCCTGTTTTGACTGTTGACCCAAATGTGCACACAGGGGCATTTTTGACTCATTTTTGCTGTCATTTTGACCACCCTGAACAATACCAGACAATACTTTTACCAGTCAACTCGGTCGAATCATTTTGACCTGAAAATGTACTTACTACATGCAAGGTTTGACTTTTAAGTGCACTAGATATACCTTGGGAAGTATATCAAAATTTTGACTGATTTTGACCCTTGTAGTAGTAGGAGGGTTAATAATAATAATAATTTGGACTTATATAGCGCACGTATCCACCAAACTGGTGCTCAAGGCGCATTATATTATTACCCCTGCTCATCAGGCTCATAAATCATTCCTGAAACCATCTCAGCTCCCTGGGGAGTATAGAGCTCAATTGCTGCCATTACAGCGCATATAGGGCTAATCAAACACAATAACCAACTCTGCCCTCACAGGTACCCATTTACCCCTGGGTGGAGAGAAGCAATTATGGTAAAGTGTCTTGCTCAAGGACACGAGCACCATGGTCGCGGTTGGGATTCGAACCCACATTCTGACGACTCAGCCATCAGAACACAAATCCGATGCACCAAACCGCTTGACCATGGCACTTTTACTCTCGCTCTCACTGGAAGTCTTCACAGCTTTGTTTACATTCTTGCCCACATATTTTTTATTAAAACCCAACTGAAATAAACAGTAGTTTATGCAATCTTACGCTTCTATAAACTGCAAAGTCTGCACAACAACACAAAGCATGAACATTTCATTTTTCAAGCTGCACATTCTCCTAACCAGTTCGCGTCAGAGGCCGTGTATACACGCAATTTTTGTTTGCACCACGGATCGGAGAGCGTCTAAACACGCCATAGGAAACTCCGATATATTTGTATGCATGCTCGGTTGAGCCACGCGTGTACGGTGACATGCTCGGAAGATGTGGCCAAGGGCTGTGGAAGCTTCCATTAACGTGTGTGTGGGAAAAAGAAACCCGCACAGGGGCCCAGAAAAACTTTTTTATTCCCGACCCGAACTGGTAAAAAGGGAAATAAACATTTGTTAAAATTGCAGGAAAGAATGTAGAATACAACTGCCACTTTTCTATCCATGACAAATACCAAAGATTTTTCTTTAAAAGATGATAGAGGACACATTTAACCCTAACCTTCCCAAATCCTCTTTGCTAAAGTGAGGGATTTTGAAGGATTGAGGTTACATGCTACATGCTCTTTGCTAAAGTGAAGGATTTTGGAGGATTGAGGTTATTACTAGGCATACTTGCCTTACTATGGTACATGTACATCCATGTTTGTTGTAGTGATTGCAAGGTCAGTGCTTGGGTCAGTGAACACTGTTTATTGCTCCATGCATGCAGGGAGGGTCCCTGGCCATGTACATGTATCACAGATTAGAAACACGTGTGCATACATGCCATGTGCTTGCTTTACTACTGAAGGATTTTGGAGGATTCAGGTTATGTGTTTACAAGCAAATGGGCCTAGGGAGTTAGGGTTAAGGAGAGGACAGTGTAGTCAAGTGATACTGGAAACAACATTTCGGGAGATTTTGAGCAATGAATGTATGTACATGTAGATCCATTGAGCTGTTGGCCATTTTGTCATCGGCTAAAAACACATGCTTAGTCCTTGAACATTGTGCACAAGTGGCAGTTGAAATCGACATTCTTTACAAAGTGTGCAGAGTGGATCCTAGATTATTACAGATACAGCATCCATGTTCCACAATAGGTGCAATAGGGACAAATCATTTGTTAACCCCATTCTTGGGCCAATACACTGGACTCCCTCCATATCCTAAGCCCTAGCCCCACATGTACAAAAAAGGATTTTTCAACTTTTGATCTGCTTATTATTACAGTCTAAAGATTTGTGACTAATTCAGCTTGCCCAAGCAGACACTTTTTTAGTTTTGACCTGTTTGCTGTTGTGAGATCGGTAATTTTGTTAAAATTTTAATATTAATATTATTTTTTAAATTTCAAAAATGTTTTAAAAATTTCATGAAAGTGAGCTATCCCAGAATAACAGATTTTATGCCAAATGTGTCTGCTTGGGCAAGGTTACCTTATCACTAAGTTTTAGGTTGTATTAATTAGCAGATCAAAAGGTGAAAAAAGAGACAAATGTGGTGTTATATAGGCCAGGGCCAAGGATACAGAGGGAGTCCAGTGTACTGGCCCTAACGTTAGAATGGGGCTAACAGTTAATCATTTGTGCAATTCTACCTCCATCATGGACTATGCACTTATTCAGTACCGTTATGCACAACAGTCAACATAAAAAATAATTAGACAACATCTCCACACAGTTCCCCACCCTAATGAATCTTTGCACCCTCAAACAAAGTCAAAAGATCTTGCACAGCCAGGACAGGTACACATTGTACACTGATTAGGCTTTACGCAGTACACATATTCCTCCATATTAATACACATTGTACTACTGTTCATAATGTAATTTGTAATGTCAACATTCCATATTATGAGTAATGGTGGGAAAGTCGTACCGCAAGTGAGTAAATTACATTTGGGGATGTACATGTACGTGACAACAATGTTCTTCGTTTTCAGCTCGTACTGTCGAAACCACCGCCTTTCGAAATTACATAAAATATCTCTACTTACCAGCATAAATTGAGATATAAATGTTAGTTACAGCAAAACATGATTCCTAAATCAGAGAAAAAACTTTGGCAGGAGTTGTGATTTCAGAGTAATAAACTTTGCTTGCTAGTTTCTGCCTTCGGTCGGTCGGTGGCCGGCCGAGATTAAACGCTTCTTCAATCGCCCATAAATTACATACAACATGTACATACGGGTGTTTGGTCATGCGTACGTTTTGCGAGTATTACGTTCCCTGGTTCCCTCAAGAAACCTGTTATTACATCATAATAAATGCGAATGTAAAGGCAAAATACAATGATTACCAGCTATATGCCCAATGTACCGCGCCCGCAAGTATATCATCCTGTCTTCTTTAATATAGTAATTAATAATTGACAGAAATATTACCAGTCTGAAAGTTGTGCACGAAGGTCGCGCCGTGGTTCGTTTGTTGACGTCTAGCTACGTCTATGAATTCAATCACCTGTAGTTGTACTACGTACATTGTAAGTATTTGTCAGGTGGGTGCATGTACAATGCACGTAACGTGGGATCCCATAGTCTAGAGAAATTATAATTATGATTATGGTAAAAACATGACAATGGACCTTCCGAACTGATAAACTGCATGCACATGCACACACATGTTTCATATATGTTTATATTATTATATTACCACACAGTAGTGATTATCAGCTAATATTATTATTATAATAACTAACTTGTCTAACAAGTAAATTGAGTTAGCCACTGCAGTACTTGTCCACATGTGTTAACGTTTGACTTCCTTGAAGCGAGATCAAGTTCACAGCAGGTGGTTCAATCTTGATCTTCAGTGTTCCTTTCCTCCATACCATAATTTCATGTTTCTTAGCCCCGCACCATCAAACAGATAGTATTTCAAAACAAATTAATATTTTTTAATCTTCAGTGAAAAATGATGGATTAAATCTGTTTGACCATCTCAGTGATAAGATTAAGAATTAATACATTTACATTGTTTATACAGAAATTGCAAGAGATTAAATCTGCCATGGCATCTGTAGTTGATTGTTTCCATGACGACAGTGATGAGGATGAGCATGATGCAATTAGTGATGTACAGTGGAGTAAACTTAAATCCGCGCATATGAAGGTAAATCGCATATATGTGTGATGAGCATGATCATCAATAATATGATTTTGAGGTCATAATCATTGCTAAGTATTCAAACAGAGGTGGTCTTCCCCCAGTCCTTTGTCATGTGAAAGGCATGTTTACGGCGGGAAAACGAAAAATGAAAAAAAAAATCTCGGGAAAACGAAAAATGAAAAGAAAAAAAACTCAGGAAAACGAAAAATGAAGAAAAAACAATCTCGGGAAAACGAAAAATGAAAAAAAAAAATCTCGGGAAAACGAAAAATGAAAAATAAAATTCTCGGGAAAACGAAAACAATTTTTTTTCGCATGTCACTTCCTGGGCTCCGTACATGTTCATATGCAATTTTAATTAAAATTATTAAAAGCTCGGAATGGTGAGGCCTAAATGTTTTTGAATAAGTGAATATTTGGTAAAAAGCATCCAGCCCAGCAAATTTCATCATACCTCTATTTTCTTATAAAAAAAAGTTATATTATTTTTTCTGCTGTCACCACAGGAAGGTTTCAGAGATGGTTACAGCGCTGGACAGGAGGCTGTATTACAGCAAGCATTCAATACAGGTTTTGCACATCAAGTCAAGATAGATACTCATGCTGCATTCTATAAAGGAATTCTAATGTATGTTCATCACACAGTAGTAGAAAAGTGACAGGGAATACAGTCACTACACACCAGTTATCAAAGTCCACTGGAGTGTCAAAACAGAATGTATACTGAGACGCAATAGAAACTTACTACTTGTTTTGGAATAGCATAAAAAATTGTAATGGTTCAAAATAAGACAACACAACAATTTGGATTAGAAATGTTGGCATTTTATTGAGGAAATGTCCACGTTTTGTCCACTGTACTCGATCCCATCTGTATCCACTTCACCGCGAGTGCACATATTACATTTGTGCATTGTGATTACTGATAATTTAAGGTCGAAAAAGTGGTAAGTTTCTATTGCGTCTCAGTATACATTTATGTAACGACTTGAAATCTAAATTATAATCCCCTTTTCCCCCTTTTTAAAGATTGCTGACAAACTAAGAGGCCACTCTTCAATGTGGGAAAGTTTTTGAGTTCACTTTAAATTTATGCTCTAGTATTGTGTAAAGATCTGTCACCCCACCCTCACCCCAACCCCAACCACTTTCAAGAAAGCTTACAACAAAGTTAGTCCAGCAATCAAACCCACAACCTCCCTATAACCTACTAAATATGTATTTAGCCTGGTGGCTAGCTATAGTTTGTTCTATAAGGTGTTGCGTTGTATTATCCTGTATTCTTCTTTTTCCCACTTATCTTTCAGGGCTTTGAAGATATATTCAGAGAAGCTAAGAAACACTGAAGACCCTAAGGTTGGTTTGAGTGCCGAGGATGCATCAAGAATTGAATCATTACTTGGTCTGCTTGAAACTGTCACAAAGAATACAAGTTCATCTCAATTGATTCCAACAGAAATTATAAAGGCAAAGGAACTTTCTAAATTGGATTTCAAAGAGGACGTAACAGAACAGGATATGAATTTAGAAAGCTCTGAAGAACACACGAAAGAGAAACTTAAACAAATGGTTTCTAATGTCAAAGTTGAGAATATTAGCACTGCCATTGGAGGAACCATTGGTCATGATGGCTGTTGCACAGATTCAAACCCCTCTGGAGTAAATGAAAGAACAGTATGTTCAAAAGGTGATTTTGATAAGACCAAAGCTGACACTTGTCATAAGGGAAGCTGTTGTAAGGCAACACACCCCTCTGGAAATAATTGCATGACAAGTATTTCAGAGGGTGGAGTTGCAAATGAAGGAGCATCTTGTTGCAAAGAGAACCAGAATGAGAAAAAAAATTGTAATTGTGTCGAATCTAACCCCTCTGGAAAACATTTTCAAGTACATAACACAGAGGAAGATGTTAAAGATGATGGAAAATCCTTTCTAAAACTAGACTATTGTAAACAGGAAAATTTATCATCAGAAGTAATTACTGAACTTGATCAAGACATTTTAATGAGGGACGCTTATAATAAATGTCAACGTCTACTGATGGAGCTAGGTATTGACCCAGTGCTTAATGTTTTAAAATTTGATTAAAATCAGTTGGAGGAATCTTACAATAAAACATTCTTTGTCTTCTCAAACCTTTTATTCTTTATGAAACCACAACAAAACATGAAAAATGATAATTTAATATAAATTAGTTATATATATTTTCCTGATAAGACAATGAAAAAATGGACTCGATTATATATCTAAAATTTATAATTTATCTAAATTTAGTGTTCTTGAAGTATACTATTTTAAAATTACACAAGTTGTATTAGTAAACACGTTTTTCTGGAAGCGGTGATATGTTTATCTATGGTTTAGGGATCAAATAAATCTGGTACACTTACACTACTGGATCTTATTTCACTAATGTCTGACAAACATTGGTCCACATAAATGTGACCCGAGTGTCTATAAACTGTAGACATTTTCTAACATCCTTTTTGGAACATACTTTCATAGAACTGTATGGAATTGAACATTGTTAGCACCTATGTGATGTGGACATTTGACAATGGCCCTTTGTTCATCCAAGTTTTATACTGATAAAAACAATGACACTGAATCCCATATACCCACACATTTATCATTTTATAATGAAGAGGAGATACTTGGCCTACAATATGTGATAATCACTTATCAGCATGTACGGGTTCCTAAGCTCACACAGAATTATATTAAAAATACAAACATTAAAAAATTAGAATAAAACAGTTGTTAAAAATCTGTAAATAAAATATTGTATAAACAAAAATAGTCTAACAATGATATAATTCTTGCCAGCCAGTCACCACCTCAGATGGGGTGGGTGTATTGGTTATTTGTTGTTTACAAACATCCTCCCATTATTTACTTAACCCACCCCCAACCCAATATTTTATGCAAGCCTTGTCACTGGGAATGTCTCTGAATTGTCACCATTGACCACATTTTTTTACAACAGGATCTAAGAAGAATGGGTGAACATCTGACAAATGAATATGATACATGGAAGGTGGTAATACAAAACTAGCAATTTCACCAATGAAAAAGTACATCATTATACATGTGATATTTACTGAATAAAATGTGCTCATTGAATGTTACCAAGAACATATGTCAGAGCTATATGATAGTTCAAAGGGTCTAAATAATTAATTTCCTATTCAAATGGCAATTTTAAACCGTCCATGCTTGAAGCATCTATGTGCTTTTCATGAGCTTATAATATACATACACATTAACAGATATAACTCCATCATCATCATTCACCCTGATGTGAAACACTGCTTCAATCTGCACAATTGTCAATAGAATGTCCTAACTGACCACAAACTTTTCTGACCGTTCAGGTAGATGATGATTGCACAACACACACCAGCAGTGTTTAATTTTGAGGTTAAATGTTGTTTATAAGTGTACATATGTATACATAAATAAGCTCACATAAGGCTTAACCCTCCTACTTCTGGTACCTTTTTCATACAAGTTGATCCACCATTTGAAACCATTCGCTTTTGTGGTTTTGAATGGTGAAATAACTGTACAGCATTGATTCCCCCAAATGGTTTTGAATGGTAGGTCAGCTAATACAAAACCTTGTTTGGATACTTCTAAGTGGTGAATCAATGGACCCTCTATGCATTTGAATGGATTTGAATGGTAGTAAAGCTTGCTACCAACACTGTTCAAATGGTATCACCATGTGTGTACAAAACCAATGGGTATTTTGGTAAGTGGAAATTTTGAATGGTTTCAAATGGTCAAACAGTAGGAGGGTTAATAAGAATGCATCTATGACATGAACTTTAAATCTTTACTAATATTATTGATTATTCAAGTTTAATATATTTTACTGCTATTTATATATTTCATTTGATTTTCAAAAATCTATCACATGAGTACCACAATTGATGGTTTCCTTGGATGGTAAAAAGTATCTTGACTTGACTGTAAATAAATAGAGAAAAATAATCAATTTGTTCTTTTTAAGTTATTAACTATGATTACCAGTGAGAATCTGATATTATTCGTCATGATGATGAATATCTAATATGATCAGATCTTGCTATGACGGCTTGCGGACCGTGGATCTTCTCTGCTCGTTTTTCAAATGCCTTCACCATTTTCTTCACAACTTCATCAAAGAAAATGGTGGAGAGGTGTGAATGGAGAGCGGAACGGAACTCAAAGGACACCTGACAAAACAGGAACAGATCATTGTTAATACTAGCAAATTAACTAGGAAGAAGAATATAACAATACAGTATCAGCCTGCGTCAGTCTTAACAGACTATGCATAGAGTATATTGGTGTGCCATGGTCAAGTGGTTTAGTGCATCGGATTTGTGTTCTGATGGCTGAGTCGTCAGAATGTGGGGTCGAATCCCGACCGCGACACTTGTGTCCTTGAGCAACGTACTTTACCATAATTGCTTCTCTCCACCCAGGGGTAAATGGGTACCTGTGAGGGCAGAGTTGGTTCTTGTGTTTGATTAGCCCTACATGCACTGAAATGGCAGCAATTGAGCCGAGATGGGAGCTGAGATGGTTTGAGGAATGATTAATGAGCCTGATGAGCAGGGGGTAATAATATAATGTGCCTTGAGCACCAGTTTGGTGGATACGTGCGCTATATAAGTCCACATTATTAGGTGTTCGGGTATATGCCCGAAACACCTCTTGTTTTTGTTCGGTTTTTTATTTTTTTTATTTTTTATTTTTTTACTTCTTCTTCTTCTTCTCCCCCATCTTGTCCGCAAACAAAAACACACTTGCAAACTTCACATGAACTTGAAACTTGGCATGTACTTAGAACTTAACAAGTACAATGTAGATGAAACTCGAGTTGTGAGTGACCCCGATTTGACCTTACTTCCTGTCCAAACCGGAAGTCAAAGTTTAATATTTAAAAAAAATCATATCTCAACAACCACAAGAGGTAAATTCACAATTTTTGTACCATTATACAGATTGTTAATTGTCGAAAAATATTTACACAAAGGTGACCCCAATTTGACCTTACTTCCTGTCCAAACCGGAAGTCAAAGTTTAACATTAAAAAAAATCATATCTCAACAACCACAAGAGGTAAATTCACAATTTTTGTACCATTGTACAGATCGTTAATTGTCGAAAAATATTTACAAAAAGGTGACCCCAATTTGACCTTACTTCCTGTCCAAACCGGAAGTCAAAGTTTAATATTTAAACAAAATCATATCTCAACAACCACAAGAGGTAAATTCACAATTTTTGTACCATTATACAGACAGATCGTTAATTGTCAAAAAATATTTATACCCCAATTTGACCTTACTTCCTGTCCAAACCGGAAGTGAAAGTTTAATATTTAAAAAAATCATATCTCAACAACCACAGGAGGTAAATTGACATTTTTGTACCATTGTACAGATTGTTAATTGTCAAAAGTATTTACACAAAGGTGACCCCAATTTGACCTTACTTCCTGTCCAAACCGGAAGTCAAAGTTTAATATTACAATAATTTCTAAATTCAGTATTGTATTGTATTCAAATAAACTTCTCGCGAGAACTTCAACAGACGTTAACATTTGACTTCTCCAACACTTCGAATTGATGACGTAACCATTTTAACTTCAACCGAACACCTTGTTTTTGTTGTGACAAAAACTTATATCTAGTTATTATTATTATTATTAGGTGTTCGGGCATGTGCCCGAAACACCTATTGTTTTTGTACGTTTTTTTAGGTGTTCGGGTATGTGCCCGAAACACCTATTGTTTTTGTTCGTTTTTTTTTACTTCTTCTCCCCCGCGACTGTCCGGTAACAAACACATACTTGCAAACTTCACATGAACTTGAAACTTGACATGTACTTAGAACTTAACAAGTAGATGAAACACGAGTTGTGAGTGACCCCAATTTGACCTTACTTCCTGTCCAAACCGGAAGTCAAAGTTTAATATTTAAAAAAATCATATCTCAACAACCACAAGAGATAAATTCACAATTCTTTCACCCTTGTACAGATCGTTAATTGTCAAAAAATATTTACAAAAAGGTGACCCCAATTTGACCTTTACTTCCTGTCCAAACCGGAAGTCAAAATTTAATATTTAAAAAAATCATATCTCAACAACCACAAGAGGTAAATTGATATTTTTTGTACCATTGTATAGATTGTTAATTGTCGAAAAATATTTACAAAAAGGTGACCCCAATTTGACCTTACTTCCTGTCCAAACCGGAAGTCAAAGTTTAATATTTAAAAAAAATCATATCTCAACAACCACAAGAGGTAAATTAACAATTTTTGTACCATTGTACAGATCGTTAATTGTCAAAATAAATTTACACAAAGGTGACCCCAATTTGACCTTACTTCCTGTCCAAACCGGAAGTCAAAGTTTAATATTTAAAAAAATCATCTCTCAACAACCACAAGAGGTAAATTCACATTTTTTGTACCATTGTATAAATTTTGAGGCTTTGCATGGTGGAATATCGATATCGTTTCGGTTTGCGGTAACACCATGTGTTTATCTCAACTAACGTGAAGCTGAGATACAGGTTCTGAAAAGAACCGTATCGCACAATCGTATCTCAACCTTCGTTAAGTGAGAAAGGTTCAAGGGAGATCAGTGATAAAGAGCACTTGCCATCCGAGTTGAAACATCTTAACGCCGTGTTAAGAGACAATGGGTACAGACCTGATAAGCTTAAGTTCCTCCCGAATAGGAACGCTCCACGATCCTCTGATGCAACCGAAAAACCCATTGCCGTGCTACCGTACATCGGCCACACTTCACACAAGATTCAGCGTATCCTGAGGGAAGCTGACATTAAGGTCTACTACCGGACTCGAAACAAGTTGGAAACGAAGTTACACACCCACAAGGACAGACATGATCCCAGCCGTCAAGCTGGGGTTTACCGAATTCCTTGCACTTGTGGGAAAGTGTACATTGGCGAGACCGGCAGAGACCTTACGACCAGGATCAAGGAACACAAGGCCCACGGCCGCAGAGGGGAATGTGACAAATCTGCGATCATCAAACACTCCACCGATTTGGACCATATCATTGACTGGCAGAATGCAAAGATCATAGCCCGAAAAGCACTGGTACACCCGTCGTATCAGAGAGGCTATTGAGATTCATAAACATGACACTGTCCCCAGGACATCGGCTATTTCATCAGCAACATTTGGCATTCAATCCTACCATCCACCAACACCCACACCCCACTGTCAACTGATACGCCTCAGCGAGCAGGCAACTCACACACAGCAGGAAACACACACAACAAGAACAATGCCACGGTGGCAACCAATCACAACGCATCACACAACAGTAGCACCAATCGGAACACTTCCCATTCTACACATAATCCCAGCAAATACTACTTAAGGAGTTGCATCGGCAAACCTCTTCATTCTCCTGAAGAAGATTAGAGCAGGCTAATCGAAACGTTGAGAATAACCCGTGAAGTCCCTTGGTTCTCCCTGAACCATATTAACCCGTGAAGTCCCCATGGTTCTCCCTGAACCATATTTCTCACTTAGCGACAGTAGAGAAAAACGAGTTGCCCGAAATTGGTTCTCCCTTGAACCTTTCTCACTTAACGAAGGTTGAGATACGATTGTGCGATACGGTTCTTTTCAGAACCTGTATCTCAGCTTCACGTTAGTTGAGATAAACACATGGTGTTACCGCAAACCGAAACGATATTGTATAAATTGTTAATTGTCGAAAAATATTTACACAAAGTTGACCCCAATTTGACCTTACTTCCTGTCCAAACCGGAAGTCAAAGTTTAATATTTAAAAAAATCATATCCCAACAACCACAAGAGGTAAATTCACAATTTTTGTACCATTGTACAGATCGTTAATTGTAAAAAAATATTTACAAAAAGGTGACCCCAATTTGACCTTACTTCCTGTCCAAACCGGAAGTCAAAGTTTCATATTTAAAACAAAATCTTCCACAAGAGGTAAATTCACAATCTTTGCACCATTGTACAGATCGTTATTTGTCAAAACAATTTTACACAAAGGTGACCCCAATTTGACCTTTACTTCCTGTCTAAACCGGAAGTCAAAGTTTAATATTGGAAACAAAATCTTCCACAAGAGGTAAATTCACAATCTTTGCACCATTGTACAGATCGTTATTTGTCAAAACAATTTTACACAAAGGTGACCCCAATTTGACCTTTACTTCCTCCCGAACACCTAGAGTTTGTGTAAACAAACTCGAATTTCTAGTTTTTTTTTTTTTACTTCTTCTTCTTCTTCTCCCCAATAACTGTCCGGTAACAAACACATACTTGCAAACTTCACATGAACTTGAAACTTGGCATGTATTTAGAACTTAACAAGTAGATGAAACACGAGTTGTGAGTGACCCCAATTTGACCTTACTTCCTGTCCAAACCGGAAGTCAAAGTTTAATATTGAAAAAAATCATATCTCAATAACCACAAGAGGTAAATTCACAATTTTTGTACCATTGTATAGATCGTTAATTGTCAAAAAATATTTACAAAAAGGTGACCCCAATTTGACCTTACTTCCTGTCCAAACCGGAAGTCAAAGTTTAATATTTAAAAAATAATCATATCTCAACAACCACAAGAGGTAAATTTACAAATTTTGTACCATTGTACAGATCGTTAATTGTCAAAAGATATTTACAAAAAGGTGACCCCAATTTGACCTTACTTCCTGTCCAAACCGGAAGTCAAAGTTTAACATTAAAAAAAAATCATATCTCAACAACCACAAGAGGTAAATTCACAATTTTTGTACCATTGTGCAGACCATTAATTGTCAAAAGACATTTACAAATAGATGACCCCAATTTGACCTTACTTCCTGTCCAAACCGGAAGTCGTCAAAGTTTAATATTTAAAAAAATCATATCTCAACAACCACAAGAGGTAAATTCACAATTTTTGTACCATTGTACAGATCGTTAATTGTAAAAGAATATTTACAAAAAGGTGACCCCAATTTAACCTTACTTCCTGTCCAAACCGGAAGTCAAAGTTTAATATTTAAAAAAAATCATATCTCAACAACCACAAGATGTAAATTGACATTTTTTGCACCATTGTATAGATTGTTAATTGTCGAAAAATATTTACAAAAAGGTGACCCCAATTTGACCTTACTTCCTGTCTAAACCAGAAGTCAAAGTTTAATATTTAAAAAAAATTATATCTCAACAACCACAAGAGGTAAATTCAAAATTTTTGTACCATTGTACAGATCGTTAATTGTCAAAATATATTTACAAAAAGGTGACCCCAATTTGACCTTACTTCCTGTCCAAACCGGAAGTCAAAGTTTAATATTTAAAAAAATCATATTTCAACAACCACAAGAGGTAAATTTAAATTGTTTGCACCATTGTACAGATTGTTAATTGTCAAAAATATTTACAAAAACATGACCCCAATTTGACCTTTACTTCCTGTCCAAACCGGAAGTCAAAGTTTAATATTTAAAAAAAACATCATATCTCAACAACTACAAGAGGTAAATTAACATTTTTTGTACCATTGTACAGGTCGTTAATTGTCAAAAAATATTTACAAAAAGGTGAACCCAATTTGACCTTACTTCCTGTCCAAACCGGAAGTCAAAGTTTAATATTTAAAAAAATCATATCTCAACAACCACAAGAGGTAAATTCACAATTTTTGTACCATTGTGCAGATCGTTAATTGTCAAAACAATTTTACACAAAGTTGACCCTCATTTGACCTTTACTTCCTGTCTAAACCGGAAGTCAAAGTTTAATATTTAAAACAAAATCTTCCACAAGAGGTAAATTCACAATATTTGCACCATTGTACAGATCGTTATTTGTCAAAACAATTTTACACAAAGGTGACCCCAATTTGACCTTTACTTCCTCCCGAACACCTAGAGTTTGTGTAAACAAACTCGAATCTCTAGTTATTATTATTATTATTATTATTATTATTATTATTATTATTATTATTATTATTATTATTATTATTATTATTATTATTATTATTATTATTATTATTATTATTATTATTATTATTATTATTATTATTATTATTATTATTATTATTATTATTATTATTATTATTATTATTATTATTATTATTATTATTATTATTATTATTATTATTATTATTATTATTATTATTATTATTATTATTATTATTATTATTATTATTATTATTATTATTATTATTATTATTATTATTATTATTATTATTATTATTATTATTATTATTATTATTATTATTATTATTATTATTATTATTATTATTATTATTATTATTATTATTATTATTATTATTATTATTATTATTATTATTATTATTATTATTATTATTATTATTATTATTATTATTATTATTATTATTATTATTATTATTATTATTATTATTATTATTATAAGGCCCCTTGTGGATCTTATATGATACTCCAGTCCATTTGTTATCTTGTTTATGTTTGTCAACACTGAAATTCAAATCAAAATGAAGCAAATCATCTTGCTGCCCCACCCACGTCATGGTTGTACCCCCCTCCACCTTCTTTCAACTACCCTGGATCTGCTTTTCATCAGTCCTACCCTCTATACACAGATTATGCAATATGAATAGTCTGGCTACTTACAGAGAAGTCTACTGTGCAAGTGTTTGGCTTGTATGGGATGCCGGGTCCAAACCTCCATATTGTCATTAGATGATTGAACAACTTTCCATCAGTACAGACAGACTGTAGGGAAAGTAAACACACATGTAACAATCTATTAAACTAACAATACATTCAGATTCACAGCTCCAGCATCTCATAGGTTTAACATATCTAATACATGCTGTGATGTGGTCCAGTTACTAGCTGTGAGACAATATGGTCAAATGGATATTTAGATGGCTTAGTTTAGGTGTATATGATGACATATCAGAGGAAAGATGATCTTGCATTTGTCTGACTCTCGTCCAGAAATTACAGCTAATGAGCTCCTTCCTCCTAAGGGAGAAGATGAGTTTTCTTTAAGTAATCTTATGTATATCCCAAGTTTTGGTTGTGGTAAACAATATCCATAACATTAACAATACATGAAGAAATGATGCAATATATATATAAGCTGCATTTCAAATATTTACAATAGTTTAACAGCTGAAATAAATTAACCATAAACACTGTGCTCCATCAGTAACTTACTGTAACAAGACGAGGTTTAACTACAGTCACTGTTGAGCTGTATCTCTCCACTAGGGGTGGGAAACCAATTTCTAAACTAGCTTTGAAGTGACCATCTTTTCGGGCTTTTATAACTGAATTTATACACCATGGAACAAATTCTTGGTACTTGTCCACATTACTGACAACATCATACATATCTTCCATGGAAAATCTGATGTATAAAAGGAGAAACATAAAATATTCATGAGAAAATTAAACTATGATGAGCGTTGTGTAAATAAGTGATTTAAATATCTTGAAATTGCATAAATTTTGAGCAATGATACAACAGTTTAGCCATTCAAATAAAACCATTGAAATGTATTTTAACCCTCCTACTGTTTGACCATTTGAAACCATTCAAAATTTCCACTTACTAAAATGGCCATTGGTTTTGTACACACATGGTGATACCATTTGAACAGTGTTGGTAGCAAGCTTTACTACCATTCAAATCCATTCAAATGCATAGAGGGTCCATTGATTCACCACTTAGAAGTATCCAAACAAGGTTTTGTATTAGCTGTACTACCATTTGGAAAGATCCAAAAAAGGTTTTGTATTAGCTGACCTACCATTCAAAACCATTTGGGGAAATCAATACTGTACACAGTAATTTCACCATTCAAAACCACAAAAGCGAATGGTTTCAAATGGTGGATCAACTTGTATGAAAAAGGTACCAGAAGTAGGAGGGTTAATCACAAATACTGCTAACGTTAGAGCAGCCATCGATTGGATCAATCAGATCCATCTGCCACACTAACACCACCGTGGTCACACACCTTGCAAACTTACCCAACTATTTTCCTCTCCGAGTATTCTTTCCTTTTATCAAAAAGTGATAAAAATGAGCGTGATTGTACATCATAAATAGTCCTACTTGGCAGTGTGTTTGCCCTGCGTATACATCTATGTTTGTTTGTAGTTACAATTCCTGAGTGTTGGTGTTGCAAAACACTATATGTACATATACTTCGGCAAATGCTGAAAAAGGAGAAAAATCTAAATCACATTTAATTATTGTATAGTCTCACAAACAATTATAAACAACTTGTTTATATAATTTCTAATTTCTGCCTTTTGCAAGAACTTTTTGAGGCTAGAAAGTATGTTAATCATTTGATTTTATATAGTGAAATAAGAATGAATATCCTAGGTACAAAACAATGCACATATGTGCACTCAAAGGTGTTGCACATGTACATGCAGTGCGCATTATATGAACCAATGTGTGACAATTTTTTGCCTTTAAACGAGGGCGCTCTTCAGTTCTATAACGTTAGGCATCATATTCATACCATTCTTATGTGGCAGCAATCGATATTTATGAAAAGGGAAGGTAATGCCTGGCAATATGATATCCATTACAATAATTACTGTCCGTCAAACACACAAACTTAATCCTGTGCCCATAAGTCTATGCCCCGTATAATAAATAGCAATATTTACAGTCGATCTCAGACTACCCCCGGCCATGGACATGTTGTAACGTTAGCACAAAACAAACTTAACTCATTTTTCCCTTTTTATTTTGCTCCAACCCCTCCCAACAAATGTAGGTACACATTTTACTATTAATATGTATCACTTAAAATTACATTGGGAGCCTACATTACATAAAGTGTAACGTTAAACAGTGTCAGTAGTGACAGCTTTTTTGTATACAAGGAAAGACCGGTCACACCTGCTGCAACGTCTGTGTCCTTTCTCTATGGTTAGCCTGTAGGTGGCTGGCCTGTGCCGGTTCACTTCCACTTCCAGGCCCCCGGCATAAAAACATAATAATATATATTGACTACTCACGGAAGTAAGAACCTGTTTGAACACCTCAGACTTAAACATGTTATTAAGCACGTCATGTCATTGAAATTTGTGAATGTTTCACAAACTTTTCTTGCAAGAAATACCAAATTTAGAGAGCTACATAAGCTTGTCCTAGAATTAGAAATCGTCACGTAAACTGACTATTATAACTATTTTATTATTCTCCTATGACAACAAAGGATACTTACACGGGTTGATTTGAACCTTTTCTGTAATAGGAAAACAAATTTTCATTAATAGGAATGACGTATTTTGGTTCAAAGTTCGGCCACTGAATTCTAGCTTCATTCAGATCTTATGCTCAAGATAGATTTGATGGCAAGCAAATTGTGACATATATCACTGTAGTCATCGCATTTGTCGCATACGTTTTTTGCGTGAAAGTTGAAGTCTGAGGGTTTGATCTTTGATCGGCAGTGCAATTTCAAATTTTTGTAGACGAAAGAATTGAATTTTGTATTTTTTTGAACTTACTTAAGTTCTTCCTTACTTACTTGCTCAAGTCTTCCTCCAAAGTTTTATAAAGGCAGAGTAAATTTCGTGTTTGTAAATTGATTGAATAGTGGTTAAGAACATATTCTCAGTTGGAAAACAAAAAGCTAAAACTTTTAGAAAGGTTGTTTTCACGATTTATTTGATGACTAATTATGACGCATAATTATAACTTTACATCTGCCAATTTTATTTGTTAACAATGATTTCCTGGTAAATTCTTTTCCAAGACTACGAAGTAAGTCTCTACCAGTAAAATAATTATTTACATGTATAATTTTTAAAAAAAATTGGTGAAAACAAGTTATTATAAGTTTTTTTGTGATAATTTGTTTATTTATTTGTTGTTGAAAACCAAAATGAATGTGTACATATTTATATTCAGTTATATTTTTTGTTGCTAAAATGAAATTTTGTTGTGACTGGCACACTATAACTACCAAGTCTTTAAAAACGGTATCCAGACGGATTTTGAATACATTATTCAGAAAACAAGATCTTAAACATTATAGTATAACGGTATTAAACCTTAAATTAAAAAATAATATCAATTTTTCTTTTATACAGATAGTTAGCTTATTTTTAAACTTATAATTCCTTTGAAAAGCCTGCAATATTATAATAATCCTGCCGGATACCGTTTCATAGTGTATTAAACGCGTAGTACCAATGAAACAACGATCACACGAAAATCGTCTATCAAACGCAATCAAAATGGCGGCCACTCAGAAGACCAAAGAAGGTACGCAAGAGACGTTTTTTATTTGACATAATTTTCACCAAAACAGGCTCTTATCAAATCTCTGTTATGGATGAATTATATGCATACCATGTCAGGGATAATGTCGACACTACATTTGTTGCAAGCATTACGATTAACATGATTAATGGCAATTTCATTTGTTCTGTGTTCCAGCTGTCCGGACAGACTTGCCCCACCAGTCAAGCCAGTGCAGTGCCAGTGTGGCACGGACCTAGCTTAGTCACACGTTGGTCCCATTGCCGCTAACGACGGGATTTTCTTTAATTTTCTAAATTCCTAGCGCTCAAATTGACGATATTTGCAACTATTTTGACAAACTAGATACGTTCCTTACATGTTGAACTATCTCGACGCCCCCCCAAAAATGGTGATTTTACTTAGGCTAGTACAAGTTACATTGATTTATATTTCGTGATAGACCTAGCCCGAAAAAATTACAAGACGATCGGCATTTTGTAGGTTTTAACGAGGACGGCCATCTTGAATGTATGAAAAGTGGTGGGGCAACGGACAGACATGCCGGAACATGACGTACGGTGAAGAAGTCAAACAAATAAACAAGAACAGTGTCACATGATCTGTTACTGTTGTTGATCATGTTGTTGAAAAAATTTGGAAATAGCTAAAGTTACATGCTACCTAATGTTACATGTAGCTCCATGTGGCAGTGGTCTTGTCATACCGTCGCGACAACACTGCAACATAATAAAAGTTAATCAATTAGTTAATAATGCATCCCATTAACTGTGTATTCGCAAAAATCTTTTTGGTCCTGTAACGGTTAATTTATAAGTCTTTTGAATATCATGTACCGTTTCAGTTAATGATGACTTTATTTCAGCTAACATTAGGAGTTAACCTCATTCATGGGGATCGCCGATTGAAAAACATCACACTCACAGTATCAACCATTTTATTTTGCAGATATTGAGCGACAGATTCAAGAGATACAAAATCGTACTACCACACTCCGTCAAAATGATGAGGTTCCAGCAGCCAATGGAAAAGAGGAGCAAGTTGGATTTGCTGAGACGGGACACTTTGACAGAGATATCTATGATAAAAGTGTCCACAGTCGATATGAAGGATATGACTACTCTATACCTGCCAACGAAGCGGATGAGGTAATCTCAAAAATTACTAAATCGCTCATGAATCTCACAATGTTCAATTGTTCTTCAGAATGATGGAAGAATTAAATGCTAGGCCTAATGGTTGCCTTGTAAATGCTGCACTAACCCTAACCTCTCCCCCTCCCTCCTCGCCCCAAACAGGCATTTCATATAAGGCATCCTGTGGAATGCAACACAATACAACAAGCAAACAAGTGTGAATCCTGGTAGGTACAACAAGGTCCATCAGATAGCAGGCCTCGATCTTAAGGATTGAGAGGGCTCGGCCATCAAAATTTCATGGCCAACCAAAGGGGCATTACTGGGGGTATGGCCAAATGGGAGGGGCTCCACGGCAATGGCAGCGGTGGCCGTGGTGGCCGCGGTTAAGATCGAGGCCCGAGATAGATCAATGGTTCTTGTGTTATCTGCTGAGGGCAACGGGTAGAATGTCGTATCCGACCGCCACTTTTTCTCATTCATATAACCAATAATGTAATCTTACCTACCCAGTAAGGTGGAGAACATAATGGTTGATGATGGACATATACAATGTACTTCAAAGCATTTTTGGTATGCGATGACTTCCTCATCAGTCATGTCAGTTTGATCTTGTCAACTCCCCCGTTAGTGACCAACACGGTCATTGCACATGCACAGTGGCAACTATAATAGGATCCTTCTATTTTCTGAAGGGGAGGATTTTTTTTAGAAGGGAAATAAAGTCCGAAAACCATCATAAAAGTGGATTTTAAAGATAGTTTTCACTTTCTGTACCCCCAAAAATCAATAGAATCATTTTTTAACTGGTTAGTGGTTGCAAAAAAATTCCAAAAACCCCCTTAAAAAGTGGCGGTCGGATACGACATTCTTTCCAGGGCAACAAGAACAATCATAATTTCACATTTGTATCTTGTTACTTTGACCACACATGTGGTTAAATTTCATGTTTAAATACATGTCATTATTCACAAATTTAAATAACAATTTCTGGATGATTTACAGGATGAAGATGATTATAGTAGTCACTCATTGATGAATAAAAATACCTACACAGCACCAGCATCTCTGTTCAGTGAGGCCCAAGAAGCTGCTAAGGTGAGTAAACTAACACCTGTTTGAAGGATTTTTTTCCCATGATATTGCTTACATTACCATCCCAGGATATTAAGGTTGCCCATATGAGCTGACTTTAGCTAACTTATAATTGGCATCAAAAGTGGCTTTTACCAGCTATAATTCCTAACGTTATATTTATATATCTTAAATATATTTTTAATATATATATTATAAAAGTTTCAATTGAACCACAACATCAAAGGCTCATATGTATCCAGTATACTGTTGGTGTTGGCAAACCTGATTTTTTTTCCATAGATGCAAGAATTGTTGAAATCATTCTAAAGTATTGAGTGAACTTTGAGATTATTTTGTATCTCAATTGAAACAATTATTTTATAGGATTATGATCCATTTGCTGGGAACCGAGCTGCAAGGATCGCAGAACGTGAAGATGAATACCGTGCCAGGAGAAGAAAGATGATTATCTCGCCAGCTAGACACGATCCCTTCGCTGATGGTAAGATAGTTTGAATATTATCTTCACAAATACATCTTTGAGTTATCATATCCAAAATTATTTATTGCGCTTGTTTTTATTGTGTGATAGTTTACTTGCCTTCATAAAAACTTTGTAATTTCTCATCCAAATAGACCACTTGCACAAAGGGGCCAAAGGTCATGCACCAACACTGTAGCACTATATTGCGTGACAAACAGGGTCACATGTACTTCAACGGCCATGTATTTGCTGGTAAAACGCTCAACCGCATATATGTATAATACTATGCACCGATTCACATATAAATTTGTTGACAAAATTTGCCTGCCCCACATCATGGCGGATGGCTTGACCTTTGATCCCGAATGCAAGTGATCTATTCCAGTACTATTGAAATGGAATAGTTTCTGTACACATGGGCTTGAAATAAATCAGAATGTGCCATGATCTTGATGTGTTTATGATCGCAAAATAAAACCTGTTATGCAAACTTTCGTCAAAGTAACATGGCATAATTGATAAAAAGTTTCTAAGAGGGATTATCCTCTTGGCTGAGGTTTTGATCAACTTTGTGCCAAATGGTTTCAGACAATTTTCCAAATTGTGCAAAGCATACAAGAGATTAAGTTAAACACTTGCCTACCTTTACTATCATAATTTGTGACACTTTTTCACATTTTTTGCGTGCACTTTAGGAGGGAGTATACAATGAAAATGTATGTTTAGTACATTTAACAAAATAATGATAAAAATAAATAGACAATTTCTTGTAAAGGTATAAAACATTAAATATTATTAGACATAATAGAAATAAGAACTGAGAGAATGCAGCCCATGATTCATGTAGCCAGGTTGTGTTCTACCATTGAATGGCAAAGTGTAAATACACATTATGCCATAACAAAAAGTAACAACCTCATTGAACTCCAAATCAAAATGTAAAACAGTATTCAAATATCAAATCCAAACCCCTTTATTTAAATGCAAACAGTACATTTTTTTAAAAGATGGCTCCTATTCTGGCTTTAAAATACCATACGATCTACATGTACACAGTGGTCTGCTTTCTCTAAATATTTACTTCTATGATGGTAACTAAACAGCGCCTTCTAGTGTATTGTAACAAGTTATGTTTGTAAAAGTTATGTCTGTCCCAAAATGAGACCATCATGCACTACCGGTCTTGCTTAATAATATCACTACTTGAAAAGATTGACTTGTAGGAAACCAACGAGTGGCGTGAATTCCTTGGTTGCACCATTCCAACCAGCACTGGACGCTGAACCGTACGTATTGTGGGTATGACAAGAATGCAGGAAGTATCTAACTCCCTGATATCAATCCTGTATTACCATGGTTTTAAATAATTGACATTGTAGTGGTGTTATTTATTCATTTCAGAGCAGTGTATTTAAACTTGTTTTAACCCTCCTACACATGGAAGCCACACCGATCCACAAAATTCTGTTCTTGAGCAACCTTCATTACATACATGTACAAGCCTGTTGTCATTTCCAAGTAATCTTACAAAATTAACTGTGTGCCACCCAAGGCCACTGTAAATGTTTGAACATATTAGTATGGCCTGCAATGTATCGATGGGAGACCACTTTACCCTGCAATCTCAGTGGTGTGACAGTGCACAGAAGTGTAACCATAGGAGGCTACACTGGCAACGGCTAATGGCTTGGAGTGGCCTGAATGGGTTGTTTCAAAAATTGCACTGATTGTAGGAGGGTTAATATTTTGCAATTAATTTATTTTTCCTTGACCACATTGTGTCGTTGGAATTTACAACTCTTAACTTAAACATCAGAATGCATTTGTTTTATCTGGCTGAGATAAATGTTTTAAAATTTAGCCAGAAAATTGTGATGTTATACTTTAAGTAGGTAAGGTATAGGATTGGTAATTTAAAGATATACAAATGGTCAAATATAATGTAAAACTTGGATGATAATATTAATTTTTTTCTAGAAATATTTGTTGTAATAAATTTTGTAATCTTTAAGAAAAGTGAAAAAAAATTCCAGCTTGAATTTAGAAAAGAGCACTCTATGGGTAAGCATACTCATAGAAGCACTTTTGCCAACATTACCAATGCTGTACCTTCCCTTTAACTTGGAGCAAATTATAGTTTAAGGACAATCAAAAGTATTTTATAAATTTGTTAAACTTGGAGAAATGTTTTGTTTCCAAAAGAGCAAGAATGATGTAAATTGCATTGATAATTTTGTTCTATTTTGAAGTTTTTACAGGTTGGACAGATGTTTGCAGCTGGTATATAAATGGATGGTTCTCACATGTTGGCTTTATTGAATCATAAAAGGATTCAGTTGAGCTACAAGGCCAAATAAATAATATATATGGGCTATAACTAAATGCTGATGTTATGCTTAAAAATGCCAGTAAACACGAGACGAAATTTTATTTATAATACAAAATTAAAAATTAGTGCAAGGATATTTTTTTATGTTCGTTACTAACATTCAAAGAAAACTGACTCATTGGCAATAGAGAATTTTGAAATGTTGCATTTTGCATATTAAGAGAAACATTTCTTTTTTACTGGTCTACGCCAGAATCATCAGATTATGTAGAGAACAAAATGGAAGGCAGGGGAGTAACAAATGTATAGAGTAGAATGTATTTGAATCTATGTCACAGAGGAAGAACCAATCAACTAACAGGTGTAGTGTATAAGGAAAAAACTATCACTGGAATCGAACCAACTGTTTGACAAATGGCCTAATTATGTACACCAGCATATAGCAAAACAATCGGCATTTAGTGAGGCTTACATCAGATATGCACTATGGAAACAATTCTCAAATGTTTATTTCCATTTATATTCATCTTTTCTGTGTTTTTTCCTCTCTTTGTGACTATTCCAATCTCATAATACAGGTGGCAAAACTCCTGACCCTGGTGAGAGAACATATGTTG
Source organism: Zoroaster sp. YZ-2022 (assembly GCA_029582265.1). Classification (NCBI taxonomy): domain Eukaryota; kingdom Metazoa; phylum Echinodermata; class Asteroidea; order Forcipulatida; family Zoroasteridae; genus Zoroaster; species Zoroaster sp. YZ-2022. Next base: position 89,961,012 of record CM055816.1, on the reverse strand, counting down.
ACATCCGTAGAGAACAGTCCATGACCAAAGAACAGGTAATTATAGATCATACACAAGTGATTATACTGAGTTCCTGTATCACATTTTGATAAACAGTTGATTACAGTAAAACTGGTAATTTTCGCGCTTTTCGCGTAACGATTAGGCAGCGCGAATTTAAAAACACGCGAATTTATTACCCGCCCGGTGGATTGGTAAGTTACTAATATTTTCTTTGTTTACCTCTACCCCCGGCCCTGTAATGAAGACGTACTTACATGTACATATATGTATATAAGCATTGTGTATAGCGCCGGTGCACGACTTCGGCACTGTAATTAGGTCACCTTTTGAAGTGGTAAATACGTGTCAACCACATCGTGTGCATTGTACTACAAGTCAAATATTTATCGTGCGCGAAAGCAACAACCCGCGAATGTGTCGGTAGGGTGGCTGAGCGCGAAAAATTACTCGCGCGTAAATTACCAGTTTTACAGTATTAGAATATATACATATATTTGTATTAACCCTAACTCCCTAAGCATTGTTACTGAACAATAAAAATCCTTCAAAATCCTCCAACTGCTTTTGTTGTTTAGGGAGTTGGGTTAACCCTCCTACTGTTTGACCATTTGAAACCATTCAAAATTTCCACTTACCAAAATGCCCATTGGTTTTGTACACACATGGTGATACCATTTGAACAGTGTTGGTAGTAAGCTTTACTACCATTCAAATCCATTCAAATGCATAGAAGGTCCATTGATTCATCACTTAGAAGTATCCAAACAAGGTTTTGTATTAGCTGTACTACCATTTGGAAAGATCCAAACAAGGTTTTGTATTAGCTGACCTACCATTCAAAACCATTTGGGGGAATCAATACTGTACACAGTTATTTCACCATTCAAAACCACAAAAGCGAATGGTTTCAAATGGTGGATCAACTTGTATGAAAATGGTTCCAGAAGTAGGAGGGTTAATAATTAGGATAAATGAGATATCTGTGTCCAGTATATGTATGAAAATATATAACTACACTCAAGCACATGTTTTATGCTGTGAAATGTATCCTTTACAGAGAATAGGCTTTTCTTATCTTTAATTCTTTTTCCCTTTTAAACCAGGCTGGACTTCGCCTTCAAATGCAAGAGAAGGCCAAGAAGGGTGAATTACAGGACGCATCCAAACCTGCTGCTAAACCTGTTAAGCGTCGTCGTTGGGACCAAGTAGGAGAGGAAACACCTGGTGCCACACCCAAGAAGAAAGCAAGTACATGGGAACAGGCAGAGGTAAGCCATACAAGCCACCTCAGATTTATCAAAATCTTTAAATTTGTTACAGCAGCCATTACCAAAACCCATATGTGACCGTCCACCACGAACGGGCTGTAAAGTCGCACATGTTGATTTAGCAGTACGGCTTGAAATGCATGAAAAATCAGTTGGTTGGCCATTTTGGTATTTTTTTAGAAATGAAAAGTTTGAAATATTCTCCTTTAGTTCTGAAAATTTCAGAATTAAATTCAATTTCAAAAATCATGAAAACAACGTTTTCTTTCGGGCAATAAGTTCATAAATCTGTACAAAATGTAAGTTTATAATGAAGTTTATATGAAAGTGTAAGTAACCAGTGTAATGACTTTGATACACCATAACTTTGCGTAGGAATAAAGGAATGACTTGTGTTTGGTATCATTTTAAACCTTATGATATACTCTTTCCAAAAATATATGAACCTCCAAATGTGAAATTTTCGACTTTACAGCCCCTTTGTGGTGGATGGTCACATATAAGTATACAAGATGGTGTTCTTATTAATATATCACTGCAGCCAACTTATACAGACAGTCACTTAGTATTTAAACTTCAATTAAACATAGAACATCTGACAATAGGTTTTTCAACAAATTGATAGCATTTGGTTTAAATGTTCACCAGGGATTCACATACTTTTTGCTGATTTGAGTAACCATTGAAAATATTTCAATTGATGTATTTCTATCATTACAGCAACAAGCCTCAACACCGTCCATCAGCCGATGGGATGAGACCCCAGGTAGAACTAAAGGCAGTGAGACACCAGGTGCCACACCTAGTGCTAGTACGCGTGTGTGGGAGAACACCCCAGCTCATCTCACCCCAGGTCATGTAACTCCAGGTCACGCTACACCAGGTCACGCTACTCCGGGTCATGTTACACCTGGACATAGTGCAACACCCAGTGCACGTAGGAACAGATGGGATGAAACTCCTAGGACAGAGAGAGGTACTTGGTTTATAATCGCTTTCTCTGTTGAATTGGAAATATTCCTGATAGTAAGGTTACCATTTACACTGAACACTTCTTGGTTACAGCATGTACAAATTAGGGCTGTGCATTTTCGGATATTTTTGGAACCGGATACCCAAAATCAGGAAACTTCGGATACCCGGATACCCATTTTCATTTTTGTTGAAAACATGCCTCCGGTGGTGTACAAATACATGTACTGTAAATGGTAACACATTGACTTTTATAATACAGAGGATACCATACTGTCGATCTTTTCTTTATTAGAGTGTAATCTCTTGAATTTAAAGATAATTGTCTGTACAAGTGCATTGCTTAAGAGTCACAGATTTCTGTTTGCATCGCTCAAATGTTAAGTCCGAATTTTAAAAAGTCGTTTACGGGTAATTGGAACCGAAAAATGGAACCGGGTAATTACCGTTTCGGTCGGGTACCCGGATACCCGGCACAGGCCTAGTACAAATGAGCTGACAATGTTATTTACTTTCTTTGTGAGTATAATTATAAGGAAAGGTCTTTAGATATGCCAAGTTTGGATCTCTTTATTTCATGATTTTGTAGACATTTTTATTGAAGTTTTATTCTTTTTTTTGTAATCATTGTCTAGAAACACCTGGTCATGGCAGTGGATGGGCGGAGACTCCTCGTACTGATCGTGGGGGTGATGCTCCTTCCGAGACCCCTACACCAGGCAGCAAGCGCCGTTCCCGTTGGGATGAGACCCCAGCAGGTAGCCAGACACCTAGTGCTACACCTATTGTGGGCAACACTCAGACACCTGTTGGTCAGAAAGCTATGGTGATGCAGACACCATCACAGACAGGTGAGTCAATAAATGGATCACTTATAGATTAATAGGCTCGTATCCAATTGAGATAAGACCTGCATGCTACACCCATCAGACCAATATCCTGACTGGCCTGAAATTGTTACAGGTAACTATAGCAATATTAACTTGCACATATTGTAGTATTCACGTTTCTCTTCTTACATCCATGTAGCATTGAGGATGATGACCCCTGAGCAGCTCCAAGCCTGGCGATGGGAGAAGGAAATTGATGAGAGGAACAGACCTCTGGGTGATGATGAGCTAGACTCAATGTTCCCTGAAGGATACAAGGTAATCAACAGATTTTTGTAAATATTTCCCAAGATTTATCATAAAAGCACCTGATTCCTAATATTTTCTATTTATATTTATGTGATAAGTATTTATTATGTCTAATTTTAAAGAGAATACTTGTATGGGACTAAAGAATGCCAAACTGAAGAGTTCTCATTCCCCATCATTAATCATTTGTACCATCTTAATAATTGATGTTTACCTTGTCTCTAGGTTCTTCAACCTCCAGCAGGTTACGTACCCATTCGTACCCCGGCACGCAAGCTGACATCCACCCCTACCCCTATGGGTGGTCTGAGTGGGTTCCACATGCAGTCGGATGACAAGACAATTGATCCTGGTCTGGCTCAGCCACCTGGTAATCTACCATTCCTCAAGCCAGATGATGCTCAATACTTTGGCAAGTTGTTGGTAAGAGAACAGTTAGTTGTCACTGTTGTCTTCAGCTAGATTTCCACATGTTACTCCTTATGAAGCACAGATGATTTAGATCCCAGCTGATATCATTTTGTGTTCCTGTCGGTTTTAATGCATTATTAAATACCTTTTATAGCTTATGATAGTACTGATATTGATGTATTGCAATGTCATATAATTTGTCTTTGAAGCTAAAAGTGTACTATATCGTATCTAGTTTAGCTTATATCGTGTCATTTTTTAACAAAGGAGCGAAGGAAAATATATTTAATTCTGTCATACTGCCGCATATTATTTATGTTGTACCTGTTTGGTATCACTTTATATCATGTAAAAATAAGAATAGAATAATGAAGTTTCTTAAATATACTGCACATATACTGAAAGTAGATTACCATTCATTAAGAGAAATCTTGAATACTTCTGCTAAGACTGAATTCATAAGAATGACAAACAACATTAAGAATAACCAAAACCACCCATTACATGCTCCACTTATGAGTCTTTTAACTACATCCAGCAGAAACCTTAGAAATCCCCATATCTTGCCAAAATACAGAATTCAACTGTTCAGAAATTCTTTTATTTATCGTGCTGCAATATTTATTCGGTCTGATAGTTTGGAGCCTCTAATATAGTTTTGTGTTTGTTCATTTTATGTATTAACCTTTTAGTAAGTAAGTAATAACTAATATTTGATCACATATATTTATATTTTTAAATGTAGACTATTTTGTACTCCTTTTTATAAATATTTTTGATATTTATACTGGTTTTAATAAATCAAATCAAATCAACTGTTCAATAACTTCTAATAAATAAATTTTAATCATTTTTAGAATGATGTTGATGAAAGCACTTTGAGTGCTGAGGAACAAAAGGAGCGTCGTATTATGAAGCTTCTTCTCAAGATTAAGAATGGCACGCCCCCGATGCGTAAAGCTGCCCTACGTCAGATCACAGATAAAGCTAGAGAGTTCAATGCTGGACCTCTCTTCAATCAGATCTTACCACTGTTGATGTCACCTACATTGGAAGATCAAGAACGTCATCTATTGGTGAAGGTTATTGATCGTATCTTGTACAAACTTGATGACTTGGTGCGGCCATACGTGCACAAGGTAAGATTAACTACGAGTGCTGAGAAATGGTTTGGATTAGTGTTATGTTTGACATTTTGTTTAGAAAGAAATAACTTAATAACCCTTATTTATTGTGTTCTGCTCATTCGCTAGCTTGAGGAACATTGCATTCTTAATTAATCTGTTTTGTAATTTTGTTAACCCTGTCTATATAATTTTGGTTGATTTTTGGTTGATTTTAAGACCTAATTGATATATGTGACCTGTCACCAAAAAATCAGCGTAAAGTCGGAAATTTAAACAATTGAGTTCTTGGTATTTCTGGATTCAGTAGAACAAGAGCTTTCCAATGATATATAACACTTGGGGTTGCAGTGATCCCCAGACCACCAGAGGGGGATTTGTGGCTTTGTTTCCGTCTTTGTTTCAAGTTGTTTGTCAGAACACGATAAATGCTACCAATGAAATTGGCCTGAAATTGAGGTTTTTAATTGTCTGATGGAACTGAAAATTTGGAATTCGATATAAGGAGATTTACAAATTGCAAATATAATAGCAAAAACAAATTAGACCTCCCCTCCGATTTTTCACTTTTCCCACTGTACTGTGAAATGGTTTAATGCGACTTTACGCTCATTTCGTTGTAACAGGTCACATATAAGCTAACTTTGATTAACCATTTAATTTTATTTGTTGCAGATTCTTGTTGTCATTGAACCCCTTCTGATTGACGAGGATTACTATGCCCGTGTCGAAGGTCGTGAAATCATCTCTAATCTGGCTAAAGCTGCTGGTCTGGCTACCATGATCTCAACTATGCGTCCAGATATTGACAACTTGGATGAGTACGTCCGTAACACCACGGCACGTGCCTTTGCTGTTGTTGCATCTGCTCTTGGTATCCCGTCACTGTTACCCTTTTTGAAGGCCGTGTGTAAGAGTAAGAAGTCTTGGCAAGCTAGACATACAGGGATTAAGATTGTTCAACAGATTGCTATCTTGATGGGATGCGCTATCCTGCCCCATCTGAGGAATCTTGTAGAGATTATTGAACATGGTAAGATCTTATCGACCAAATTGCCTATAGAGTAATTGCTATGGTGGTTGTAACTTATGAAATATTATTATAAAATGAAGTCTAATTTATTGTGTTTTCACCATTATAATTCATCTGTTTCACAATTTTCCATAGGTTTACCTATTTAACCAGTTTGCGTCGGAGGACGTGTATACACGCAATTTTTTTTTGCACCACGCTTCGGAGAGCGTCTAAACACGCCACAGGAAACTCCGGAATATTTGTATGCGTGCTCGGTTCAGCCATGCGTGCACGGTGACATGCTCGGAAGTGCCGGCCACCCGCTGTGGAAGCTTCCATTCACGGTGTGTGTGGGAAAAAGAAACCCGCCACAGGGGCCCAGAAAAAGTTTTGTATTCCCGACGCGAACTGGTTAAAAGACACACCCCTCATCTACACAGTATATATTTTATATTGACTAAATGCATCATCTATAAATTAATTTGAGATAATTATGTTGATTTACAGGACTTGTTGATGAGCAACAGAAGGTTCGTACCATTACAGCTTTGGCGTTAGCCGCCCTCGCTGAAGCAGCTACTCCATATGGTATTGAATCCTTTGATAGTGTCCTCAAACCACTTTGGAAAGGTATCAGACAACATAGAGGCAAGGTAAGCAATCCCTTGTTACTATACCTCATACATATTCATGATCGAGAGCTGAATTCTCACTGGTCCATTCACCATCACGTGCCAGATGCTATTTTGGCTGTTTACCAAGCGCCCGCGAGTATTCACGCACAAGGTAAATACACATGCGTAGTAGGACGTAGTAGACTGTCGCATCAGGGAACAGTCCCGGCGGGGAACAATCGCACGGGTGTAGTACGCACGCGCGAACATCGCCCTAGCTACATATGTACACATGAAAAGATGGCAGCACACGTAAATGTCAATTCACGTTTTCCCGAGCTCCTTATTATTGTAATGGCAACTGAATATGTATGAGGTATAGTAAAACAAATATAACATGATTTATTTCGGGTGGACAGTTGATATTAGCTCCCCGAGGTATTGGAAGTTGACAAACTAGTTTGTCAACTTCCAATACCTCGGGGGGCTAATATCGACTGTCCACCCTCAAACCATGTTATATTTGTATATTGTCACACAGACATTTCTTGATATTGAATAATCTGGGCATGCGACTTATTCTCAAAAATCTGTGTTAACTTATCATTGCTCAACCACAAGGGAGTTTACTCTGATTCCCTTTCTGGGTTGGGTTGCAAAATAAACATTTTCTGTTTTTCATTGTCATTTTCATCACCAAAGCTGCACATTTAGTATTTTGTTGAATCCTTGTTTTTTATTACAAATGATATAAAATGGGTTAACAATGTGGACCAGTGAGTTAGCATAACCACTTTGTTCATATAGGTGTTTCTTTTTACCATGACAACATTTTTACATGACAAATTCACCAAGCTTATGTTTGAGTGAATAGGATGTTTACAAGACTAACCCTCCTACTGTCAGTGCACTTTTATACAGAACCGATTTATTCCATAAAATTCCACAGAATTCTACTTGTGTGGAATTTTGAAGAATATGTGTACTACTTTGACAATGTACACTGGGGTTCCACCTACCACAGCAGATATCTTGGTAGAGCAAAATGTGGAAATTTGGTTGTGGAATTATAATTGAAAGCAAACAAAAAACAAACAGATTATAAATATAATGTCAGCCTAGCAGGCCAGTTCCACATAGTACCATGGCCTCTGAAAAACAAACAACATACAGCATATATGCATAGCAGACCAGTTCCACATACTACCATGCAGTACTCTGTGGAACACTCAGTAGGTTTTTTCACAGTGGAACTTTGTGGTACTGATACATGGGCGGATCCAGAACATTTTTTAGGGGGGGGGCTGAGAATCAAAAACAATTATTTTTCAGTACTACAAAAATTACAATGAAATAATCAAAGGGAGAGAAAAACAAAGCACACTGTGGGAATGGTAGTGCATTCTCCCCTCCCACCCTCCCCTCTCTCTCTCTCCCTTTATTTATTTTTTATTTATTTTTTTAAATTTTTTAAAAAATTTTAAATTATTTTTTAAAATGATTTTAGGGGGGGTGGCTACAGCCCCTTAGCCCCCCCCCTGGATCCGCCAATGTGATATGCAGGCATGCAACTCTTCCGCGTTTCCGCGGATTTCCGCGTTTAAAAAAAAAATCAGCGCTAAAAAAAAAATCAGCGCTACAAAAAAAATCCGCGGTGAATCCGCGGTTTTACCGCTTTTTCAAAAATCAAAAAAATCGCTATTGATCCGATCCCAAGTGCACAATGCAATGCATCCCGTAACGCATAGCTGCATAGTCTGGCCCATGCCACTGCATGCGATCCACTCGAATCCCACCACAAAGCGTGACGTTTGTAGCCGTGTACGGTCGTTAAGTCTCGAACAGTGGAATGCACCACGGGCGGCGGGCGGTTGTGCTAAACCAAAGTTATTATACAGCCTTGAAATGAGTCTAAGGTGATGTCTCAGTCTGGTTCCCAATACGATACAACTGGTCCGTGTGTGTGTGTTTTGTGTGTTACGATCGCGTATTACTTCACATGGGATATGTGTGAGTTCCAGATTATATTAACGTTACTGTATGCGATCCGTCTCTGACGTCCGTCAAAATGACATCTAAAAAGCGATATCATAGAACGTGACAGAGTACTTCCTGGACAGATAAAATCCATCGACAAAGGCGTCAAAAATACATGGAAGTGGAGCTGGTTGGAGACGGTGGATGGTATCATCATGGAGGTAGAATTAGATGCTCGCAGAAGCTGTCCGTAAACTAGACAAAACCGGCATGGCATTATTGTGTGGTTTGCAAGAAGGAAATGAATTACGGCAAGCGGGGACAAGTTACACTACACTAGGGTACCATTGTGGGCCTCATGTCTCTTGGCGTTTTGGCTGCCTCGCTCCGCGCTTGCATTGTGCCTTCGAACGTTTCCTCGTTTTTTTTGATTGGGCAGTTGCATGCCTGGATATGCCACTGAAAACAATAGTATGCAAAGCGTTGTGGAACGCATGCAATTAAAACACACATGTAACAGATGGGCTAATTTGTGGAATTTTATGGAACACACATGTAGGAGGGTTAAACATTGTATAGTTGGTTGTAAAATACCCCAAAATGTTAAGTTATCTCTTCCTATGAATCTAACCAAGTGTATTGATATTTGTTACAGGGTTTAGCTGCTTTCCTTAAGGCAATTGGTTATCTCATTCCTCTGATGGATCCTGAGTATGCTAATTACTACACCCGAGAAGTCATGTTGATCCTCATTCGTGAGTTCCAGTCCCCTGATGAAGAAATGAAGAAGATTGTGCTTAAGGTATGGTATTGTTTTCAATTCATTTCATCCACACTAGGTGTACCTTAAACACAACATCACAAGATGATATAGGTTGGTGAAATTCTTGCGTCGGGAGATAAACAATTGATTTTAATTTTGCCCTACACCGACATGTGTATAGCACTGTATACTCAGTGCTTTCCAAATGTCTGTGAAAAACTACACAGGCGACTCGGGCGGGATTCGAACCCACGACCTCCTGCTTACTAGTGCAGACGTCTTAACTTCTAGACCACCGAGCTTGCCTGATGACAATTGGCCGGCTAGAATCACATATCGCATTCGAATCCCTGTGTAGTCGCCTGTGTAGTTTTTCCACAGACACTCGGAGTATGTAGTGCTATACACACGTCGGTGTAGGGCAAAATTAAATCAATCACAAGATGATGTCCGTGTTTGAAACCTGATAATGGCTACCATCCTTTTGTATTTTTTATTGTTATTATTATTTTTTTTTTACACAGGTTGCCCATTTATTACCATTTCCATCCCATCGTTTTGTATTTATTATATTCTGTTTATTGTATTTTATCATTTTGTAGTGTTCATTGAATGTATTTCATTGACTGTATTACGTGTTGTAATGCTACGCCATGAGCGTTTTTTGTTTTTTTTACGGATACTGGCGCATTACAAATACTCATTACTGTTTTGAGGCTTTGCATGGTGGAATATCGATGTCATTTCGGTTTGCGGTAACACCATGTGTTTATCTCAAGTAACGCGAAGCTGAGGTACAGGTTCTGAAAAGAACCTTATCGCACAACTCGTATCTCAACCTTCGTTAAGTGAGAAGGGTTCAAGGGAGAACCAATTTCGGGCAACTCGTTTTTCTCTACTGTCATTACTATTATTCTTTCAGATTATGTAATGTATTTTTTCCTTTTATTTGGTGTAGGTAGTAAAGCAGTGTTGTGCTACTGATGGTGTTGAGGCACAGTACATCAGAGATGAAGTATTACCGTCATTCTTCAAACACTTTTGGCAACATCGTATGGCTCTGGATAGACGTAACTACAGACAGGTAATAATGGGGTAAATTGTTGTAAATTGAAGGTCAGACCTGTTGCTATAGTAATATGGACAAAGCAGATACCTTCCTCATGTGAAAGCCTCTAATGACAATTACAGTATTGTATACATTCTGTATTACAAATCCTAGCCAATACAGAACTTGTAAGGTGTGGATTCTTTCATGTGGTTCCTATGATATATATTTTAAATATAGTTGACTGTCTTTGTCAAACAATTACATTTTTAACCCTCCTATGGTTTGACCTTTCAAAACCTTTCAAAATCTGCTTACTGGCCAAAATGGCTATCAATAATTATGAACCCTTTAAAACCCTCCAGAATTTGTTGCTACTGAACAACCACACCTTTCAAAACCCTTTGAAAGGTATTGAAACGTTTCAACACCAGTTTGTTCAGAGAGTTGTTTCACCTTTCGAAACCTTTCATAGGTCACTTTTGTCAGACAGTTTTCTCACCTTTCAAAACCCTTCAGTACAGCAAACTTGAAAGATTTTGAAAGGTCTGACAATTCTATGGCAACTGCACTGTACAAAGGAGGGTTAAATGTTCAAAGTGAAATTCTGAACAGATCTTTTGTGACAAATGACCCTTTTAGTCTACTGACTATTGTAACTAATATGTGTCATGTTTAACATTCTCACTCAACATTTATAGATATATTGCCATTTTTGTTTAATTTGTAGTTGGTGGACACCACTGTTGAGCTGGCTAACAAAGTAGGAGCAGCTGAGATAGTTGGCCGCATCGTTGATGACTTGAAGGATGAGGCTGAGCAGTATCGTAAGATGGTGATGGAGACAATTGAGAAGATTATGGGTAATCTGGGAGCAGCAGATATTGATTCACGTCTTGAGGAGCAGCTTATTGATGGTATCCTGTATGCCTTCCAGGAACAGACTACCGAGGTAAGATAGTCAATCATGTTTGTTTTATTTAGAACAATTGCTAAAATAGTTCTGATTTTGTATGATTAATATACCATGCTCGATATGCGGCAGAGTGCCACCCCTCCCCACCCTCCCAAATGTCCCTATGCACTAACACACTGTTCTATTGTTAACGGACCTCTCCCCCCGAAATCCTCTGAAGAATTCGTAAGATTCCTGGAACACAATGAAGACACAATAGGAGGGGGTGCACTCTGCCGCATATCAAGCATCATATGATGATTAATGATTTTTACCAGTTTGGTGTTGAATTGTAAAATGTTTTGTTCATCTTTTCCGGTATTTTCCACATATTTTGATCATTTTCAAAGACTTCTTTTTCAGTCCGATTCCATCTGATTCGTATTTCCTTTCTTTCATGTCTTTCCAATCACATCCCTATTTCTGATTACATGTCATAAACATATTGTCCTCTTTACAGGACTCTGTGATGTTGAATGGCTTTGGCACCGTGGTAAATGCTCTAGGTAAACGAGTTAAGCCATACTTGCCTCAGATCTGTGGTACCATTCTGTGGCGTCTTAACAACAAAGCTGCTAAGGTACGTCAGCAAGCTGCTGATCTCATCTCAAGAATTGCCGTTGTCATGAGAACCTGTCAAGAGGTAAGAATCATTACTCCAGTCACAAAGGGCAAAGCGTAAAAGGTCATGAAAGTCAAATAGTTTAACTATACTCATGGAAAAACTCATTACAGGGAAATCTTACGATCATTTTGAACCATCTGGATTAAAAAAAACTTTTAAACTTTATTTAAATCGGGATCAAATTTCAAATTTAATTCAAATATCTCAGTTCCAACTTTTTCAAGTTTCTGATATATTTCTAATTTGTTTAATTGTTTGTATTCAAACAGAGTGCCATTAGTATACATACTGCGAACTTTAATACACATTCGTATTGTGCATTAATTGTAGTCGCAGTCTATGAATTGAGGATTCATCAATTGCATGTTCTTGGTTGAGTGTTACTGATGATGTATTTATTCCAATGTATAGGAAAAGCTGATGGGTCATCTTGGTGTGGTATTATATGAGTATCTTGGTGAGGAATACCCCGAGGTATTAGGAAGCATCCTAGGAGCTCTCAAGTCCATTGTTAATGTCATTGGAATGCATAAGATGACACCTCCAATCAAAGATCTGCTCCCACGATTGACACCAATCCTCAAAAACAGGTATAGAAAATATGACCTCTCAGCTAAAATCAGGAATATGTTGGATAATAAATTTCTTAGATACAAGTGTCTCTTAAAAAGGAATTCAAAAAGTTTTCAATTGATGCTTTGAAGTGTGTAGTCATTTTGGATGCAACAATTTTACTGTTTTATTTGTTAATTTATATAGAATTTTAGAAATGATCATTGCATGTGTTGTGTGGTAAAATTGGTCTTATTTTGTTAATGTCAGCTCAGTGTCTAAAGGTTGTAAATAATTTACACTTTATTTACAATTTGGATGGTTTCTTTCTTTCATTTGTTAAACAGACATGAAAAAGTACAAGAGAATTGTATTGATCTTGTTGGCCGCATTGCTGATCGTGGAGCAGAGTATGTCTCAGCCAGAGAATGGATGAGGATATGCTTTGAACTTCTGGAACTTCTTAAAGCTCATAAGAAAGCCATTAGAAGAGCTACAGTCAATACATTTGGTTACATTGCTAAGGCTATTGGGTGAGTATTCACAGATTAACCCTCCTACTATTGCTGCACGTTAGTGGGAAGTTGCTACAGAGGTCAAAACCAGTCAACTGCGTGTTTTGACTGTTGACCCAAATGTGCACACAGGGGCATTTTTGACTGGTTTTTACTGTCATTTTGACCACCCTGAACAATACCAGACAATGCTTTTACCAGTCAAAAACAGTCGACTCATTTTGCCCTGTAAGTGTACTTACTACACGTAAGGTTTGACAGTGTTTGACTTTTAAGTGCACTAGATATACCTTGGGAAGTATATCAAAATTTTGACTGATTTTGACTCTTGTAGTAATAGGAAGGTTAAATATAGTACTATAGGTTTTAGAAGCATCATGTTAAAACCGGAAGGGTAAAAAAAGTTATACCACCAAAAGAAATTACTTAAATTTATTAAAATATTATTAAAGTTGCTGGACGTTTTCTTGAAAATAGGTTTTTGTATGTGTGTATACTGTCAAAGCCTTTTTTTGCCAGAGTATTACTGTTGCTGTCAACAGCCAAATTTATATTTACAGCTTGAATTTTAAACTAGAAGAGATCATTTAATTGAGTGTAAAGACTAAAATGTTTGATTTCTGTATTTTAGGCCCCATGATGTCCTGGCAACTCTTCTCAACAATCTCAAAGTTCAGGAACGTCAGAATCGTGTATGTACCACCGTGGCTATTGCCATCGTGGCAGAGACGTGCTCACCATTCACTGTCCTGCCAGCATTGATGAATGAATACAGAGTACCAGAACTCAACGTGCAGAATGGAGTCCTCAAGTCACTCTCATTCTTATTTGAATACATCGGTGAGATGGGGAAGGATTATATATATGCTGTGACTCCATTACTTGAGGATGCATTAATGGACAGGTAGGCTTTATCTAGATCAAGTATCAAAGAGTTGGTTTAGTAGAAAAATTTACTTAGCAGTATTCAGCTACACTATTGATAAGTTAATAAATTACATTGATCAAAATGTGATATATACTACTCAAAACAATTCAGGGAACACGTTGTGTTGCATGTGTTACTGCAAGAGGTGGTCACACCCGTTATTGAAATGTTCCATGAACCGGGATTTTCATTTGCAACCCCCTCTCTCTTTCAGTAGTCATGTCATGAAATGTGTAATCACTACATGCATCCTTTATCATCTGTTTCATTGTGCAGTTGTTTCTCATCAATTCTGTGCAACATTGTGTTTATCTGAAATAAATGATCTTGCTTTAACTGAGATTATTCCGGTGTTCCCTAAATTGTTTTGAGTAGTATATATGTCAAGAACCTTTACATCTTTTTCATGTTTTGAATTGTTTAGTTATTTAAATTCCTCCCAATGTTCTTTGTCTTTGCAGAGATCTTGTTCATAGGCAGACAGCCTGTGCAGCCATTAAGCATATGTCACTCGGAGTATTTGGTTTTGGTTGTGAAGATGCCCTCGTCCATCTCCTTAACTTTGTGTGGCCGAACATCTTTGAGACATCACCCCATGTGATCCAAGCTGTTATGGATTCTATTGAGGGGTTGCGAGTAGGTCTTGGGGCCAACAAAATGCTTCAGTATGCATTACAGGTAAGATTCCCATTCTTCACCATTAGCCCTCCTAGTTCTGGTGCCTTTTTCAGACAAGTTGATGCACCATTTGAAACCATTCGTTTTGTGAAACACACCAAGGTGTAGTGTATCCACCATTCAAAACCATTTGAATGGATTTGAATGGTAGTAAAGCTTGCTACCAACACTTTTCAAATGGTATCACCTTGTGTGTACAAAACCAATGGCCATTTTGGTAAGTGGAAATTTTGAATGATTTATAAGCCAATGTGTAGTACATTCACCTACATTTGAAACCATTCGGCTATGGAAACACACCAAGGTGTAGTGTATCCACCATTCAGAAACCATTTGAATGGATTTGAATGGTAGTAAAGCTTGCTACCAACACTTTTCAAATGGTATCACCGTGTGTGTACAAAACCAATGGCCATTTTGGTAAGTGGAAATTTTGAATGGTTTCAAATGGTCAAACAAATGGTCAAATTCACCTAAATTTCATTTTTAATATATTTAGTCAAATGTACAAATTTGTGTTATTCTGTGTTCTTTATACAGAAAGTAGTATTCTTGACTTAATAAATCCCTCCTACTATCAGTGTTCTTAACAAAGTCCACCCATACTTCAAAATGTCACAACCAACAAAATACACTGTACATTTCGCAGGTGTTATCCACAAAATGCCATGTGGCACACTGGGGCACACTCGGTTTGTGTGAAGGTCAGAACACTGTTTTTGTCCCAGGGGCATTTTGGGGTATCCATGTTCCACTCTTGTGTACAGTATGCAATATTTTAAGGCATGCATAGAAAAAGCATTGTGTACTTAGCAGACACAAGTTTTTGTGGCATTTTGGAGACTGCATGTATGCAAGGGTTTTTAACTTAACTGGACAAATCACTCATTGGGAACACTTGTCAATTTTGAATTTTTGTCTGATTGTTGTGTGGTGTATGCCTTTCCAAAGAGCTTGACCGCACCAGCAGCTCTCAACCAATCAGAATTACTTGAGTCTAAAATAATATGGATATCTAAAAAATTATGTCTTTCTTTAATTTTCAGGGCCTATTCCATCCAGCAAGGAAGGTCCGCGATGTTTACTGGAAGATATACAACACATTGTACATTGGTGCCCAAGATTCACTGGTTGCCGGCTATCCGCGGGTTCCCAACGATGAGAAGAACCAGTATGTCCGATATGAACTGGAATATTTCCTGTAATCTGAGATCATTCTAAGCAGCACCATTAAACCTCTTCATCCATTTGGTAATATAAGATGTGACAGCAGTCAGATGGAGTTATATTGAAACCTTCCCACAAACTGACATGCTTCATGAGCAACAGAAGTCCCCTCCCCCCCGGCTGGCGATTGGGGGTTTAATTGACTAACATCTGTTACAGGATTTACAGACAAAAAGGGTGAAACCCAATTTTGCTGGGGGTAAAAGGTATTCAAATTAGAAAGATAATATCTGTCACTCTTCCAAAATTGATGATACCATCATGTGATAGTCCTGCATTGATATAGCATAGAAAACCATATTACTTGCATTGGTGTAACCCCTTCTCATCTCCATCTCCCCCTCCCCAAGAAGCAAAAAGAACCTGTATTACCATGCTGCTGAAAAACAAACTCCACTCGAATTGGTCAAGCGGTTTAGTGCATCGGATTTGTGTTCTGATGGCTGAGTCATCAGAATGTGGGTTCGAATCCCAACCGCGACCGGGGGGGCTTGTGTCCTTGAGCAAGACACTTTACCATAATTGCTTCTCTCCACCCAGGGGTAAATGGGTACCTGTGAGGGCAGAGTTGGTTGTTGTGTTTGATTAGCCCTATATGCGCTGTAATGGCAGCAATTGAGCTGTATACTCCCCAGGGAGCTGAGATGGTTTCAGGAATGATTTGTGTGGCTGATGAGCAGGGGTAATAATATAATGCGCCTTGAGCACCAGTTTGGTGGATACATACGCTATATAAGTCCACATTATTATTATTATTATTATTATCTTTTGTCAGGAAAGTGGTATGACAATATAATGTTCTCCTAAGTGGTACACAACTGGTTACTGATTACTGGGACGACCCAAATGGTTGCCTTATATTTATGATTACAAAAATGCTGGAAACATGACCCAAGTAAGAATTGTTAATGGTATTTCATAATTTGCTCATACTCAGTTATAAGGGAAAACAATTCTCTTGCTCAATCTAGAGATTAGCTGGACCATTTCAAATTTAGAGGTCATTTGTACAGCAAGTATTTTACAATTTGCCTTGCCTATTATGCGTAATAAATTTAACAATTCTGCTGAACAGTTCTACTACCAATAAGTTGACATTTGTCAAACTATAAGTTAACCGTTTGTAAATAATGGGTTTTTATTTTGTTGACAGTAGCTAGTGGACTCGGGGTTAACCAGTTCGCGTCGGGAATAAAAAAGTTTTTCTGGGCCCCTGTGGCTGGTTTCTTTTTCCCACACACACGTTAACCCTAACTCCCTTAGCATTGTTACTGAACAATAAAAATCCTTCAAAATCCTCCAACTTCCTTTGTTGTCTAGGGAGTTAGGGTTAATGGAAGCTTCCACAGGCACAGCGGGTGGCCGGCACGCATACAAATATTCCGGAGTTTCCTATGGCGTGTATAGACACTCTCCGATCCGCGGTGCAAAAAAAAATGCGTGTATACACGGCCTCCGATGCGAACTGGTTAAAATAAGGGTCACCTACATGTACGAAAGTGGTATTTTTAATATTTTGTTCTTTGAAACACAAATAAGCCTAATCCTACAGAATATTTCATTTTTATTACAAGAAATCATCCATAAATTGTGTTGCACAGACTTAAATATGTATAATTTACAGTGTTCATTTCAGATTTAACAACTACATGTGTTACACTTTTTTAATTGCTTAAATGTGTCCAAGTGGAGCAGTGTTACAGTATTTGGTCTGTCACATTTGCCCCATAATGCATTAGGAATTGGGTGTGCAAGATAAACAAACAGAACACACCCAAATTAATATGTGTTATTGGTAACCTTTGACCTTCTCTTCAGCGTTGTACAGTTTTGAAAATGGATAATCCTAAATCTGTAATACCCCATATTTTGTGAATTTAAATGTTCTTCACAAATAAATTCAAATTACATGTAAAATATATATTTGTCGAAACAATTAATCCCTGCATTGTAATACATTTTGCTTATAAATTGGTTTTCAGCAAATGATGAAAAGGTCCTAATCATGAAAAGGTCCTATACTCATGTTAAGGTCCTATACTCTTAAGGTCCTACTCATGTTAAGGTCCTACTCATGGACAAACTTCAGTGTTTAGCACACAGGTTGTACCATACTGGTGCATGACTATTAAAATGCCTTGATCTTTGTCTGAGTACTTACATGTATTGGCAAAATGACAACTAAACAAACACTGTATATACATGATTATTTGGACACTTTAAGTCATTTGCAGATTGGGGTGGGGAATATCATCCAAGTAAATTTATAATTTTTTTTGTGGGTGACCTGTTTTGGGATATCCCCCCCCCCCAATCCATTTCGTTTGTAAAGTCCGTTTTCATTTATTTGCTATTTGTATCGTGTACGGGCGTAAATCCCGGGGGATGGGGGAGTTCCTCCCCCTCCACTTTTTGGACCGGGGTGGTCCATAGCATCACCCCCTCCATAATTTTCCGTGCGTCGAAGCGAAAAATATATATATAATAAAAATACACATGCAGAACTTTAAGCTATACCGTGCACCCAAATTTCAAAATCATCCCCCTACTTTTCATCACGGATTTACGCCAGTGGTATTGTGTCTAATGTCTAAAAAAAAGCTGTAATAAAGATGAACTGTTTCTTTGGGGGCAATGTACGTGTATTGGTTTATTAAAGGCTATTAAACTTTCAAGTCATTTTCAAAACGTGAAATTATGAAATAATTTATTAAGGTAAACTCACACATTTTCGAAGGTATGATAGAATTGAATAAAGTGTTCTATTCAAAGATATACACACGTAATCGAAACAAGAAGTTGTTACCAATATACAGTACATGTATGTATGTATACCATTATTTTCTCCTCGGACAACATTAGGCCACACAATCTCTCGGGTTTCTGGTCATAGATCAGCTTCAAAATCAGTACGGTGATGCGGGTTTTTTTTTTGGGGGGTAAGTAATTTTGTTTTTGGTAATTAATTATTATTATTTATGTTTTTATTTGACAAACGGTGAAATACGTATTCATATATGTATATGCCGTTAATTGCCAATACACGGAGTATGGTGGCTAAGGCCAAGTAAAAAAAATACCAGTTGATCGTCCTGAGGATGGTATACCCCTAGTCCCCCTGAAAATTGGACCCCAGTTACGCCACGGAGCAGCACTAGTATCACTTTCCGTGTTTTAATCCGCAAGGAAACTTGGTTTATAGAAGAAGTCTTCCTATCAAATCTGGAATCATAATTGGAAACAAACGTATTTTTGTATTTAAAAAACGATTTTGAAATGGTCATGTTTTTGCACACGTACTCGTACTAGTTTCGGTATTTCAGGTATTTTCGGGATTTCCCAGGTCTTAAAATACGCGCCATATGATTGGCGCCATATGATTCAATTCATTGAATACCCGCGATAATGTTTCTACAAATAGACGGGGAACCCCTGAATGAGAAATAAAATCACAACCGTCAACAGCATACACTCTTTTTGCAGCTATCTTGCGGTGCACCGAGTTCCTTCGTGTAAGCATTTTTACCTCCATGGTGTAAGTATTGTGTATGTAAATCAGTCAATTCATGCTAGATGTATCATATCTGTTAGTTGCACTAATGTAGGCCTGTGTCTATGTTTTTGCAGGCCGTGGAACACTATAATAAAACAACAATATTGTGACTAGATATGTTTTACATCATGACATGAAAGTAGTATGGAGGTCGAAAGGTGGACATCTGCTTTTCAGCTTTCTAAATAATGAAAAAGCAGATTGAACGTTGTTGGCTGGTGCATTTTTCTACTTTTCTACTTTTCTACTTTTCTTCCACCTAAAAAGTTGATTGAACATTTTGGTAACATCCATTTTTCTACTTTTCGTGAACTGAAAAGCAGAGTTTACTTGTTCACCTACACTGGCGGTCAAAAAGTGGACATCTGCTTTTCTGGTTTCCTACAACCCGAAAAGTAGATTGAACGTTTTGGACAAATCAATTTTTCTACTTTTCTACTAGCCGAAAAGCAGATTAGACGTTTTGTCACATGTGTGGCCTAAAAGTGGACATCTGCTTTTCTGGTTTCCCACAACACGAAAAGTAGATCGAACGTTTCGATCCGCTTTTTGGGAAGCAGGAAAGCAGGAAAGCAGAAAAATGGATTTGTCCAAAACGTTCGATCTACTTTTCGTGTTGTTGGAAACCAGAAAAGCAAATGTCCACTTTTTGACCGCCAGTGTAGGTGAACAAGTAAAATCTGCTTTTCGTGAAACTGAAAAGCAGAAAAGTAGAAAAATGGATGTTACCAAAATGTTCAATCAACTTTTTAGGTGGAAGAAAAGTAGAAAAATGCACCAGCCAACAACGTTCAATCTGCTTTTTCATTATTTAGAAAGCTGAAAAGCAGATGTCCACTTTTCGACCTCCACTACTTAGCATTTCTCTGAAAACTTACAAAACTGTGGCGTATTAATGGTTGCATAAACTTATCTAAGTCATACTTGTTACAAAAATAAAAATCACAGTGAAATTGTATGATTTCATTTTCATTTCATTTATTAATTTCTCAGGTAAAAACATTAAAATACATACATTATAGATCAAATGCATATTAAACAAGAGGCAAGAATTAATAAATATACACAAATTGATTAGACAATAAACATTTTAAAGACAGGACAATGGCACACCTGAAGGATTACAAAAAAGTAAACTTAATTACTATCGAGTTGTTTTCCGACTGCCATTAGACAATACATAAAACCACAAAAGAAGACAATTAAAATTGCACTATAAAAAAAGATAAAGAAATGTGATATATAAAAGTACTAAAAAATAAATACTAAAAAAAAAGACTCAAAAGATAAAAAGCTAGTGCTTGTGAAAGTGGAAAAAGTTGTTTAACCACTGATTTTACTAGATACAAATAGTAAGGGATTTACATGACCTCAAATTTTTTCACGAACATCGGTGATTTTATTGTTCTATGCCGTCAACGAGCTATAAGCCTTATCGCCAATAGCAGCTGCAAGGAATTGTGGGATGTCTGTGGGCGCAACAGCGCCACTGCGTGCCGCGCGGATCGACAAACAAAATATTGACGTCACAAAAGCTGCGCCAAACAGATGCCCCTTTTTGTATCCCTGTATGCTTTGCGGCAATTGCTTCAGTGCTATTAGCGATAAGGCTTATTGTCTGTGGAAACCAAAAGATATGAATGCTTTGCATTTGCAATGATTTTTTAAAGAAAGACTGATCCTCAAAATGGACACATTCCTTATAGAAGAAGCGAACGAAGACTACTTAATTCGTTGGTGTTTATTTCGTCGGAAGTGGAAAATTATTGAGAAAATGAAACATTAATATCATGGTTATGAAAAGAAATCTTTTATATGACAAAATGTTAACATAATTTGTACACATTTCAAAGTTTTAAAGTACTTTTTGCAAAAATTTTAATCACTTTCCATTTTATTGGTCTTTCAAGAATATTGATTAAAAGTTTTGAGAGCTTCTCCAAATTATACCATTTTATTTTAAAAATCTAGAACAATATTTTTATTTTCAAGATAAAAAACAATTTTACAACCATCTGGAATAGGATGAAACATGATTCAACTGTTTCTCTTCTTGGGTGCATTTTCTGTGCCCCTATCAACTTTAACAGTTTGGGGTGAGTCATTATACCAACATAAATTTTTTGATGACCACAGTTCTGTGCGTCTCAAAAAACGGCGCTGAAGACATCCACGTATAATTATGATCATACATTGAAATTCAGCATTTTACAAGAGAATCCTTCACTGAAACAAACCAAAACACCAAACTGCTAATTTCATTTGTAAGTTACCGTCCAGTTGATTATATAACCTTAGGTGCGTCATTTAGGGTAAATTGAGGATACCTTATTTTGAAAAGCACGTCACCGTTTTTTACTGTAACTAGTTTAATATCAGAGTACTGTACGGTCATCAATCACCGACAGTCAGGGAAGCATCTGATGCAGTAATGACCAAACCTATTAAATGCTTGTTTAAAATAGTTAGACAAAGACAGGGCCGTAGCGAGCGAACGGGGGGGGGGGGGTGACACCCCCTCCAATAATTGTATTTTACATAATTGTGTTGTGTTGGTAAATTTACCCACAAAAAAAATTCCCCCACTCTGAAAATCCTGGCTACGCCACTGATGTCAGTCTACATATTGGCTTCCAAGTTCCATACCCCCAAATAAAATGCCTTCGCTACGCCCATGAGCAAAGAAACTTGCTCAAACCAATTGACGCATTGTACTTTTTGCCCTGCAGGTATATAACACAAGATGAAGCTTAGAGCAAAATTGTCAATATTCATTGTAGGACTAAGTAAGTACACAACATGTATCACTATATAAATGTAAAATGAAACCGCAGCACATTCCCAATCAATCAATACATTGACACACCGACAGATCAACGGACAAACAGACACTATTAATTTAACCCTAACCTCACTGAATACTACAAAATACTACTTGAGTAAACTGCAGTATGGAGTACTTTTACTACACTGGTCTATGAGAATTGAGTAGTATTTTGTAGTACAGTGTACTTTTACTACACTGGTCTATGAGAATTGAGTAGTATTTTGTAGTACAGTGTACTTTTACTACACTGGTCTATGAGAACTGAGCAGTATTTTGTAGTACAGTGTACTGGACCCCAAATAAATGCCTAGGACGTTAGGGTTAAACTGATTTACGTACGTATGTATTTAGTCAATTTATTTGGGGGAAAACTATTCATTCTTATTTATGTGAACAAAGAGAAGAGGAATTTATTTTTCGATGCAAGGGTCTACCCTGACCAGTAGCATAGAACATCCGGGAGCTTACAATTCTGACTAGAAAGATTATTGTTGCCACACCTTTGACACAAGCACACGTCTCATCGAGAACCATCTCCACCCCACCCCCACCCCTTTTGATGTTGAATGCCCTGAATTTTGTATGTGATTACACTGGTTAACGTTTGTTTGTTTGTTTTTAACTGGGTGCGGGGGTAACTATACAGGTTCTGTCAAATATTGTACATTAAATTTATATTGTATAATACGCGCGTTTCTTAATCAACTCTGTTCTGATTAGATTGTTGTTTATTGTTCTTAAGTGATTCAGATCTTCAAGAACCAGGCCATGTTCTTAGAACGAGGCCGCCGTGGGATCGTGCCATGTCCTCTCATCGCATCCAACAAATTCACGGTAGAAAAAGTCGACTCCATGTACTGGTACTTCAAACGAATGAAAAGCCCATTTCTCTTAATCTCACACTTCCAAGGGAAAACTGCACCCCAAAATGGAATCTCAGAAGGTGTTTATAATATCGACAGTAACTATTCTCTGATAATTGAGAATGTCACCGACTTGAACGAGGGAAATTATTTCTTTAAGCTCAAGCCGAAATTAAAGATTGTTCAGGATGGAGTTGTGCCAGTTACTGTCAAAGGCAAGTATATATCGACTCATTTAAAGTGATAACTTCGAGTTTGATTGCATAGGGCTGTACTATGGTCTCCACTTTTCAAATTGACGGTTCTTCTTTTCAGCGTAATATTATTGCTGTTTGGGATTTGTTTATAATTATTTATTCAATCATTGTTAAATTATCAATTGCTGTAAACGTCACCACCTGCATGGATGGCCTAGACAAACTATCTTCAAATAAATAACATTTCTTTAGTTAGCAACATGGCTGGATTGTTTCATTTCATTTTTCACTTCTCCCAATCAATACAATTATAGTTTCCCCGAATGAGCCATCCCCTCGTGTTGTTGGCTGTCATGAACGCCCATCAGACGCAGAATGTGAACTGAAGGTAGCATCTGAAAATTCCACACACACTTGCATCGTGAAAAATGCCAAACCTGTTGTGAGACTGCAATGGCTTCGTGTCTTGGGAGATGGTCAAACAGAACTTATCAACGACACCCAAACCATCCAGCATACAATCCTACCAGAAAACACAACAAACCACGGTAATTAAACGAAATAATTACTTCCTTATTAAAAATATATACTTTATTCATTGCAGTGACATTTAGGTGAGGGTGGGGCCTCCATTATTGGGGCCTCCCACTTTTACAAATGAGTTTAATGATCTCAAGCTACTCTCTTGTGTAATTGTATAGGGCCGCTATATTTTCATAGACTGGGCAAAAAATAAATAAACTGAGTATAGGTCAGAAAAGGAGAATTTATTTTTAGGCAAGAGAATTACAAAGAACGAATTGAAACGACTACGTAATATATGAATAGTTCGTTATTAAGTTGCATTGTAGCTAATGGTGTTGCCATTATATTTCATACTTCACCAGAAAACAAAGTTTCTTCGCCACCCTTTTCCCTTTCTTGTAGAAAGTTTTGTGTGTACTCTTAACGACACTTGTTTCCATTAATGTATTACAATTCTTGTAAGTTTTGTGTGTACTCTTAACGACACTTGTTTCCATTAATGTATTACAATTCTTGTAAGTTTTGTGTGTACTCTTAATGACACTTGTTTCCATTAATGTATTACAATTCTTGTAAGTTTTGTGTGTACTCTTAATTAACGACACTTGTTTCCATTAATGTATTACAATTCTTGTAAGTTTTGTGTGTACTCTTAACGACACTGGTTTCCATTAATGTATTACAATTCTTGTAAGTTTTGTGTGTACTCTTAACGACATTGGTTTCCATTAATGTATTACAATTCTTGTAAGTTTTGTGTGTACTCTTAATTAACGACACTGGTTTTCATTAATGTATTACAATTCTTGTAAGTTTTGTGTGTACTCTTAATTAACGACACTTGTTTCCATTAATGTATTACAATTCTTGTAAGTTTTGTGTGTACTCTTAACGACACTGGTTTCCATTAATGTATTACAATTCTTGTAAGTTTTGTGTGTACTCTTAACGACATTGGTTTCCATTAATGTATTACAATTCTTGTAAGTTTTGTGTGTACTCTTAATTAACGACACTGGTTTTCATTAATGTATTACAATTGTAAGTTTTGTGTGTACTCTTAATTAACGACACTTGTTTCCATTAATGTATTACAATTCTTGTAAGTTTTGTGTGTACTCTTAATTAACGACACTGGTTTCCATTAATGTATTACAATTCTTGTAAGTTTTGTGTGTACTCTTAATTAACGACACTTGTTTCCATTAATGTATTACAATTCTTGTAAGTTTTGTGTGTACTCTTAACGACACTGGTTTCCATTAATGTATTACAATTCTTGTAAGTTTTGTGTACTCTTAATTAACGACATTGGTTTCCATTAATGTATTACAATTCTTGTAAGTTTTGTGTGTACTCTTAATTAACGACAATTGTTTTCATTAATGTATTACAATTCTTGTAAGTTTTGTGTGTACTCTTAATTAACGACACTGGTTTCCATTAATGTATTACAATTCTTGTAAGTTTTGTGTGTACTCTTAATTAACGACACTTGTTTCCATTAATGTATTACAATTCTTGTAAGTTTTGTGTGTACTCTTAATTAACGACACTGGTTTCCATTAATGTATTACAATTCTTGTAAGTTTTGTGTGTACTCTTAATTAACGACACTTGTTTCCATTAATGTATTACAATTCTTGTAAGTTTTGTGTGTACTCTTAATTAACGACACTGGTTTCCATTAATGTATTACAATTCTTGTAAGTTTTGTGTGTACTCTTAATGACACTGGTTTCCATTAATGTATTACAATTCTTGTAAGTTTGTGTGTACTCTTAATTAACGACATTGGTTTCCATTAATGTATTACAATTCTTGTAAGTTTTGTGTGTACTCTTAATTAACGACACTTGTTTCCATTAATGTATTACAATTCTTGTAAGTTTTGTGTGTACTCTTAATTAACGACACTGGTTTCCATTAATGTATTACAATTCTTGTAAGTTTTGTGTGTACTCTTAACGACACTGGTTTCCATTAATGTATTACAATTCTTGTAAGTTTTGTGTGTACTCTTAATTAACGACACTTGTTTCCATTAATGTATTACAATTCTTGTAAGTTTTGTGTGTACTCTTAATTAACGACACTGGTTTCCATTAATGTATTACAATTCTTGTAAGTTTTGTGTGTACTCTTAATTAACGACACTGGTTTCCATTAATGTATTACAATTCTTGTAAGTTTTGTGTGTACTCTTAATTAACGACACTGGTTTCCATTAATGTATTACAATTCTTGTAAGTTTTGTGTGTACTCTTAATTAACGACACTGGTTTCCATTAATGTATTACAATTCTTGTAAGTTTTGTGTGTACTCTTAACGACACTGGTTTCCATTAATGTATTACATTCTCCTGAAGTTTTGTGTGTACTGATTAACGACACTTGTTTCCATTAATGTATTACAGTTCTTGTAAGTTTTGTGTGTACTCTTAATTAACGACACTTGTTTCCATTAATGGTATTACAATTCTTGTAAGTTTTGTGTACTCTTAATTAACGACACTTGTTTCCATTAATGTATTACAGTTCTTGTAAGTTTTGTGTGTACTCTTAATTAACGACACTGGTTTCCATTAATGTATTACAATTCTTGTAAGTTTTGTGTGTACTCTTAACGACACTGGTTTCCATTAATGTATTACAATTCTTGTAAGTTTTGTGTGTACTCTTAACGACACTGGTTTCCATTAATGTATTACATTCTCCTGAAGACGATCAGAGCATACTGATCGAAACGTCGAGTTGTACCCCCAGTTCTTTTCAGAACTAATTACTACTCAATTGAGCTTCCACATGGTGTCACCGCAATTAGTCTTACTTATCATCCTCACCATGCAAAGCTACAAGTTTTACCTATTACAATTCTTGTAAGTTTTGTGTGTACTCTTAATTAACGACACTGGTTTCCATTAATGTATTACAATTCTTGTAAGTTTTGTGTGTACTCTTAACGACACTGATTTCCATATTACAATTCTTGTTTCCCTGCAGGCTGGTTTATGATCAACAACACATTTACAACCTCAATCCAGTTGACATCAGTTAGTACTGACACACGATATAGATGCAAAGCCTTCGGTGCTGCTCTGGGAGATAGGAGTAGCAGTCAAATGACAGTGACCATTAACAAACTTTCTCTTGGCGTCACAGGTAAATTAGTAGACAATGGGAATTACGTATTTATATTAATTAATGATTTATAAGCGTTCTTTGTTGTACAAGTAACTGATATTTCACATTTATGAATGGAATTAAGAAGATAACCTTACCAACCCTTTTCCCCCTTTTAAAACAGATAATTTCGTTACAAATGACGATATTTTCGAAGTTGATGATGTAAACGCCAAAGATGACAACCTTTTGGAGATTTTGCCAACTAACTCATCGGTCAAGCCAGTTGGTGTCTGGGTTTGGGTAGTTCTTGGTAGTTCTCTTGGTAGTGTTGCCTTCTTAATCATGCTGATGCTGTTGGCATGCACAGTGGTAAGTAAAATTGGGTGGCGCCTTTCTGCCCTCCGTTTGATTATCTTCCTTCTCCAGTGTAAGTCTTACACTTTAACGCTTAAAGTTAATAGCTCCACCCTGTAGTCCGATTACACAGAATAGGGATGGCATAAAGTCCCACATTATTGAAGACCCAAAAACAATGAAACATTGGAAAGTGTGAGGGAATTTAACTGAGACCTAAACACAATTCTCCTAAAGACGATCAGAGCATACTGATCGAAACGTCGAGTTGTAACCTCCAGTTCTTTTCAGGTACGACTCAATTTGAGAATTTCACGTGGTGTCGCCGCAAAACAGTATTTAGACTACTTATCCTTAGCTTACTTAGCCTACATATATTACTTATGAGCAACAAACATTATTTTCTTTTTTTATCCAGAAATATAAGAGACAGAGCAGAAAGAGAAAGGCAAGTCGTCGGCATCCATCTTTTATTTAATCGAAAAAATACTGAGCCGAGACTTTGAAGTCCTAAAAGAAGGCCATCGTGTCTGTTGCACTCTAAAAATGGATTGGTTAACACTTGTAACAACAAGTGACAAATACAATGGTTATTTGGCAACCAAATTACCTTGGTCACAGAATGTTTGTAATTTTGGTTGTTTTATAAATATGCAAACAAGTAGGCGGGGCTAGAAGTTGTATACTTTCTTTGAAAATATAGTGATATATTTTTTAAATTTAACATTTAATGTTAATTGTTTGTGTTTTTTCTTGTATAAATTATAGAAGAATTTGTGAAGATTGTCAAATGTGTAAACACAACAAGAAAACTCCACTCAAACTTCAAGAACAATTAAATGAACTTACACAATGGACCAGGGACAATAACATGATAATCAATACTGAGAAAACTAATCGTATGGACATTTCTTTTGCTAATAAAGTCTCAACCCACATTACAATCGCTTACTATTGATAGTGTGATGTTGTTAATAGGGCCGGCAAGAGATTGCACATGTTGACATGGTTGAAAAGATTTGGAATGCCTTGTAATCACTTGAAACAAATTTATATTAGTCACATAAGACCTATAACCGAGTATGCGTGTCCTGTATGGCACTCTGGTTTAACTGTAGCACAATCTAAGGAGCTTGAATCCATTCAGAAGCGTGCATGTAGGATTATTCTCGGACAACAATTTGTATCCTATGATCAAGCAATTAAGCTACTTAATCTTAAACAACTAGATCAAAGAAGGGAAGATACTCTGCTTGAGTTTGCTAAGAGTCTTAATACAATTATCCATGACGTACTACCTAAAAAGAGGGGGGGAAACCATGGGCGGATCCAGAACATTTTTAGGGGGGGCTGAGAATCAAAAACAATTATTTTTCAAAACTACAAAAATTACAATGAAATAATCAAAGGGAGAGAAAAACAAAGCACAGTGCATGAGGGGGAAATGAGAGTGCGTTCTCCTCTCCCTTCTCTCTCTTTTTCTCTCCATTTAAAAAAAATGTTTTAACGATTTTAGGAGGGCTACAGCCCCCTTAGCCCCCCTGGATCCGCCAATGGAAACGTGTGGGAGAATACTTAGGAATTGTAATATGCAAAGTGAGATATATTGCAATACTGACAGATTCAAGAACTCCTGCTTCCCAGCTTTGTGTAGACTAATTAACAAAGTAAAGTAAGTAGATTAATAAGATAAGATAAATCAAAACTAAATCTTAATATACTGACAACGGTGTACCCATTTTATAGTTTATAGGTTTATGGCTTTCCTGAGACAATGTTGTTTTCTTTTGCTGTGTTTTGTGATGTGGTGCATACTTTGCATAATGCATACTGTGCAGTACATTGTAAAACACTACGGTATCCCATTGGGTTGATGTAATTGTAATTTTAATTCTACTTCGTTTTTTAAATGTATAAACTGTAACTTTCAACGTTTTTTTAAACAAGTGTAGTATTGTTGCAGTTTAGCTATTTAGCCTTAAATGTTTTTAGTAATTTTAATGTGTACGTACAGTAGTTTTTTATCATCAGTAAATTCATGTATATATACTTTTTTACTTGTAACTTGTAAATCGACTCGCAATTCAGTTTTTAATATGTACTGCAATGAGTTTTGATAATAAAACCAGAATGAATGAATGCATGAATTAATGAATAATGAATTTGAATGACCAAATACGCGCCGCGAAAAGCTCCTGCAAAATTGAATGATGTTCGAGTGGATTGTTAAATTCGATGGTTATTTTGTTTAAATCGCATGACGCAAGAGTACAATTGCCTACTCATAAACGAAATTGATTTTGAGCAGCATTCAAATTCGTGCGAAACAGAATGACGCAGTGTTTAAATTGGCTGGTTATTTAACCTATGATATTGGGAATGTTGGTAAAACTGCTTTTAAAATTATGTTGAACATTTTATACTCAGAGCTTTATACCAAATAACTTATATAACTCGACAATTTGATTATTTTGGACTAACCATTACTATAGACCATGTGCCTTATACCTTTACAGTAGCTGGATGGTACCCCGCCAGACAAAAGTGTGTATAAATATAAACAGTTTTGTATTTTGTATTTTCGTACTTCTCCACATGACATCTAGTACTTTTTTTTTCATTTTCAAATGAATAAGATTAAAAAGTAACGTTAGTACCTTTCTTATGGATGCTTTTCTGCATTGGCTGCCAATATCATATCGTACTATTTATAAAATATTGCTTATCGTTTTCAAATCTTTGAATGATTGTGCACCATTATATATGTCTGACTTGTTGAAATGTTATGCCCCCTCTCGCAAGTTACGTTCCAGTGCAAAATTTCTGCTGGCTGAACAAAAGTCAAAACATTCTTGGGGTGACAGATCTTTTGAAGTTGTGGCTCCACGCCTTTGGAATGATTTACCTCTGTACATTCGTGAATCTCAATCTGTTGACTCCTTCAAGAAAAACATAAAACTCATCTTTTGTGTATTGTACGGAGCCCCTAAGGGGACATATGATGAAAACAAATTTACGTGCGAAGAAATAATTTGAGTTCTTTATTTCGTGCGCTCGAAATAATTTCGTGCTCACGAAATAATTTCGTGCTCACGAAATAATTTCGTGCACTCGAAATATAATATTTTGTGCACTCGAAATCATTTCGTGCACTCGTAATCATTTCGTGCACTGGAAATCATTTCGAGCGCTCGAAATCATTTATTTCGTGCGCTCGAAATAAAGTATTTCGTGAGCTCGAAATCATTTGGTGCCTTAACATTAAAATAAATATTGTTCACAAACCGCATTGTTCATAAACCTGCTCAAACCGCACTCTTGAGTACCTGAGACAGTATTTTCCAGGGGACTTGCTAATTCCGCGGAGGACGGACAACCCGTGGCCCCCATATACCCCCGACCTCAACCCCCAGACTACTTCCTCTGAGGTTACGTGAAGGATAGAGTCTACCAGGACAAAACCCTAACACAATCAAGAGACTGAAGAAAAACATCAGGAGAGAAATAAGGAGAATTCCAAGATACATGTTGGAGAGAGTTGTGAACAATTTTAGGGAGGGGGAGGCAGCCGTGATCCAGCAGCAAGGGGCTTGGATCGAACATGTTATTAATTACTAGAAAAAGTGAGGAAAAAAGTGGACATTTTGAAAATGCTTTTCACGGTATAAACTTACAGCGGTATCCCACCCCTGGCAGAAAATTTTTGGGAAAACTGCAACATTTGTAGAAATTATTACAAAATAAAAAGTGTCATTTTTTTTGGGACCACCCTGTATAATGGAGTCTTCATTACGTAGGCCTATACGGAGTATACATTAGACCTGACACAAAATGCACATTTTTATCTGAAACAGTGACTGAGAGTTGTTTTACTTGATTTGCGTAATGATTCCGAGCTCACGAAATGATTTCGAGCGCACGAAATGATTTCAAACGCACGAAATGATTTCGAGAGCACGAAATGATTTCGAGAGCACGAAATGATTTCGAGGGGACGAAATAATTTATTTCGAGTGCGCGAAATGATTTCGAGCGCTCGAAATAAAGAACTCAAATTATTTCTTCGCACGTAAATTTGTTTTCATCATATGTCCCTTTAGGGGCTCCGTAGTATTGCCTATAAGGACTACTAACATTCTCACCTTGCTCAAGTTTTCCAAAGTATCCATGTACATGTGCTTGTGAGAAACTAGACTTGGTTCCAAGTCTGTGGTCGTGGTCGTCTGCCTGAAGCCAATACGGCTCTGTATATCGCATTAAATAGCGCCCTCTTGTGTATTAACCTCCGACATTAACCTTCGATCACAGACTTGGGAATGTTGTTCGTCGGTTTGTACACACCCTATTGCGAAAACCATGGCAGCCGACCTCCTGGCAGGAGATGGCACATAGACAGAGACATTGCGAATTAGTCCAAAAGTGGACGGAACAATCTGATTGGTCTGAAAACCTTCCATAACATGAATATTCAAACTAAACCTTCTACATGCAGTTGGAGGCCAGGAGATGTACTCAACGATTCCATTTAAACTGTAGGTACGGCGTTTTTTGTAGAGAAGGAATTATGTATTTTATTTTGTGCTTTTTTACAACTCTAAGATCTCATTAAATTTACCTATCATTTCAAATACTATTTACGTACCAAGCACTATACAAATTTAATATTTATTTATTTATTTATTTGGAATTACACTTTTGAAACAGTGGCACACGATGTATGTAAATATCGGTGCATCCATCAAAACAATTTCTAAGTACAATAGTTACAACAATTAATATTTATAAAAATAACAATATTTAATAATAAGAATATTAAATAATAGTAATAATTTAGCGAAACAAAGCGAACGCATGGAGCTGGACGAAGGGACGCATTGACACGTCGCACCGT
This sequence comes from Zoroaster sp. YZ-2022, assembly GCA_029582265.1. Lineage (NCBI taxonomy): Eukaryota > Metazoa > Echinodermata > Asteroidea > Forcipulatida > Zoroasteridae > Zoroaster > Zoroaster sp. YZ-2022. The sequence continues at coordinate 89,928,862 of CM055816.1, read as the reverse complement.
CGTATACGAGATATGTTAAACCATGTAGACCTACACAATGCCAGGTAGGTCTACTGAGGTAAGGTGAGCAAAATAAAAAAATGCATACGAACCAATGTAGGCCTATATCCCGCGATTCGCTTTGCTTCGTCAAATACAAATAATAAATAATATCAAGTAAATGGATATTTACAAAATAAATTGCAAAACAATTGCACGGTCTTAATTGTGTCTAAAGATGATTTGACAACACTGTACACTGCTAGAACGCTGGTCAAAACCTCAACCAACACGGACCACATGCGAACCACACAACAGCCGTTTAAAACATTTAACCAACAAGCCTAAACATTTAATCAACGTTTACTAATGTCCAAACTTGTTGGTGAAAAACATCCAACAACAACTGCGCGTCCCACCCGGCAGGCCGTGCCGGCTAAAGCTCCGACCCGCGTTCCAACAGTGTAGGTTTCGGCGGATAGGCTATAGGCTATCTCCTAACACCCCAACGCATCAGTCTTGTAACCCATACGCAAAAAGAGAAATGAAAACATGAAAACAATTGATTTAGAAACATGTCAAAGCGACAAGAGAATCCAGTCCATGTCAAAATCCCCCTCCACCCGCGGATTTGAGACGCATGAATTAACGCAGTTGATGAACCCGCCATGGGTAGTTCAAGCTCTGCAAGCGACCATCATCTTTAAACACAATGCCTTTATATTAATGAAACACTACAATAAATAGCTATAAATAATCAACAGCAATGGCAGTAAACAAGTACATATATAAATATCAATTACGTAAGTCAGCTCTTAGCTTCCATGCACGCTTGGTGTAAGATTTACAAAAATCATCAAAAATAATAGCAATATTGTCAACATCACATATTTGTTTGGATTAATTGATGCATCACTACCTAATGTAATGTTCAATTTAACATCTAAGTTACTTGACATATTAATAATTCCCAAACATCAATACGATTCATGGAGATTAATTTTCTTTCTAACTTAACATATTCATCGGTTCTTATATCATTGAGCGCAGTGCAAGTGAACAAAAAATGTTGAATATTTTCAGTACCATTATTACACGTTTTGCAAGTGCTGTCATGGTCCGGAGACCATCTACTTGTTCTACGATTGAGTGGCAAGGTATTTGAGCGAAGCCTGAATTTAACTCTTGCCCCATGGAAATCTGTTTTGTCAAGCAAGTAATTCTCCAGACCAGGACAGCACTTGATAGATGCGTAATCCTTAAGTGATGACTTCCTATTAATCTCATCATGCCAAAATTGAAAATAATTTTCATTAATAACGTAATTAAAAGATGTAACCCATTGACTTGTTTTAGGGACGTCCCCTATGCGAGTGTTATCAAGGATATTCATAATATCGAAGTTGCAATCAGCGCATGTCTTTTGAATGTTATTGAGAAAATTATACCGCAATCTACCCTCTTCCGAAAGATTAAGAATAGTATTTAACATGAAATTTGACCAACGGTGCTTATCCATGTGTAAAAGGTGATCAAGATATTTGACTCTAAGTGCATCTTGAGAAACCTTGATAGGTACCCATCCTAGATCACCATATAATGCTTCCTTCGGTGTGTTTCTAGGGGCCTTAAGGATGTAGCGCGCCATTTGCAACTGAATACTTTCAATTTTGTCCGTGTCTTGTTTGCTTGAGTCAACCCAAATCGCGCAGGCATAATTAATAGAGGGAAGAGCAATTGTTTTCCATAGAATATCCCCATAATATACACGATTGAAATCATCAAAGTTGTTGATAATAGATTTAATGTACGCAATAAGCCTATTACCTTTCTTGATAGTTTCTTCAATGTGGACGTGGTCTGAAAGACTTCGACTAATATGCACACCTAAGTATTTATATGACTCGACTTCCGAAATATGGTGATCCCCTAATTTCCAAACTTATTTCCTGTTCTTATTGATACGCTGGCCAATAGTAAGAACATTAGATTTTTCGTGATTAAAGTCGAGTTTCCAAATTTTGGCGAAGTTGGCAGCCAGGTCAAGTAATTTATTTAATTCATTTTCATCGTTAGCCATTAAAACCACGTCATCTGCCCAAAATAAACTACCCATACATACATTATGAATATACGAACACCTAGATCATGTTTTTTAAGAAGTTTATTGAATTCGTGCATAAAAATACAAAATAACACAGGTGATAAGACACATCCTTGTTTTACTCCTTCATCAATATCAAAAAAGTTTGTTTCAATTTCCCCCATTCTAACTCGTCCCTGAACTTTATTATAAAAACTATCAATAACCCTCCAAATTTTACCCCGTAAACCGATGTCCCATGCCGCCCTTAACAACCCATCTCTCCAAACAGTGTCAAATGCCTTACGGAAGTCCAGGAAGGCTAAATAGGTCTTCTTCCCTTCTGCAAGGCGACAAGCAGCTATGCTTTTGAGAGTAAAAATGTGATCTTCACAACGCCGAGATGACCTAAATCCCCCCTGGACCTCCGAAAGAATGTTATCCTGTTCAAGGAAGCTCGAGATAGAATTAGCAATAATACAATTGAAAATTTTGGATACACATGATGTTAACGAAATACCTCTGTAGTTATTAAGATCTCTACGGTCACCTTTTTTGAAAATAGGAATGATAATACCTTTATTCCATTCAGATGGAATCGTCTCAAGACAAATTATTCTATTGAACAAGGATAAAATAGACATGTCAAGACACTCGCCACCATTTTTCAGAATTTCGTTCGTAATCATGTCGATACCCGGTGACTTATTATTTTTTGAACTTGAGATGGCATCTTTAATGATATCTAAATTAATGTGAATGTCAGACAATATATTTTCATTATCACCTTCATGATGATGAGTTTCATGATTATTATTCCTGATACGGTTAACGAAAGCCCTAGTATTGATAGTGTGCTTATCGTCCTCATCATTTAGACTTCTGTTCATTTTACCCAAGGTACTCCAGTAATGTAATACTGTCTGATTCATTTTCTTTCCATCAGAAGTAACCTCTTCAGAACCCGGGACTTTAAGACAATATATATCCACCTTGTTTTGTTTATTGCCTTTCAAAGTTTTCCAAAAATCGCGACAGTTGCGACCCCCTTTTTTAGCTAGATCAATAGACCTATATCCACGCGCATTTCAGTAATCTTGCTTCCAGGGCAGGATTAACACCTCTGAGGGCCCCTGGGCACCTGAAACTCTAAAGGCCCCCCCCACGGGCACGGGTCGTTCGCGTGCGGCCGCGAAGCGGCCGTGCGCAAAATTTAAGCTGATTTTTTCATTTTCCTCTAAATATTCACAATTTGGTGATTGTCAATATTTAGATACCTTATTTGTCCAACTGACAAATAAGTCCTCAACTATACAGTCATTGTAGTCTGTCAGACAGACGCACAAAGGCTTACATGCTAAGCTGGCATTCATTAGAAAATGAGTTTCAATCAGTTGACTTGACTTTCATGAAATAAAGTTGATTTAATCAATAAAGGCAAAATAACAACACAAGGCTACTATTTCAAAGGATTTATTAATTTTCATTCACTATTATTCAGTGGTGGAAAGTAACTAAGTACATGTACTCAACTTTTTTTTATCTATTAGATAAATAAAATAAATTAGATAAAAACATTTTTGGGAAAAATAAAATTTGGAAAAAAAAATTTTGGAAATTTTTTTTTTCATTTTTTTTTTCGACCACCATGGAGGGCCCCCTGATGCCCAGGGGCCCCTGGGCACGTGCCCAAAGTGCCCATATGGTAGATCCGGCCCTGCTTGCTTCTGATGAGGTTCTTAGCGTGCCGACGCTTTTCTTGATACAAGTTCCAAAGATCTTCCCCATTGTCATCAACATTATTTCCTTTGACCCATTTCCTGTAGTTTCTAGCAGCTTCCCTTCTTTCTTTAATTGCTGTATCCACGCTATTGTCGAACCACGGATTACGTTTTTACGGATTACGTTCCTTCGTGTAAGTATTGTGTATGTAAATCAGTCAATTCATGCTAGATGAATTATTATCATATCTGTTAGTTGCACTAATGTATTACAATTCTTGTAAGTTTTGTGTGTACTCTTAATTAACGACACTTGTTTCCATTAATGTATTACAATTCTTGTAAGTTTTGTGTGTACTCTTAACGACACTGGTTTCCATTAATGTATTACAATTCTTGTAAGTTTTGTGTGTACTCTTAATTAACGACACTGGTTTCCATTAATGTATTACAATTCTTGTAAGTTTTGTGTGTACTCTTAATTAACGACACTTGTTTCCATTAATGTATTACAATTCTTGTAAGTTTTGTGTGTACTCTTAACGACACTGGTTTCCATTAATGTATTACAATTCTTGTAAGTTTTGTGTGTACTCTTAATTAACGACACTTGTTTCCATTAATGTATTACAATTCTTGTAAGTTTTGTGTGTACTCTTAATTAACGACACTGGTTTCCATTAATGTATTACAATTCTTGTAAGTTTTGTGTGTACTCTTAACGACACTGGTTTCCATTAATGTATTACAATTCTTGTAAGTTTTGTGTGTACTCTTAATTAACGACACTTGTTTCCATTAATGTATTACAATTCTTGTAAGTTTTGTGTGTACTCTTAATTAACGACACTGGTTTCCATTAATGTATTACAATTCTTGTAAGTTTTGTGTGTACTCTTAATTAACGACACTTGTTTCCATTAATGTATTACAATTCTTGTAAGTTTTGTGTGTACTCTTAACGACACTGGTTTCCATTAATGTATTACAATTCTTGTAAGTTTTGTGTGTACTCTTAACGACACTGGTTTCCATTAATGTATTACAATTCTTGTAAGTTTTGTGTGTACTCTTAATTAACGACACTTGTTTCCATTAATGTATTACAATTCTTGTAAGTTTTGTGTGTACTCTTAACGACACTGGTTTCCATTAATGTATTACAATTCTTGTAAGTTTTGTGTGTACTCTTAATTAACGACACTTGTTTCCATTAATGTATTACAATTCTTGTAAGTTTTGTGTGTACTCTTAATTAACGACACTTGTTTCCATTAATGTATTACAATTCTTGTAAGTTTTGTGTGTACTCTTAACGACACTGGTTTCCATTAATGTATTACAATTCTTGTAAGTTTTGTGTACTCTTAATTAACGACACTTGTTTCCATTAATGTATTACAATTCTTGTAAGTTTTGTGTGTACTCTTAATTAACGACACTGGTTTCCATTAATGTATTACAATTCTTGTAAGTTTTGTGTGTACTCTTAACGACACTGGTTTCCATTAATGTATTACAATTCTTGTAAGTTTTGTGTGTACTCTTAATTAACGACACTTGTTTCCATTAATGTATTACAATTCTTGTAAGTTTTGTGTGTACTCTTAATTAACGACACTGGTTTCCATTAATGTATTACAATTCTTGTAAGTTTTGTGTGTACTCTTAATTAACGACACTTGTTTCCATTAATGTATTACAATTCTTGTAAGTTTGTTGTGTACTCTTAATTAACGACACTTGTTTCCATTAATGTATTACAATTCTTGTAAGTTTTGTGTGTACTCTTAACGACACTGGTTTCCATTAATGTATTACAATTCTTGTAAGTTTTGTGTGTACTCTTAATTAACGACACTTGTTTCCATTAATGTATTACAATTCTTGTAAGTTTTTGTGTGTACTCTTAATGACACTGGTTTCCATTAATGTATTACAATTCTTGTAAGTTTTGTGTGTACTCTTAACGACACTGGTTTCCATTAATGTATTACAATTCTTGTAAGTTTTGTGTGTACTCTTAATTAACGACACTTGTTTCCATTAATGTATTACAATTCTTGTAAGTTTTGTGTACTCTTAATTAACGACACTTGTTTCCATTAATGTATTACAATTCTTGTAAGTTTGTGTGTACTCTTAATTAACGACACTGGTTTCCATTAATGTATTACAATTCTTGTAAGTTTGTGTGTACTCTTAACGACACTGGTTTCCATTAATGTATTACAATTCTTGTAAGTTTTGTGTGTACTCTTAATTAACGACACTTGTTTCCATTAATGTATTACAATTCTTGTAAGTTTTGTGTGTACTCTTAATTAACGACACTTGTTTCCATTAATGTATTACAATTCTTGTAAGTTTTGTGTGTACTCTTAATGACACTGGTTTCCATTAATGTATTACAATTCTTGTAAGTTTTGTGTGTACTCTTAATGACACTGGTTTCCATTAATGTATTACAATTCTTGTAAGTTTTGTGTGTACTCTTAACGACACTGGTTTCCATTAATGTATTACAATTCTTGTAAGTTTTGTGTGTACTCTTAATTAACGACACTTGTTTCCATTAATGTATTACAATTCTTGTAAGTTTTGTGTGTACTCTTAATTAACGACACTGGTTTCCATTAATGTATTACAATTCTTGTAAGTTGTGTGTACTCTTAATTAACGACACTTGTTTCCATTAATGTATTACAATTCTTGTAAGTTTTGTGTGTCCTCATAATTAACGACACTGTTTTCCATTAATGTATTACAATTCTTGTATGTTATTTGTGTACTCTTAATTAACGACAATTGTTTCCATTAATGTATTACAATTCTTGTAAGTTTTGTGTGTACTCTTAATTAACGACACTGGTTTCCATTAATGTATTACAATTCTTGTAAGTTTTGTGTGTACTCTTAATTAACGACACTTGTTTCCATTAATGTATTACAATTCTTGTAAGTTTTGTGTGTACTCTTAATTAACGACACTTGTTTCCATTAATGTATTACAATTCTTGTAAGTTTTGTGTGTACTCTTAATTAACGACACTTGTTTCCATTAATGTATTACAATTCTTGTAAGTTTTGTGTGTACTCTTAATTAACGACACTTGTTTCCATTAATGTATTACAATTCTTGTATGTTTTGTGTGTACTCTTAATTAACGACACTGGTTTCCATTAATGTATTACAATTCTTGTAAGTTTTGTGTGTACTCTTAATTAACGACACTTGTTTCCATTAATGTATTACAATTCTTGTAAGTTTTGTGTGTACTCTTAACGACACTGGTTTCCATTAATGTATTACAATTCTTGTAAGTTTTGTGTGTACTCTTAATTAACGACACTTGTTTCCATTAATGTATTACAATTCTTGTAAGTTTTGTGTGTACTCTTAATGACACTTGTTTCCATTAATGTATTACAATTCTTGTAAGTTTTGTGTGTACTCTTAATTAACGACACTTGTTTCCATTAATGTATTACAATTCTTGTAAGTTTTGTGTGTACTCTTAATTAACGACACTTGTTTCCATTAATGTATTACAATTCTTGTAAGTTTTGTGTGTACTCTTAATTAACGACACTGGTTTCCATTAATGTATTACAATTCTTGTAAGTTTTGTGTGTACTCTTAACGACACTGGTTTCCATTAATGTATTACAATTCTTGTAAGTTTTGTGTGTACTCTTAATTAACGACACTGGTTTCCATTAATGTATTACAATTCTTGTAAGTTTTGTGTGTACTCTTAATTAACGACACTTGTTTCCATTAATGTATTACAATTCTTGTAAGTTTGTGTGTACTCTTAATTAACGACACTGGTTTCCATTAATGTATTACAATTCTTGTAAGTTTTGTGTGTACTCTTAATTAACGACACTGGTTTCCATTAATGTATTACAATTCTTGTAAGTTTTGTGTGTACTCTTAACACTTGTTTCCATTAATGTATTACAATTCTTGTAAGTTTGTGTGTACTCTTAATTAACGACACTTGTTTCCATTAATGTATTACAATTCTTGTAAGTTTTGTGTGTACTCTTAATTAACGACACTGTTTCCATTAATGTATTACAATTCTTGTAAGTTTTGTGTGTACTCTTAATGACACTTGTTTCCATTAATGTATTACAATTCTTGTAAGTTTTGTGTGTACTCTTAACGACACTGGTTTCCATTAATGTATTACAATTCTTGTAAGTTTTGTGTGTACTCTTAATTAACGACACTTGTTTCCATTAATGTATTACAATTCTTGTAAGTTTGTGTGTACTCTTAATTAACGACACTGGTTTCCATTAATGTATTACAATTCTTGTAAGTTTTGTGTGTACTCTTAATTAACGACACTTGTTTCCATTAATGTATTACAATTCTTGTAAGTTTTGTGTGTACTCTTAATTAACGACACTTGTTTCCATTAATGTATTACAATTCTTGTAAGTTTTGTGTGTACTCTTAATTAACGACACTTGTTTCCATTAATGTATTACAATTCTTGTAAGTTTTGTGTACTCTTAACGACACTTGTTTCCATTAATGTATTACAATTCTTGTAAGTTTTTGTGTAATCTTAATTAACGACACTTGTTTCCATTAATGTATTACAATTCTTGTAAGTTTTGTGTGTACTCTTAATTAACGACACTGTTTCCATTAATGTATTACAATTCTTGTAAGTTTTGTGTGTACTCTTAACGACACTGGTTTCCATTAATGTATTACAATTCTTGTAAGTTTTGTGTGTACTCTTAATTAACGACACTTGTTTCCATTAATGTATTACAATTCTTGTAAGTTTGTTTGTGTGTACATTAACGACACTGGTTTCCATTAATGTATTACAATTCTTGTAAGTTTTGTGTGTACTCTTAATTAACGACACTTGTTTCCATTAATGTATTACAATTCTTGTAAGTTTTGTGTGTACTCTTAACGACACTGGTTTCCATTAATGTATTACAATTCTTGTAAGTTTTGTGTGTACTCTTAATTAACGACACTTGTTTCCATTAATGTATTACAATTCTTGTAAGTTTTGTGTGTACTCTTAATTAACGACACTTGTTTCCATTAATGTATTACAATTCTTGTAAGTTTTGTGTGTACTCTTAATTAACGACACTTGTTTCCATTAATGTATTACAATTCTTGTAAGTTTTGTGTGTACTCTTAACGACACTGGTTTCCATTAATGTATTACAATTCTTGTAAGTTTTGTGTGTACTCTTAATTAACGACACTTGTTTCCATTAATGTATTACAATTCTTGTAAGTTTTGTGTGTACTCTTAATTAACGACACTTGTTTCCATTAATGTATTACAATTCTTGTAAGTTTTGTGTGTACTCTTAACGACACTTGTTTCCATTAATGTATTACAATTCTTGTAAGTTTTGTGTGTACTCTTAATTAACGACACTTGTTTCCATTAATGTATTACAATTCTTGTAAGTTTTGTGTGTACTCTTAATTAACGACACTTGTTTCCATTAATGTATTACAATTCTTGTAAGTTTTGTGTACTCTTAATTAACGACACTTGTTTCCATTAATGTATTACAATTCTTGTAAGTTTTGTGTGTACTTAATTAACGACACTGGTTTCCATTAATGTATTACAATTCTTGTAAGTTTTGTGTGTACTCTTAATTAACGACACTGGTTTCCATTAATGTATTACAATTCTTGTAAGTTTTGTGTGTACTCTTAATTAACGACACTTGTTTCCATTAATGTATTACAATTCTTGTAAGTTTTGTGTGTACTCTTAATTAACGACACTGGTTTCCATTAATGTATTACAATTCTTGTAAGTTTGTGTGTACTCTTAATTAACGACACTGGTTTCCATTAATGTATTACAATTCTTGTAAGTTTTGTGTGTACTCTTAATTAACGACACTTGTTTCCATTAATGTATTACAATTCTTGTAAGTTTTGTGTACTCTTAATTAACGACACTTGTTTCCATTAATGTATTACAATTCTTGTAAGTTTTGTGTGTACTCTTAATTAACGACACTTGTTTCCATTAATGTATTACAATTCTTGTAAGTTTTGTGTGTACTCTTAATTAACGACACTTGTTTCCATTAATGTATTACAATTCTTGTAAGTTTTGTGTGTACTCTTAATTAACGACACTTGTTTCCATTAATGTATTACAATTCTTGTAAGTTTTGTGTGTACTCTTAATTAACGACACTGGTTTCCATTAATGTATTACAATTCTTGTAAGTTTTGTGTGTACTCTTAATTAACGACACTGGTTTCCATTAATGTATTACAATTCTTGTAAGTTTTGTGTGTACTCTTAATTAACGACACTGGTTTCCATTAATGTATTACAATTCTTGTAAGTTTTGTGTGTACTCTTAATTAACGACACTTGTTTCCATTAATGTATTACAATTCTTGTAAGTTTTGTGTGTACTAATACTTAACGACACTGGTTTCCATTAATGTATTACAATTCTTGTAAGTTTTGTGTGTACTCTTAATTAACGACACTTGTTTCCATTAATGTATTACAATTCTTGTAAGTTTTGTGTGTACTCTTAATTAACGACACTTGTTTCCATTAATGTATTACAATTCTTGTAAGTTTTGTGTACTCTTAATTAACGACACTTGTTTCCATTAATGTATTACAATTCTTGTAAGTTTTGTGTGTACTCTTAATTAACGACACTTGTTTCCATTAATGTATTACAATTCTTGTAAGTTTTGTGTGTACTCTTAATTAACGACACTGGTTTCCATTAATGTATTACAATTCTTGTAAGTTTTGTGTGTACTCTTAACGACACTGGTTTCCATTAATGTATTACAATTCTTGTAAGTTTTGTGTGTACTCTTAATTAACGACACTTGTTTCCATTAATGTATTACAATTCTTGTAAGTTTTGTGTGTACTCTTAATTAACGACACTTGTTTCCATTAATGTATTACAATTCTTGTAAGTTTTGTGTGTACTCTTAACGACACTGGTTTCCATTAATGTATTACAATTCTTGTAAGTTTTGTGTGTACTCTTAATGACACTGGTTTCCATTAATGTATTACAATTCTTGTAAGTTTTGTGTGTACTCTTAACGACACTGGTTTCCATTAATGTATTACAATTCTTGTAAGTTTTGTGTGTACTCTTAATTAACGACACTTGTTTCCATTAATGTATTACAATTCTTGTAAGTTTTGTGTGTACTCTTAACGACACTGGTTTCCATTAATGTATTACAATTCTTGTAAGTTTTGTGTGTACTCTTAATTAACGACACTTGTTTCCATTAATGTATTACAATTCTTGTAAGTTTTGTGTGTACTCTTAATTAACGACACTGGTTTCCATTAATGTATTACAATTCTTGTAAGTTTTGTGTGTACTCTTAATTAACGACACTTGTTTCCATTAATGTATTACAATTCTTGTAAGTTTTGTGTGTACTCTTAACGACACTGGTTTCCATTAATGTATTACAATTCTTGTAAGTTTTTGTGTGTACTCTTAATTAACGACACTTGTTTCCATTAATGTATTACAATTCTTGTAAGTTTTGTGTGTACTCTTAACGACATTGGTTTCCATTAATGTATTACAATTCTTGTAAGTTTTGTGTGTACTCTTAATTAACGACACTTGTTTCCATTAATGTATTACAATTCTTGTAAGTTTTGTGTGTACTCTTAATTAACGACAATTGTTTCCATTAATGTATTACAATTCTTGTAAGTTTTGTGTGTACTCTTAATTAACGACACTGGTTTCCATTAATGTATTACAATTCTTGTAAGTTTTGTGTGTACTCTTAATTAACGACACTTGTTTCCATTAATGTATTACAATTCTTGTAAGTTTTGTGTGTACTCTTAATTAACGACAATTGTTTCCATTAATGTATTACAATTCTTGTAAGTTTTGTGTGTACTCTTAATTAACGACACTGGTTTCCATTAATGTATTACAATTCTTGTAAGTTTTGTGTGTACTCTTAATTAACGACACTTGTTTCCATTAATGTATTACAATTCTTGTAAGTTTTGTGTGTACTCTTAATTAACGACACTGGTTTCCATTAATGTATTACAATTCTTGTAAGTTTTGTGTGTACTCTTAATTAACGACACTTGTTTCCATTAATGTATTACAATTCTTGTAAGTTTTGTGTGTACTCTTAATTAACGACACTTGTTTCCATTAATGTATTACAATTCTTGTAAGTTTTGTGTGTACTCTTAACGACACTGGTTTCCATTAATGTATTACAATTCTTGTAAGTTTTGTGTGTACTCTTAATTAACGACACTTGTTTCCATTAATGTATTACAATTCTTGTAAGTTTTGTGTGTACTCTTAACGACACTGGTTTCCATTAATGTATTACAATTCTTGTAAGTTTTGTGTGTACTCTTAATTAACGACACTTGTTTCCATTAATGTATTACAATTCTTGTAAGTTTTGTGTGTACTCTTAATTAACGACACTGGTTTCCATTAATGTATTACAATTCTTGTAAGTTTTGTGTGTACTCTTAATTAACGACACTGGTTTCCATTAATGTATTACAATTCTTGTAAGTTTTGTGTGTACTCTTAATTAACGACACTTGTTTCCATTAATGTATTACAATTCTTGTAAGTTTTGTGTGTACTCTTAATTAACGACACTGGTTTCCATTAATGTATTACAATTCTTGTAAGTTTTGTGTGTACTCTTAATTAACGACACTTGTTTCCATTAATGTATTACAATTCTTGTAAGTTTTGTGTGTACTCTTAATTAACGACACTTGTTTCCATTAATGTATTACAATTCTTGTAAGTTTTGTGTGTACTCTTAATTAACGACACTTGTTTCCATTAATGTATTACAATTCTTGTAAGTTTTGTGTGTACTCTTAACGACACTGGTTTCCATTAATGTATTACAATTCTTGTAAGTTTTGTGTGTACTCTTAATTAACGACACTGGTTTCCATTAATGTATTACAATTCTTGTAAGTTTTGTGTGTACTCTTAATTAACGACACTGGTTTCCATTAATGTATTACAATTCTTGTAAGTTAGTTGTGTACTCTTAATTAACGACACTTGTTTCCATTAATGTATTACAATTCTTGTAAGTTTTGTGTGTACTCTTAATTAACGACAATTGTTTCCATTAATGTATTACAATTCTTGTAAGTTTTGTGTGTACTCTTAATTAACGACACTGGTTTCCATTAATGTATTACAATTCTTGTAAGTTTTGTGTGTACTCTTAATTAACGACACTTGTTTCCATTAATGTATTACAATTCTTGTAAGTTTTGTGTGTACTCTTAACGACACTGGTTTCCATTAATGTATTACAATTCTTGTAAGTTTTGTGTACTCTTAATTAACGACACTTGTTTCCATTAATGTATTACAATTCTTGTAAGTTTTGTGTGTACTCTTAACGACACTGGTTTCCATTAATGTATTACAATTCTTGTAAGTTTTGTGTGTACTCTTAATTAACGACACTGGTTTCCATTAATGTATTACAATTCTTGTAAGTTTTGTGTGTACTCTTAATTAACGACACTTGTTTCCATTAATGTATTACAATTCTTGTAAGTTTTGTGTGTACTCTTAATTAACGACACTGGTTTCCATTAATGTATTACAATTCTTGTAAGTTTTGTGTGTACTCTTAATTAACGACACTTGTTTCCATTAATGTATTACAATTCTTGTAAGTTTTGTGTGTACTCTTAACGACACTGGTTTCCATTAATGTATTACAATTCTTGTTTCCCTGCAGGCTGGTTTATAATCAACAACACATTTACAACCTCATCATCAATCCAGTTGACATCAGTTAGTACTGACACACGATATAGATGCAAAGCCTTCGGTGCTACTCTGGGAGATAGGAGTAGCAGTCAAATGACAGTGACCATTAACAAACTTTCTCTTGGCGTCACAGGTAAATTAGTAGGCAATGGGAATTACGTATTTATATTAATTAATGATTTATAAGCGTTCTTTGTTGTACAATTAACTGATATATTTCACATTTATGAATGGAATTAAGAAGATAACCTTACCAACCATTTTCCCCCTTTTAAATCAGATAATTTCGTTACAAATGATGATGATATAAACGCCAAAGATGACAACCTTTTGGAGATTTTGCCAACTAACTCATCGGTCAAGCCAGTCGGTGTCTGGGTTTGGGTACTTCTTGGTAGTGTTGCCTTCTTAATCACGCTGATGTTGTTGGCATGCACAGTGGTAAGTAAAATTGGGTGGCGCCCTTCTGCCCTCCGTTCGATTATCTTCCTTCTCCAGTGTAAGTCTTACACTTTAACGCTTCAAGTTAATAGCTCCACCCTGTAGTCCGATTACACAGAATAGGGATGGCATAAAGTCCCACATTATTGAAGACCCAAAAACAATGAAACATTGGAAAGTGTGAGGGAATTTAACTGAGACCTAAACACAATTCTCCTAAAGACGATCAGAGCATACTGATCGAAACGTCGAGTTGTAACCTCCAGTTCTTTTCAGGTACGACTCAATTTGAGAATTTCACATGGTGTCGCCGCAAAACAGTATTTAGACTACTTATCCTTAGCTTACTTAGCCTACATATATTACTTATGAGCAACAAACATTATTTTCTTTTTTTATCCAGAAATATAAGAGACAGAGCAGAAAGGGAAAGGCAAGAAATACTGAGCCGAGACTTTGAAGTCCTAAAAGAAGGCCATCGTGTCTGTTGCACTCTAAAAATGGACTGGTTAACACTTGTAAAAACAAGTGACAAATACAATGGTTATGTGGCAACCAAATTACCTTTGGTCACAGAATGTTTGTAATTTTGGTTGTTTTATAAATATGCAAACAAGTAGGCGGGGCTAGAAGTTGTATACTTTCTTTGAAAATATAGTGATATATTTTTTAAATTTAACATTTAATGTTAATTGTTTGTGTTTTTTTCTTGTATAAATTATAGAAGAATTTGTGAAGATTGTCAAATGTGTAAACACAACAAGAAAACTCCACTCAAACTTCAAGAACAATTAAATGAACTTACACAATGGACCAGGGACAATAACATGATAATCAATACTGAGAAAACTAATCGTATGGACATTTCTTTTGCTATTAAAGTCTCAACCCACATTACAATCGCTTACTATTGATAGTGTGATGTTGTTAATAGGGCCGGCAAGAGATTGCACGTGTTGACATGGTTGAAAAGATTTGGAATGCCTTGTAATCACTTGAAACAAATTTATACTAGAGATTCGAGTTTGTTTACACAAACTCTAGGTGTTCGGGAGGGAAGTAAAGGTCAAATTGGGGTCAACTTTGTGTAAAATTGTTTTGACAATTAACGATCTGTACAATGGTACAAAAATTGTGAATTTACCTCTTGTGGTTGTTGAGATATGATTTTTTTTAAATATTAAACTTTGACTTCCGGTTTGGACAGGAAGTAAGGTCAAATTGGGGTCACCTTTTTGCAAATATTTTTGACAGTTAACGATCTGTACAATGGTACAAAAATTGTGACTTTACCTCTTGTGGTTGTTGAGATATGATTTTTTTAAATATTAAACATCGACTTCCGGTTTGGACAGGAAGTAAGGTCAAATTGGGGTCACCTTTTTGTAAATATTTTTTGACAATTAAAGATCTGTACAATGGTACAAAAATTGTGAATTTACCTCTTGTGGTTGTTGAGATATGATTTTTTTTAATGTAAAACTTTGACTTCCGGTTTGGACAGGAAGTAAGGTCAAATTGGGGTCATGTTTTTGTAAATATTTTTCGACAATTAACAGTCTATACAATAGTGCAAAAAATGTCCATTTACCTGTTGTGGTTGTTGAGATATGATTTTTTTTAAATATTAAACTTTGACTTCCGGTTTGGACAGGAAGTAAGGTCAAATTGGGGTCACCTTTTTCTAAATATTATTTGACAATTAACGATCTGTACAATAGTGAGAGAATTGTGAATTTCTCTCTTGTGGTTGTTGAGATATGATTTTTTTTAAATATTTAACTTTGACTTCCGGTTTGGACAGGAAGTAAAGGTCAAATTGGGGTCACCTTTTTGAAAATATGTTTTGACAATTAACGATCTGTACAATGGTGAAAGAATTGTGAATTTATCTCTTGTGGTTGTTGAGATATGATTTTTTTTAATGTTAAACTTTGACTTCCGGTTTGGACAGGAAGTAAGGTCAAATTGGGGTCATGTTTTTGTAAACATTTTTGACAATTAACAATCTGTACAATAGTGCAAAAACTGTGAATTTACCTCTTGTGGTTGCTGAGATATGATTATTAAAAATATTAAACTTTGACTTCCGGTTTGGACAGGAAGTAAGGTCAAATTGGGGTCACCTTTGTGTAAATATTTTTCCACAATTAACAATCTATACAATGGTACAAAAATTGTGAATTTACCTTTTGTGGTTGTTGAGATATGATTTTTTTAAATATTAAACTTTGATTTATTGTAATTCGATATCTGATGACCTAATCATGACGTCACAAGTTATGTTTCTTCTACGTGTTAAGTTTTAAGTATATGCCAAGTTTCAAGTTCATGTGAAGTTTGCAAGTATGTGTTTTGTAGACAATCGTTTTTGCCGATAGAGGGCGACAATCCATATTAGCGTTCCGATCCGCCGGCCGGACTGTTTTCTATTTGTACAATAGTGCAAAAACTGTGAATTTACCTCTTTTCAGAATAAATAGATTATGCTGACATAAAAAAGAACCTAAAAAGGATTTTAGTCAATCACATAATACATGTTGCGAAACGAATTGATCAGAAACACAATTTTTTCAGGGGTCAATTGCATTTCCGAAGCGTAAACGCTCAATTCCTTAAACATGCATACATAATGAGCACGACCAGAGCTGATTTAGATTCACCAACAGAGGGCGCACTTTTTAGCGTTGAAACAGGCGTGTAGACTTTGATTTTCAACGTAATCGAAACGTTTTAACTTATAAAGAATTCTTTATCGTAATTCGATATCTGATGACCTAATAATGACGTTACAAATTATGTTTCATCTACGTGTTATGTTCTAGGTATATGCCAAGTTTCAAGTTCATATGAAGTTTGCAAGTACGTGTTTTTTTGTAGACAATCGATCCGGAAAAGAAGAAGAAGAAGGAGAAGAAAAAAATAAAAAACTAGATATAAGTTTTTGTCACAACAAAAACAAGGTGTTCGGTTGAAGTTAAAATGGTTACGTCATCAATTCGAAGTGTTGGAGAAGTCAAATGTTAACGTCTGTTGAAGTTCTCGCGAGAAGTTTATTTGAATACAATACAATACTGAATTTAGAAATTATTTAAATATTAAACTTTGACTTCCGGTTTGGACAGGAAGTAAGGTCAAATTGGGGTCACCTTTGTGTAAAATTGTTTTGACCATTAACAATCTGTACAATGGTACAAAAATGTCAATTTACCTCCTGTGGTTGTTGAGATATGATTTTTTTAAATATTAAACTTTCACTTCCGGTTTGGACAGGAAGTAAGCTCAAATTGGGGTATAAATATTTTTTGACAATTAACGATCTGTACAATGGTACAACAATTTTTAATTTACCTCTTGTGGTTGTTGAGATACGATTTTTTTAATATTAAACTTTGACTTCCGGTTTGGACAGGAAGTAAAGGTCAAATTAGTCATGTTTTGTAAATATTTTTGACAATTAACAATCTGTACAATGGTGCAAAAATGTTAATTTACCTCTTGTTGTTGTTGAGATATGATTTTTGAAATATTAAACTTTGACTTCCGGTTTGGACAGGAAGTAAGGTCAAATTAGGTCACCTTTTTCTAAATATTATTTGACAATTTACGATCTGTACAATAGTGAAAGAATTGAGAATTTCTCTCTTGTGGTTGTTGAGATATGATTTTTTAAAATATTTAACTTTTACTTCCGGTTTGGACAGGAATAAAAGGTAAAATTGGTTACACATATTTGAAAATATATTTTGACAATTAACTATCAGTACAATGTGAAAGAATTGTGAATTTACCTCTTGTAGTTGTTGAGATATGATTTTTTTAAATATTAAACTTTGACTTCCGGTTTGGACAGGAAGTAAAGGTCAAATTGGGGTCACTTTTTTGAAAATATTTTTTGACAATTAACGATCTGTACAATGGTGAAAGAATTGTGAATTTATCTCTTGTGGTTGTTGAGATATGATTTTTGTTAAATATTAAACTTTGACTTCCGGTTTGGACAGGAAGTAAGGTCAAATTGGGGTCACCTTTGTGTAAATATTTTTCCACAATTAACAATCTATACAATGGTACAAAAATTGTGAATTTACCTTTTGTGGTTGTTGAGATATGATTTTTTTAAATATTAAACTTTGATTTATTGTAATTCGATATCTGATGACCTAATCATGACGTCACAAATTATGTTTCTTCTACGTGTTAAGTTTTAAGTATATGCCAAGTTTCAAGTTCATGTGAAGTTTGCAAGTATGTGTTTTGTAGACAATCGTTTTTGCCGATAGAGAGCGACAATCCATATTAGCGTACGCTCAATTCCTTAAACATGCATACATAATGAGCACGACCAGAGCTGATTTACATTCACCAACAGAGGGCGCACTTTTTAGCGTTGAAAAGCCGTGTAGTCTTTCATTTGCAACGTAATCAAAACGTTTTAACTAATAAAGTATGATTGATCGAAATTCGATATCTGATGACCTAATAATGACGTGACAAATTATGTTTCATCTACGTGTTATGTTCTAAGTATGTGCCAAGTTTCAAGTTCATGTGAAGTTTGCAAGTATGTGTTTTTTTGTAGACAATCGATCCGGAAAAGAAGAAGAAGAAGAAAAACAAAAAAACAACTAGATATAAGTTTTTGTCACAACAAAAACAAGGTGTTCGGTTGAAGTTAAAATGGTTACGTCATCAATTCGAAGTGTTGGAGAAGTCAAATGTTAACGTCTGTTGAAGTTCTCGCGAGAAGTTTATTTGAATACAATACAATACTGAATTTAGAAATTATTTTAATATTAAACTTTGACTTCCAGTTTGGACAGGAAGTAAGGTCAAATTGGGGTCACCTTTGTGTAAATACTTTTGACAATTAACAATCTGTACAATGGTACAAAAATGTCAATTTACCTCCTGTGGTTGTTGAGATATGATTTTTTTAAATATAAACTTTCACTTCCGGTTTGGACAGGAAGTAAGGTCAAATTGGGGTATAAATATTTTTTTGACAATTAACGATCTGTATAATGGTACAAAATTTGTGAATTTACCTCATGTGGTTGTTGAGATATGATTTTTTGAAAATATTAAACTTTGACTTCCGGTTTGGACAGGAAGTAAGGTCAAATTGGGGTCACCTTTGTGTACATATTTTTCGACAATTAACAATCTGTATAATGGTTCAAAAATTGTGAATTTACCTCTTGTGGTTGTTGAGATATGATTTTTTAATATTAAACTTTGACTTCCGGTTTGGTAAGGAAGTAAGGTCAAATTAGGCTCACCTTTTGTAAATATTTTTCGACAATTAACGATCTGTATAATGGTACAACAATTGTGAATTTAGCTCTTGTGGTTGTTGAGATATGATTTTTTAAATGTTAAACTTTGACTTCCGGTTTGGACAGGAAGTAAGGTCAAATTGGGGTCACCTTTTGTAAAATTATTTTCGACAATTAACAATCTGTATAATGGTACAAAATTTTGAATTTACCTCTTGTGGTTCATGAGATATTATTTTTGTAAATATTAAACTTTGACTTCCGGTTTGGACAGGAAGTAAGGTCAAATTAGGGTCACCTTTTTGTAAATATTTTTGACAATTAACGATCTGTACAATGGTACAAAAATTGTGAATTTACCTCTTGTGGTTGTTGAGATATGATTTTTTTAATGTTAAACTTTGACTTCCGGTTTGGACAGGAAGTAAGGTCAAATTAGTCATGTTTTTGTAAATATTTTCGACAATTAACAATTTATACAATAGTGCAAAAATGTCCATTTACCTGTTGTGGTTGTTGAGATATGATTTTTTATATTAAACTTTGACTTCCGGTTTGGACAGGAAGTAAGGTCAAATCGGTCTGTACAATGGTACAAAAATTGTGAATTTACCTCTTGTGGTTGTTGAGATGGGTTTTAAATATTAAACTTTGACTTCCGGTTTGGATAGGAAGTAAGGCCAAATTAGGTCATCTTTTGTAAATATCTTTTGACAATTAGCGATCTGTACAATGGTACAAAAATTGTGAATGCAGTAAATCACTAGTTAATGTTAATTTGTGCACAAACTGAAGATTTTTGGAGCCACAAAATTACAAAATATGGCATAAAATTTCTTCTGAAAAATTGCCATAACCTTAACAACTGAATTTTCCTATCCTTATTTATATTCTAAATACATTTTGGTGACATCTGTTCATATTTTGTTAGAAAACTGGAGTTGTTTACTGTCCAAAGTATGTTCACGTAGCCCCTACGTAGGCCTAACTAACGAGTAACGTTAAGTTAAACAGGTACAATGCAACGACGAACTCTGTAGTCCCTCTAAAGAAATGGCCTTTCTTCTATAAAAACACGAAGATAAATACAGGAAATCCTCTTAAAAATTAAATTCAAGATACCTACCCTTTATGACTGTATCTGTGTTGGCGATCCATTTGTACACGAAATACAGTAACACACTGTAACAAACAAACAGTGCGCGTTGATTCGATTGTACATGGAGCTCCATTGTAACCAAAGATCGTTGGCAATCCATTTTCACACGAATTCCAAGACCTAACACTAACAGCGTCGATTGTACATGGAGCTCCATTGTAACCAAAGATCGTGCAGCGCCGCGTATACATGTAGCTGCTTGATTCATGCAACGTAAGTGAAACGTTTTAGCTAATATCTTTTGATTTATCGAAATTCGATATCTGATGACCTAATAATGACGTAACAAATTATGTTTCATCTACGTGTTATGTTCTAAGTATATGCCAAGTTTCAAGTTCATATGAAGTTTGCAAGTATGTGTTTTTTTGTAGACAATCGATCCGGAAAAGAAGAAGAAGAAGGAGAAGAAAAAGAAAAAAAAAAAACAAAAAAAAAAACCGAACAATAACAATAGGTGTTTCGGGCGCATACCCGAACACCTAAAAAAAACCGAACAATAACAATAGGTGTTTCGGGCGCATACCCGAACACCTAACTAGACTTAAGTGTTTGTCATATGACAAACACGTAGGTGTTCGGATTTTGTCAGGGTAGTGATGATGACGTCAGAATGTTTTTGTAAATATTTTTGACAATTAACAATCTGTACAATGGTGCAAAAACTGTGAATTTACCTGTTGTGGTTGTTGAGATATGATTTTTTTTAATATTAAAATTTGACTTCCGGTTTGGACAGGAAGTAAGGTCAAATTGGGGTCACCTTTGTGTAAATATTTTACGACAATTAACAATCTATACAATGGTACAATAAATGTCAATTTTACCTCTTGTGGTTGTTGAGATATGATTTTTATTAATATTAAGCTTTGACTTCCGGTTTGGACAGGAAGTAAGGTCAAATTGGGGTCATCTTTCGTAAATATTTTTTGACAAATAACGATCTGTACGACATTAGGCGTTTGTCCTTTGGACGAATACAGAGCTGTTACGCTAATTATACGTTGTGGTGGAATTAAATACTGTATCATCACAGCTTTATCATTACACATTTTTGGCCCCGAGGTGGACAGTGTGTGCAGGTCTTGTACAATACAATGACAAATTCGATCAAGTGTTATAATATTTAAATGTTTGGTTCAGTTTTTTAAAACAATACTTATAGGGAAGAGACAGCACAATGTAATTTGAAGGATAACTGTAAAATAAAAAGAAACAAACAATACTGAAATATGATCTGCGGATTGTTACATGTATTTATGTGTCATTAACTGTTGAAAATACATTTTCATAAATAGTAATGTTAAAGTTATTGTTTAAAGGTGGCAATATCTTCACGATCAACAGGGCATGGAATCAGAGTTCAAGTTCTAGTTTAACTCAGTGACTGAAAATAATACTCACATGATAAGGTCATATTTGCGTTGTTGCTGCATAAATGAGCCAGTAATTTTAGTCACGATGTTCGTCTTAAACTAGGACACCAATTCCATGGCCTGTTTGTAGAAAGTATGCTCTGATCGTGATGATACTGTCTGTTTAACCAATTGTGTTTATGGGATTGATGGTCAGTACTATCCCAATGCGAGCATACAAATAAATAGGAACTTTAATTGGGTGATCTGGCAAAAGGTATTCCAAGGCTGACACACCCATGCAATGAAGATTGGGGGGGGGGGGGTATGTTTACTATGTTTATATGGCCCAACTGCCAGTGATTCACTGTCGGCAATATACATTTTACTAGATCACCAACAGATATTGCTTAATAATTACATTTGTGAGGATGTTTGCGTCCAGTCAAAAAAATAATAAGAATTCCTCAGTACTATTTTTGTTCTAACATGTTAAAGAAATTCCAAGAAAGACCTAGATGTGTCTTGAGGTCCTGAAAAAACAATTCCCTTGAGGGTCAAGACTACCACAGATAGGATAAGTCCATATAAAATTATTTGAATAATACGTTAACTCCTTTGATGAATGGATAAACTTCAAATACTGGCCATTGGATCACAAAGTTACACAGACTCTAACACACCTTGTAGCAGTAGCACAAATGGATATCGTTGATCTGAAATATAAACAAATCATGTAAAAACAATATTAAATGTTTTCAAAGAGGGACGAAGAATAACGGGTCATGCTAACAAAACACACATAACTTAGAATGCCCTTATATGTTATTATCGGGATGATGGATTGATGTAACTTCAGAAAAATGATCCCTTCAGAACAATGCCTTTAAGTTAGGTTTTACAATTGAATAGAACTACATGTGACGTCTTCCTTCCTGCATGATGTGACCGCTTCATTATCTCAATAAAGGTGCTGATATTTGTTTCTGGTCTACTTTAGTGAGAAAATTAAGTGCTAGTATAAAGTAAACTGCAATGCAGCCATCACCACACAGGACATAAGTACTACTATTATTATGAGGAACTACAGACACTATAGTGTAGCTAAATTAACTTGTACTTTTACCAACGCGTACTCCACCGGATGTCAATCCGTATGCATGCCAGTAAATATTCAGTAATAAATATATTTGTTGACCAAAATAAGTGTGAATTGGTAAAAGTACGAGCACGCATACGAGTTGACCTGTTTTACTTCAGGCGCGGCACATGTGATACCATTGCCACATTAAGGTTTTTAACGTTAACCATGGTTTTATGTAATCAATATCTATAAAATTATACTAAAACGAACATACATCTATAAAAAATGTGAAAGTTTACATACCTTCAAACGAAACCAAGTAATGAAGACCACTTCCATTAATTGTGCACGAATTCTCAAATGATCTGTTAACGTAAGACGTTAAACCATACCATCGTGTAGCCTACAAACTGAAGATTGACTTGAACAGTTACGATACTGCATTTGGATGTGGTGTCAACGCCGTGTCGGGGTGCTGTAGGCTGGAACTTAGTCTGAGCCATGATACATCAGAGTCAACATGCTGTAAAAAATAATAGGAAAGTTTTATAAGTACATGGACCAAAAATAAAGTATTTAAAATTTCAGAGAAGTTCTAATTTATGTGAATGAGGAAAATAATACATCACAGTGAACATGCTGTACAAAATAGTAGGAAGGTTTTACAAGTACATGGACCAAGAATAAAGTATTTGAAAATTCAGAGAAGTTCTAATTTATATGAATGGGGAAAATAGTGTATAATTTTGGAGTAGCTGGACCATTAACATTGAAAAGGGCATTGGTTGTTGTCAAAATTGCACACAATTATTCTTGACAATGTGTAATAAATTAAAGAAATGTTCTTGCATGAAACTCACATCAAAAGAGAAAGGTATTTAAGGAAATTGCTGAGTCTCATAGTTTCATGTGAGAGAGGCCTCCCCAGGGAGCATGCAGGACTAACATTAACAACTTATACAAGTACATGAAGTATTGTGTCATGAATATTGTGCATTTTTCCTGTGAAATAATTGTCTGTGTAAGTTGATTTGTATCTAAGAAGGGTAAAAAATTAAGGGAAAGTGCAGTAAACAATCACTACTTGACGTTAATTTGTGCACAAACTGAAGATTTTTGGAGAAAACATAAATTACAAAATATGGCATAAAATTTCAACTGAAAAATTGCCATAACCTTAACAACTGAATTTTCCTATCCTTATTTACATTCTAAATACAGTTTAGTGACATCTGTTCATATTTTGTTTAAAAAGTGGTGAGTTGTTTACTGTTCAAACTACAATGTATGTTCACATAACTAACGTTAAGAACGTCAGGCACAATGCAATTGCAACTACATTAACGTTACCAGCCAACCCAACGCTTAAAAAAATGGCTTTTCTTGTATAAAAACACGAAGATAAATACAGGAAATCCTCTTAACAATTAAATTCAAGATACCTACCCTTTATGACTATGTTGGTTGAAGTACGAGTTGGTTGGAGTACGAGTTGGCACGAGTTCATCAGTAATATCACATATTTCACACTCGTATTTTCATAAAAATACAATTTCTTTCTGAGTAAATCTGTTTCTGCCGATTGAGGGCGACATACCCTTCCACCGGCGGCGCGGCCGAACTGTTTTATATACCCCGCCCAGTCGATTGAGTATTGCGGACGTAGTGGAAGTAACAGATTGCGCGTACATTTTCAAGAAAAGTGTGTTTCTTTTTTTACAAAAATGTCGTGTTTTCAGTACAAATAAATATCAAACTCAAACATATCCTCGTCTCTAATGTCACATATTTCACACTCTTTACACTCATGATAAACTACATATTTTTCCCCGACTAAATCAGTAATTTTATTGATTTTTCAGATCCCTCGATATGATTTTTTTAATGATTAAACTTTGAATTATCGTAATTCGATATCTGATGACCTAATCATGACATCACAAATTCTGTTTCATCTACGTGTTAAGTTCTAAGTATATGCCAAGTTTGAAGTTCATGTGAAGTTTGCAAGTATGTGTTTTTTTGTAGACAGTCTATCCGGAGAAGAAGAAGAAGGAGAAGAAAAGAAAAAAACCGAACAAAAACAATAGGTGTTTCGGGTACATACCCGAACACCTAAAAAACCGAACAAAAACAATAGGTGCTCGCGCTGTAGCTCGAACACCTAATTAGTCACATAAGACCTATAACCGAGTATGCGTGTCCTGTATGGCACTCTGGTTTAACTGTAGCACAATCTAAGAAGCGTGCATGTAGGATTATTCTCGGACAACAATTTGTATCCTATGATCAAGCAATTAAGCTACTTAATCTTAAACAACTGGATCAAAGAAGGGAAGATACTCTGCTTGAGTTTGCTAAGAGTCTTAATACAATTATCCATGACGTACTACCTAAAAAGAGGGGGGAAACCATGGGCGGATCCAGAACATTTTTTTGGGGGCGGGGGGCTGAGAATCAAAAACAATTATTTTTCAAAACTACAAAAATTACAATGAAATAATCAAAGGGAGAGAAAAACAAAGCACAGTGAGGGGGAAATGAGAGTGCGTTCTCCTCTCCCTTCTCTCTCTTTTTCTCTCCATTTAAAAAAAATTGTGAACGATTTTAGGGGGCTACAGCCCCCTTAGCCCCCCTGGATCCGCCAATGGAAACGTGTGGGCGAATACTTAGCCCTTTACTGCCCTGTGTATCATATATGATACGGTGGAATTTAAGCTTTTTGTATTGAATATTCCAAAACATTTGCTACAAGTGCTTGTTGTATCTTATTTGATACATTGTATAGCCCCCTCTTGTGGCTACATTCGAAGAACTGAGCATATCTAGTC
Source organism: Zoroaster sp. YZ-2022 (assembly GCA_029582265.1). NCBI lineage: Eukaryota > Metazoa > Echinodermata > Asteroidea > Forcipulatida > Zoroasteridae > Zoroaster > Zoroaster sp. YZ-2022. The sequence goes on along the minus strand of CM055816.1, from coordinate 89,903,093 downwards.
AATAAGATTATACATGAATTTACTGATGAAAAAAAAACTACTGTACGTACACATTAAAATTACTAAAAACATTTAAGACTAAATAGCTAAACTGCAACAATACTACACTTGTTTAAAAAAAAACACGTTGAAAGTTACAGTTTATACATTTAAAAAACGAAGTAGAATTAAAATTACAACTAGAGATTCGAGTTTGTTTACATAAACTCTAGGTGTTCGGGAGGGAAGTAAAGGTCAAATTGGGGTCAACTTTGTGTAAAATTGTTTTGACAATTAACGATCTGTACAATGGTACAAAAATTGTGAATTTACCTCTTGTGGTTGTTGAGATATGATTTTTTTTAAATATTAAACTTTGACTTCCGGTTTGGACAGGAAGTAAGGTCAAATTGGGGTCACCTTTTTGTAAATATTTTTTGACAATTAAAGATCTGTACAATGGTTCAAAAATTGTGAATTTACCTCTTGTGGTTGTTGAGATATGATTTTTTTTAATGTTAAACTTTGACTTCCGGTTTGGACAGGAAGTAAGGTCAAATTGGGGTCATGTTTTTGTAAATATTTTTCGACAATTAACAATCTATACAATAGTGCAAAAAATGTCCATTTACCTGTTGTGGTTGTTGAGATATGATTTTTTTTAAATATTAAATTTTGACTTCCGGTTTGGACAGGAAGTAAGGTCAAATTCGGGTCACCTTTTTCTAAATATTATTTGACAATTAACGATCTGTACAATAGTGAAAGAATTGTGAATTTCTCTCTTGTGGTTGTTGAGATATGATTTTTTTAAATATTTAACTTTGACTTCCGGTTTGGACAGGAAGTAAAGGTCAAATTGGGTCACCTTTTTGAAAATATGTTTTGACAATTAACGATCTGTACAATGGTGAAAGAATTGTGAATTTATCTCTTGTGGTTGTTGAGATATGATTTTTTGTAATGTTAAACTTTGACTTCCGGTTTCGACAGGAAGTAAGGTCAAATTGGGGTCATGTTTTTGTAAATATTTTTCGAGAATTAACAATCTATACAATAGTGCAAACAATTTCCATTTACCTGTTGTGGTTGTTGAGATATGATTTTTTAAATATTAAACTTTGACTTCCGGTTTGGACAGGAAGTAAGGTCAAATCGGGGTCACTCACAACTCGAGTTTCATCTACTTGTTAAGTTCTAAGTACATGCCAAGTTTCAAGTTCGTGTGAAGTTTGCAAGTAGGTGTTTTTTTGCGGACAGACGTCGGGGAGAAGAAGAAGAAGAAGAAGAAGAAGAAGTAAAACTAGATATAAGTTTTTGTCACAACAAAAACAAGGTGTTCGGTTGAAGTTAAAATGGTTACGTCATCAATTCGAAGTGTTGGAGAAGTCAAATGTTAACGTCTGTTGAAGTTCTCGCGAGAAGTTTATTTGAATACAATACAATACTGAATTTAGAAATTATTTTAATATTAAACTTTGACTTCCGGTTTGGACAGGAAGTAAGGTCAAATTGGGGTCACCTTTGTGTAAATACTTTTGACAATTAACAATCTGTACAACGGAACAAAATAGTCAATTTACCTCGTGTGGTTGTTGAGATATGATTTTTTTAAATATTAAACTTTCACTTCCGGTTTGGACAGGAAGTAAGGTCAAATTGGGGTATAAATATTTTTGACAATTAACGATCTGTATAATGGTACAAAATTTGTGAATTTACCTCTTGTGGTTGTTGAGATATGATTTTTTGAAAATATTAAACTTTGACTTCCGGTTTGGACAGGAAGTAAGGTCAAATTGGGGTCACCTTTGTGTAAATATTTTTCGACAATTAACAATCTGTATAATGGTACAAAAATTATGAATTTACCTCTTGTGGTTGTTCAGATATGATTTTTTTTAAATATTAAACTTTGACTTCCGGTTTGGACAGGAAGTAAGGTCAAATTGGGGTCACCTTTTTGTAAATATTTTTTGACATTTAACGATCTGTACAATGATACAAAAATTGTGAATTTACCTCTTGTGGTTGTTGAGATATGATTTTTTTAAAGTTTAAACTTTACTTCCGGTTTGGACAGGAAGTAAGGTCAAATTGGGGTCACCTTTGTGTAAATATTTTTCGACAATTAAGAATCTGTATAATGGTACAAAAATTGTGAATTTACCTCTTGTGGTTGTTGAGATATTATTTTTTTTAAATATTAAACTTTGACTTCCGGTTTGGACAGGAAGTAAGGTCAAATTGGGGTCATGTTTTGGTAAATATTTTTCGACAATTAACAATCTATAGAATAGTGCAAAAAATGTCCATTTACCTGTTGTGGTTGTTGAGATATGATTTTTTTAAATATTAAACTTTGACTTCCGGTTTGGACAGGAAGTAAGGTCAAATCGGGGTCACTCACAACTGGAGTCTCATCTACTTGTTAAGTTCTAAGTACATGCCAAGTTTCAAGTTCATGTGAAGTTTGCAAGTATGTTTTTACTTGCGGACAAGATGGGGGAGAAGAAGAATAAGAAGTAAAAAAAACAAAAAAACAAAAAAAAAACGAACAAAAACAATAGGTGTTTCGGGTGCATACCCGAACACCTAAAAAAAACGAACAAAAACAATAGGTGTTTCGGGCACATACCCGAACACCTAATTACATCAACCCAATGGGATACCGTAGTGTTTTACAATGTACTGCACAGTATGCATTATGCAAAGTATGCACCACATCACAAAAGACATCAAAAGAAAACAACATTGTCTCAGGAAAGCCATAAACCTATAAACTATAAAATGGGCACACCGTTGTCAGTATATATTAAGATTTAGTTTTGATTTATTTTATCTTATTAATCTACTTACTTTACTTTGTTAATTAGTCTACACAAAGCTGGGAAGCAGGAGTTCTTGAATCTGTCAGTATTGCATTATATCTCACTTTGCATATTACAATTCCTAATATACTTTTTTACTTGTAACTTGTGAATCGACTCGCACTTCAGTTTTTTAATATGTACTGCAATGAGTTTTGATAATAAAACCAGAATGAATGAATGCATGAATGAATAATGAATTTGAATGACCAAATACGCGCCGCGAAAAGCTCCTGCAAAATTGAATGATGTTCGAGTGGATTGTTAAATTCGATGGTTATTTTGTTTAAATCGCATGACGCAAGAGTACAATTGCCTACTCATAAACGAAATTGATTTTGAGCAGCATTCAAATTCGTGCGAAACAGAATGACGCAGTGTTTAAATTGGCTGGTTATTTAACCTATGATATTGGGAATGTTGGTAAAACTGCTTTTAAAATTATGTTGAACATTTTATACTCGGAGCTTTATACCAAATAACTTATATAACTCGACAATTTGATTATTTTGGACTAACCATTACTATAGACCATGTGCCTTATACCTTTACAGTAGCTGGATGGTACCCCGCCAGACAAAAGTGTGTATAAATATAAACAGTTTTGTATTTTGTATTTTCGTACTTCTCCACATGACATCTAGTACTTTTTTTTTTCAAATGAATAAGATTAAAAAGTAACGTTAGTACCTTTCTTATGGATGCTTTTCTGCATTGGCTGCCAATATCATATCGTACTATTTATAAAATATTGCTTATCGTTTTCAAATCTTTGAATGATTGTCCACCATTATATATGTCTGACTTGTTGAAATGTTATGCCCCCTCTCGCAAGTTACGTTCCAGTGCAAAATTTCTGCTGGCTGAACAAAAGTCAAAACATTCTTGGGGTGACAGATCTTTTGAAGTTGTGGCTCCACGCTTTTGGAATGATTTACCTCTGTACATTCGTGAATCTCAATCTGTTGACTCCTTCAAGAAAAACATAAAACTCATCTTTTGTGTATTGTACGGAGCCCCTAAGGGGACATATGATGAAAACAAATTTACGTGCGAAGAAATAATTTGCAATGAGTTCTTTATTTCGTGCGCTCGAAATCATTTCGTGCTCACGAAATAATTTCGTGCACTCGAAATATAATATTTTGTGCACTCGAAATCATTTCGTGCACTCGTAATCATTTCGTGCACTGGAAATCATTTCGAGCGCTCGAAATCATTTATTTCGTGCGCTCGAAATCATTTATTTCGTGCGCTCGAAATAAAGTATTTCGTGAGCTCGAAATCATTTGGTACCTTAACATTAAAATAAATATTGTTCACAAACCGCAATGTTCATAAACCTGCTCAAACCGCACTCTTGAGTACCTGAGACAGTATTTTCCAGGGGACTTGCTAATTCCGCAGAGGACGGACAACCCGTGGCCCCCATATACCCCCGACCTCAACCCCCAGACTACTTCCTCTGAGGTTACGTGAAGGATAGAGTCTACCAGGACAACCCTAACACAATCAAGAGACTGAAGAAAAACATCAGGAGAGAAATAAGGAGAATTCCAAGATACATGTTGGAGAGAGTTGTGAACAATTTTAGGGAGGGGGAGGCAGCCGTGATCCAGCAGCAAGGGGCTTGGATCGAACATGTTATTAATTACTAGAAAAAGTGAGGAAAAAAGTGGACATTTTGAAAATGCTTTTCACGGTATAAACTTACAGCGGTATCCCACCCCTGGCAGAACAATTTTGGGAAAACTGCAACATTTGTAGAAATTATGACAAAATAAAAAGTGTCAGAGACAGAGTAGAAGTAGAACGGTTGTGTGGTTCGCCAACACCTAGCCCGAATGATTGGGGCCTAATCGACACTTACGCTACAGCCTGACTGGAATCTGGAATTTTCTGTTATTATTTAACAATCATTGTGAAATCGTCAAATAAAACATTGATCATCAAAATCACGGAAAAGCTGTGTGTCGGTGTGCATCAGTTTGTCTTCTAATGAAAACCACGGAGAACCCTGATTCCCACGAATCAAATCAATAATATTACCACAGTTTTATGGTAACACGGATGGGGTTGATGCAGTTTAGACACCAGTGTTGCTGATTAGCATTGACGACGGAGATTCAGGCTGTTGCGAAGGCTGCTGTGCTGAACGGCGACGTCGGAGCGCGGCGGAACGGTGAGCGTGTGCGGAGCCAGGTAGCCGTGGGTGACAGACGGCGTGGTGGTGCATGCGAGGCGGCGATCGTGGACTGGACCAGTGTGACCTGGGCGAACCGGGGACGGGTGTCGGTCAACTTCTGGACGGAAGAGAAGTCCAGGACGGATGGGCCGAAGAACCGTTGACGGATCTGTGGCGTGCAGCGACGCAGGAACAATCTGTGGAGTTCTGTGGGTCGAGGATTTCAACTGCTGGAAAAACTGTCCAAGAATCAAGTGAACTGGACTGATAATCGCGTGAACTGTAGTTTTCGGTTACTAGTATAGTTATAGCACTAGAAGGTGTTTGTTTACACATTACACTTACAGTTTACAAGGCATTAGAATTCCAGTCAGTGCAGGTAAAGTTTCAATTTTCTTTCGATTGTAATTGTTATTTTGATTGAATTGTTTATTGGGTGGTTCTTTACATTGTGCTTGAGGAAATGGCTACCTCGGAGTCTGCTCTGGTGGAGCAGTTGGTAAAAGGGCTTACGGATGCTTTGAAGCAGGGCCGACCTACTATTCAGAGACCAATTAAATTGACATGCTTTGCTGGGAGACCGGTAAAACCAGGGGACCCCACAGTAAAAGAATGGTTGGAAGAAGTGGAAATATATTGTCAGCAGTGTAAAATATCTGAGTCTGAAAAGGCTCAGGTTGTGCTCAACCATATAAAGGGGACACTGGGTTGGAATTCAAGGCACTTGCTAAACTTCTTCATAGGCATTTTGGGGGTTGGGAGACGGTACAGTCTCTTCATAAGGCATTGTACGAATGAACACAGCAAGAGGATGAGTCCTTAATGGACTTCTCTATAGCTCTTATGAGGCTGTACGATAGGATATTAGAAGTGGCGTCTGAAAGTGAGAAAGTTTCGTTGCAAGGTCTCCGTGATAAAGTTCTTAGTGGGCAATTTGTAGCTGGGGCGCGCAGTCAGAGTGTCAGATTAGAGTTAAGGAGGTTAGAGCTAGCAAAGTCCTCGCAGACATTTCCTGAATTGCGCGATGCAGCACTCGAGATTTTTAGGGATCTCGAAAGGGCTCCTAAGGCGAAAATGCAAAAGAATTTATTTCTAAAGCAACAGCTGACTGTTTTACCGTCAATGCAGCATTTGGTGAACAGCAGGTTCCTTGTCTTTTAGATACTGGGTCTATGGTGACTACCATAACTAACAACTACTACATTAGACATTTCAAGCCGAGAGGTATACAGTTGACGAGCGTACCCGAGTATTTTCAGCTTGTATCAGCAAATGGCACTTCCATACCTTACACAGGCATTTTCGAAACCGACGTTACAGTACTTGGGAACAGCATTCCATCCAGGATGGTGCTAGTCATCGAGGACTCCCGGGTGTCTAACTCGGCACCGGGTATTCTAGGGATGAATGTACTCAAAGAATGTTGGAACAATTTAGTTACTCCACAGGGTCAGACACATCTGGAGCAGTTTCGGCCACTTGACAACTACAAAGTGTGGGAGAGGGCCATGTATACGGTGAAAAAACGTGTAGATTTCGCATCGAACCAAAACCGGATCAGTAGAGCATATCTCCTTCGCGGCCCACCTGTAATGCTTCCCGCCAAACAGATGATTATTCTTCAAGCCTCAGCCAGCCCTGCTCCAGACAATGGGGCGTATGTAGCAGTGTTGGAACCTGATGAGGCATCTAACCTCCCCGGTGGTATTCAACTTACAAGGTCATTAGTCAGTGTCCATGGAGGCAGGTTCTCCTTCGCCGTGGCAAACGACACGGAACAAGATGTTTCACTTCCAGGACATACCTGCATCGGTACACTGTATAATGGGGAACCCATAACACCAAATGGTAAGGCTGAGGAGCACAGTATGAAGCAGAATCCAGTTAATTGCGCTTCTGTGTCTGCATCTTACAAAGATGTAACGCCCTCGTTGCTGCATACTCTGGAGTTGGGAGACCAATTATCACATGAAGAAGTGGCAAGATTTGAACAGCTGCTCCAGAAGTATGACAGTGTGTTCTCCAAGACAGATGGCGACTTGGGCTATACAGAAACTATCAGACATCGCATTGACACAGGTGACACTTCCCCTATTAGACAGCGATACCGTTCACTCCCGCCATCACAATACCAAGAGGTCAGGGCACACATCCATGAACTGCTTGACAAAGGGATCATTCGAGAGAGCTCCAGCCCATGGGCATGCCCTATTGTAGTGGTGCGGAAGAAGGACCAGTCAATACGCTTGTGTGTTGATTACAGGAGACTAAATAGTGTGACAGTGAAGAATGCTTTTCCATTGCCACGTATCAATGAATCCCTCCAGGCCCTGGGAAATGCAAAGTACTTCAGCACCATGGATCTGACATCAGGGTTCTACCAAGTAGCCATGAAAGAGAGTGACATTGAAAAAACAGCATTCACCACACCTTTCGGGCTCTGGGAATACACCCGTATGCCACTTGGGCTATACAATAGTCCAGCGACATTCCAGAGGTTGATGCAGCGATGCTTTGGAGATGAAGCCTTGCAGAGTCTCCTGATATACCTTGATGATATTATAGTATATTCTACTAACTTTGAAGAACACCTGCAGCGTCTGGAAATGGTTTTCTTGCGGTTGAAAGAACACGGGTTAAAGCTGAAACCTTCGAAGTGTGACTTCTTCAGAACTCAAGTGAAATATCTGGGTCACCTCATAGTAGCAGAAGAAGGAGTACAGCCAGACCCTGAAAAGGTAGCAGTAGTAAAAGACTGGCCCGAACCAACAACCGTCACAGAATTGCGGTCATTTCTTGGCTTTGCAGGATTCTTTCGAAAGTTTATATACCGATACTCAAGCATCACTGCACCACTTCTCAAGTACCTAAAAGGGACATCGCATAAAGGGAAGGTCAAGTGTGGACAGAGGAAGATATAGCTGGACGAGGCAGCGCGTTCAGCTGTACAGTCTCTGAAGTCAAGGCTGACAGAGCTCCTGTTCTGAGGTTTGCAGATTTCTCGCAACCATTTACAGTGGAAACAGATGCAAGCAGTAAAGGGCTCGGTGCCCTGCTCTCACAACAACTACCTGATGGCTCGATGTCAGTGATAGCCTATGCATCACGATCACTGCGCGCGACCAGCAGAGAAGAATGACAAAAATTATTCAGCGTTTAAGTTGGAGTTGTTAGGCGTGCGCATGGCTGTATGTCAGGCGTTTCGGGACTACTTGATAGGAAACAAATGCGTCATTCTCACTGACCACAACCCCCTTAAATACCTGGATACTGCAAACCTTAGTGCTGCTGAGATGCGATGGGTACAGCAATTGTCAGCATTTGACTTCAGATTAGAGTACCGACCTGGACGAACAAACCAAGCACCAGATGCCGTTTCACGACTACACACGCAACCAGCTGATGGAGCACTCACTTCTCCATCTGTCCCCAATGCGGAAGGGCGCTGAGAAGTACGTGACCTCGGGTCACAATAAGTTGATACATTTTGTTACACTTGCACGCGTCTCGCATAGGATACCGTGGGAAAGTTGTCGTTTGGGGTATAGATAGGGTACACAGAGCTAGAGACACGGTTTTGGGAAGAAGTATAATGGCGTCAGAGACAGAGTAGAACGGTTGTGTGGTTCGCCAACACCTAGCCCGAATGATTGGGTGGAAATAATCGACACTTACAGCCTGACTGGAATCTGGAATTTTCTGTTATTATTTAACAACCACTGTGAAATCGTCAAATAAAACATTGATCATCAAAATCACGGAAAAGCTGTGTGTCGGTGTGCATCAGTTTGTCTTCTAATGAAAACCCCGGAGAACCCTGATTCCCACGAATCAAATCAATAATACTACACTGTAACTACTTTAATATCAGAGCACCGTACGGTCACCAATCACCGACAGTCAGGGAAGCATCTGCAGTAATGACCAAACCTAATGCTTGTTTAAAATAGTTGGACAAAGACAGGGCCGTAGCGAGCGGGGGGGTGTAACACCCCCTCCAAAAATTGTATTTTACATAATTGTGTTGTGTTGGTAAATTTACCCACAAAAAATTTCCCCACTCTGAAAATCCTGGCTAAGCCACTGATGTCAGTCGGCAAATTGGCTTCCACCCCCCCCCCCCCCCCAAATCCCTTCGCTACGCCCCTGGGCATTAGAAACTTGCTCAAACAAATTGACGCATTGTACTTTTTGCCCTGCAGGTATATAACACAAGATGAAGCTTAGAGCAACCTTGTCAATATTCATTGTTGGACTAGTAAGTACAAAACATGTATCACAATATGAATGTAAAATGAAACCGCAGCACATTCCCAATCAATCAATACATTGACACACTGACAGATCAACGGACAAACAGACACTATTAGTATTAATTTAAGCTGATTTACGTACGTATGTATTTAGTCAATTTATTTGGGGGAAAACGATTCATTCTTATTTATGTGAACAAAGAGAAGAGGAATTTATTTTTCACCTGACCAGTAGCATAGAACATCCGGAAGCGTACAATTCTGACTAGAAAGATTATTGTTGCCACACCTTTGACACAAGCACACGTCTCATCGAGAACCATCTCCACCCCACCCCCACCCCTTTTGATGTTGAATGCCCTGAATTTTGTATGTGATTACACTGGTAAACGTTTGTTTGTTTGTTTTTTACTGGGTGCGGGGGTAACTACAGGTTCTGTCAAATATTGTACATTTAATTTATATTGTATAATACGCGCGTTTCTTAATCAACTCTGTTCTGATTAGATTGTTGTTTATTGTTCTTAAGTGATTCAGATCTTCAAGAACCAGGCCATGTTCTTAGAACGAGGCCGCCGTGGGATCGTGCCATGTCCTCTCATCGCATCCAACAAATTCACGGTAGAAAAAGTCGACTCCATGTACTGGTACTTCAAACGAATGAAAAGCCCATTTCTCTTAATCTCACACTTTCAAGGGAAAACTGCACCCCAAAATGGAATCTCAGAAGGTGTTTATAATATCGACAGTAACTATTCTCTGGTAATTGAGAATGTCACCGACTTGAATGAGGGAAATTATTTCTTTAAGCTCAAGCCGACATTAAGGATTGTTCAGGATGGAGTTGTGCCAGTTACTGTCAAAGGCAAGTATATATCGACTCATTTAAAGTGATAACTTCGAGTTTGATTGCATAGGGCTGTACTATGGTCTCCACTTTTCAAATTGACGGTTCTTCTTTTCAGCATATTATTGCTGCTTTGGAATTTGTTTATAACTAATTTTATTCAATCATTGTTAAATTACCAATTGCTGTAAACGTCACCACCTTCATGGATGGCCTAGACAAACTATCTTCAAATAGATAACTATGATTGTTATTTATTGAATGTATTTAAACCAGTCGGCCTAAACATAGTTAAAACTTACAAGGTCAATATAATACACTTTTTATTAATATTTTACAAAATAAAATACCAGGACACAATATAGGCCTATTATACTACAAATATTATAAAATTATAACCATTGTACATTGTACATGAAAAGAAATTTCGTGCGCCGGCGGGACACAGGCACACGGACACAGCCCGCGTTATGATGTGATGTCACCCGCTTTGCAGTCTGGTTTACTTTCACCCTTTCACATAATGGTACAGTCCTATTACGTTGAGTTTTCAGTGCATACGTGTTGTTGTGAGTTGTTACATGTCGTCATCATCAGTGGCCGGTTGTGGTTTAACGTTTGTCGTGAGTTGTCAGTTTTAGTAGTACTACTAGGACCCCACACGTACGGGAGGTTTTCTCTTCGCGTTAGTTCATCATATTGTTGCATTCCCCACTTCCGTGGGTCAACAAATAATAGTCGGACACAAACTTTGTTGTGACAATCTCAATCAATGGGGTTGGTTTATTATTAACATCACTATTTAACAATAATAACAGGCACTAGTAACATGTATGACAGGAGTGGTAGCGTATAGGTACATGTCAATAGTTAAACTTATATATTTGTGCTAAGTTCCGAATAGGGTGTACGAATACCAACTATTGGGTACAGTCAGTGGGGACCATCGTTCGTTCATGCGGCTTGTCACCGGCATACGGTACGGGCACTGCTATGCTATACCGAGAGACGGGCGGCTGGTCGGTCTCTACGACGGGGACCACCGGGGCTTGACTACACGGGTGTCTGGACGGGGCCAGAGTGTGTATCAGACCGCATAGCTACATGTAGGCGAACCAATGGCCATATCGACGCCCTGCAACCATTGGTTTTAACGAACGAGGCTCTGGACCGTAATAGTTCGGTATATCGCACTGTCATGGATCGGATTGAGTCGCATAGATTTCATTCGGAACCGCACTACCGCTGAGATCAGGAAATCTTGGGGATTATATAGAAATCTGGGGCCTAGGAATGAATAAACCATAAGCCTAGTTTAGCGTCTTAGCCAATGAGAAGCTTGGCTTCCGCGTCTAAGGGTAGAAACGTGTGCAAAATCATGACATACAACAGGTCCTTGTTCCATATAAGGTAAGGTATTTGACGAAAGTGAAGTGATCGACAACTTAGAAAGGTGGGCGTGTTCAAGGGGAAAATGCTTACTGGGCATGTTAATCTATTTGCTTGGATGCTAAGCTATTACTGCATGAGGGGAACAGCGGCTGTGCTTGGGTTAGGTAGCAATACACGCGGTCCACGTCTAATTACTGAGCGGGTAAGTCACGGTGACTGTTTGGCCGTGGTTCACCCACGAACCGTGTTCGGTGTGAAGGGTGGACCTGAGGAAAGTATTCGAAAATAGACTAAGTCCAAAGGACGGCTCCAAGCCACGTGGCGGGAGGGTGTGGCACGCACGCAAGGCTCTCGCTGGTGTTGCATTATGCATTGCGTTAGCGCTGGATATGCATGAGCAAAAAGTAGCGTCCTTGTATGGATTGCATTATTCATAGCGGACAATCGAGCGTCCGGGGAAACAACCCTGGGACTTAGACTGTTTGAAATTGCATCGTCAGCAAAATATTGGAAGTGGAAGAAGTGAACTATAAGGGTGCTAATATTTATCAAAATCAAAGGTAAGATTCAATATTTTACGGAGCCCTATGACAGGTAAAAATCGGGAAGGTAAAAAGGGGAAATGTATTTCGTCTCGAATTAATATTTCGTTCCTCGAAATAACATTTCGTTCCCTCGAATTCATTTCGTTCCTCGAAATATTATTTCGTTCCCTCGAAATATTATTTCGTTCACTGAAATATTATTTCGTTCACTGAACATTTTATTTGCCTCGAACATTTCGTTCCTCGAAATAACATTCGTTCCTCGAAATAACATTTCGTTCCTCGAAATAACACACTTATTTCGTTCCCTCGAAATAATTTATTTCATTCCCACGAAATGTTATTTCGAGGAACGAAATGTTATTTCGAGGAACGAAATGTTATTTGAGAGGAACGAAATGTTATTTCGAGGAAACAAAATGTTATTTCGAGGAATGAAATGATTTCGAGGGAACGAAATAATATTTTCGAGTGAACGAAATAATATTTCGAGGGAACGAAATGAATTCGAGGGAACGAAATGTTATTTCGAGGAACGAATATTCAAGGGACGAAATACATTTCCCCATTTTTTTTACCTTCCCGATTTTTTCTTTACCTGTCCCCTTAGGGGCTCCGTAATATTTACTCAGCGTTTTGACAACTTTATTGCCGCAGTTTTGGCTCTTATCTTTTATTCGTGATATTGTCTTTGTTCAACCGCCAAATTCTTTGTTTTTGTGAACTTTATGGACACCCTTGGTGACACGTGAAACGTTTTGCTCTGTAGTCTGTGGAGTGTAAATTGACGTTTATAGCCTGTTCACCTTGCCTACATTACAACACACCTTTGCAGTGCCTGGTGAGTTAACATTACAGTCGTTTCTTTTTTTATTAGTGGGCTATTCTACCACTAAAAAATTTTGGCGCGTGATACATCAATTCACACAAATATACGGAAGCCGGATAGTTAAGGGAAGAGTGCGTGAAATATTTTTTTGTACCATTTATCTGGCGGCCGCCATAATTCGGCGGCTGCCACATAATTATCTGGCGGCCGCCACATAATTATCTGGCGGCCGCCTCCTGCGGCCGCCACATAATTATCTGGCGGCCGCCACTTAATTATCTGGCGGCGCCGCCACTTATTATCTGGCGGCCGCCACATTATCTGGCGGTCGCCATAATAATCTGGCGGCCACTTATTATCTGGATCTGACGGCCGCCACATAATTATCTGTACTACACGTTCTTTATTTATTTGACATGTTAGTGACTAGTCGATTCATCCTTGGTCAGCGATTTTGCGCTGATCATAAGACCACAAAATTACTAAACAGAAACCCCTGTTTTCAAGAAAGATTTTGTTGTTATTGAAAATGACGTGTATGGTGGTACATGTATAGATTGGATGTTACTTGAAGACTTTTTAAGTGTTTGTACATGTTCAGAGTTTATAATTTTTTAACCACAGTTTGCCATTTTGAAGCTTTCAATTACTGCATTGAAATGTTTAACTGTGATAATATTAGCAAGAACTTGAAATCTCGGAGGTTTGTTCTTGTGGGTTTGTTATTGGTTTGTTATGATTAATGGTCCTTTGTAGTGTTTTCAATGATAAACATTAGTAGACACAAGGCGGTTTAAAATATATATGCATTTGTAAAAGTCCCGTTCAACTCACTGATGAGCAGGGCTATCAGGCTCATGGATACACAATTTATTTTTCCCTCAATAGATTCATTTCATCGTACACTGTATTCTGTTTTAATTTCAGTTACACGGTAGTACGCCCACTCACAAAATGTGGTTTTGAAGAGTACCGTAATCAGCCATGAATGATTAGTCAGTGATGCTCTAGTAGTGTCATGTAGGTTTTTAAAAAAATATAATTTTTGACCCTGTAAAACTTGGATTTTCACTCGATCAGTTGAAGTTTTCAATAAGCGTATGGATTTGTTGTTTGGTCATTCATTCTTTGTGCATCGCTATGTTTGTTCGTTTTTTATTTTTATTTTATTTTTAGTTTGACATTGTGTTTCAGGGCAGTGTCACACAAAGGTGGTTAAAGGTAAAATATAGGATTGGTTATCATTAAAAAATCTTTGTATTTGTTCGAAGTCCATGATTTAATTTCGGTTGCACAACCAAAATTAAAACATGTTTGTTTACGTTAAAATTTCACTATTTTCTCCAGACGGACTCAGATGACGGATTGGGCCCAAATTTCCAATGGTTTTGTTTTTAATGTATATGTTGAGTCCCACAAAGTAAGAACACTGATCTATCGGGTTTACTTAATCCGATATTTTTTACCTTTACAGAAAGGAAACCAATTTCTCACAGCAACTTTCGCCGACTTGTTGAGCACATTTCAACAATTTTTAATAATGGTATTATAATATTTATCGTAAAAATATAATAGTGGAGAAATAACCGCATTTACTTTTTTGTCTTTGAGATATGGTACTTCATAATATTCTGGTGGGAAAACTATATGTTTGCCCACGGACGGCTTCATTCTATATCCACTTTACTGACGAGCTCTGGAGCTTGAAAAACTGTACCTTCACACATGATTGTTAGTATAAGTATAAGTTTATGTTATAGATAATTCAAAGATACTTTAGCTTATGATTTGATGATAATAAAGACACGCGTGACAAAGAAGACGAAAACTGCTGTGAAAAATTTCTCTCCTTTTTTCTAACCATTCTGAATATAAGCATACAACATTGAAAGGTTCTAAACGCTAAGGAATACATTCATTTTAAAAGTAACAACGAACTTCTTATCTAATTAAACGGAAATGTTGCAAACAAACATTCCCTAAATAACAGCTAATCCTGACTGAATAATAAAACCAGTCCATAGTGTCTTGCGTGTACACAAAAAATGTACTGTATGTGTGACACTGCCTGAAACACAACGTCAAACTAAAAACAAACAAACAAACAAACATAGCGATGCACAAAAGGAATGACCAAACAACAAATCCATACGCTTATTGAAAATTTCAACTGTATAGATCGAGTGAAAATCCAAGTTTTACAGGGTCAAAATTATATTTAAAAAAAACCTACATGACACTACTAGAGCATCACTGACTAATCATTCATGGCTGATTACCGTTTCTCTTCCTTAAACCACATTTTGTGAGTGGGCGTACTACCGTGTAACTGAAAATTAAAACAGAATACAGTGTACGATGAAATGAATCATATTGAGGGAAAAATAAATTGTGTAATCTACATAAACTTTGCCCCCAGTGTGCACCCAGCCTGCTCATCAGTGAGTTGAACGGGACTTTTACAAATGCATATATTTGAGACCACTTTGCTGTGTCTATAATGTTTATCATTGAAAACACTACAAGGGACCATTAATCATAACAAACCAATAACATAACAAACCCACAAGAACAAACCTCTGAGATTTCAAGTTCTTGCTAATATTATCACCCTGATTAAACATTTCAATGCAGTAATTGAGAAAGCTTCAAAATGGCTTAAACTGTGGTTAAAACTGATTATAAACTCTGAACATGTACAAACACTTAAAAAAATTCTTCAAGAAGTAACATCCAATCTACATGTATACCACCATACACTTCATTTTCAATAACAAAATCTTTCTTGAAAAACAGGGTTTCTGTTTAGTAATTTTATGGTCTTCTGATCAGCGCAAAATCGCTGACCAAGGATGAATCGACTAGTCACTAACATGTCAAATAAATAAAGAACGTGTAGTACAGATAATTATGTGGCGGCCGCCAGATAATTAAGTGGCAGCCGCCAGATAATTATGGCGGCCGCCAGATAATAGTGGCGGCCGCCAGATACCAGCGTGGCGGCCGCCAGATAATTGCGTGGCGGCCGCCAGATACGAAAGTGGCGACCGCCAGATAACCGGGCGGCCGCCAGATAATGCGGCGGCCGCCAGATAATTAAGTGGCGGCCGCCAGATAATCGCAGGTGGCGGCCGCCAGATAATTATGTGGCGGCCGCCAGATAATTATATGGCGGCCGCCAGATAAATGGTACAAAAAAATATATTCACGCACTCATGAAAAATATTTCCCTTGGCACTATCCGGCTTCCGTAACAACACAACCTCCAATAACTTGAACCATCCATAGACATACATAGTCACTATGTATAATTATAACTGTAAGACAGCATACGCCTACACTGTTGTTGCAGCTATCTTGCCGTGCACCGAGTTCATTTGTGTCAGTAAATCAGTCAATTCATGCTAGATGTATCATAATCTGTTAGCACCATGCCAGTCAACTTGTCCCCTTACAAACTCGCCCCTTACAAACTCGCCCCGTCGATACAAACTCGCCCCCTGGCAAACTCGCCCCTGACAAAGTCGCCCCCTGACAAAGTCGCACCTCGGCAAACTCGCCCCTCTACAAACTCGCCCCCTGTAATTTTTTGACGCAGTTCACGCTGTTGAGACTGGTTTAACGTGCATATATTGAGAGTAATTAAACATTAATTAATAAAGGCACTCAATTGAGAATTTCACTTGGTGTCACCGCAATTAGTCTTACTTATCCTCTTCACCATGCAAAGCTACAAGCAGTGTTGGAGCAAAGGCTTTGATCCTCAAGGCCAAGGTTTGACCCTAAAGGCCAAGGCTTTGACCCTCAAGGCCAAGGCTTTGACCCTCAAGCCTTAAGGCTAAGGCCAAGGCTTAACCCTCAAGGCCAAGGCCAAGGCCAAGGCCCTCTACTATAAAATTACTACTAATATAAAACATGTCACATCATAACGAATCGCTCAAAGTAAGAATAAAAACTTCAAGTACAAATATATGACTGAGTAGAAGTTCAGGTCTTCGTGGATACCATTTAAATATAACAAAAAGAATGGTTTGCTTCCATACTGGTGCACATTAATCTAAACCGAGTATAACAAAAGGGGGATCTAAGAACGGCTGTTTTTAACTGATGTTACCTCGTTGTTATGTAACATGGAAGTAATTTTATTTTCTGGGCCATCATGGTTAGAAATATTAGCATTACCTAAAACAGACCAGACTATATTCACCCAGAATTTGTCAAATATCTTGGACCAAAATCCACTGAATGGCTTCGAGATTACTTCAGCACCTGTATCAAAGTTCAGAAAATCCCAAAAGTATGGAGACATGCTAAAGTAATGGGAATTCTCAAACCGGACAAGGCCGCCGAAGACCCAGGCAGCTACCGTCTGATTTAACAATCAACAGAGGTAAAGTGTCTCTAAATGGGACTGCACTATCATCTTTTACTCAAGAAATCGCCGCCAATGAGTGTTACCTTATACAATTATTGGGAATTCCAAACGTTATTTTAGGCGCGAATGTGCCATACGTTATCGTGCTTCTGTCTTTATTTACTCTCTTCAATCATCATCATTAAATAGCACCACCCAATGTCTATGAATACATAGTTAAACTTAAAGGTTTATTATTAACTTGATCAGAATCAAATCTCCAAAAACTGTTTACTGATGTTGGTGTGATATTTTTCTGTTATCTATAAGTACACCTGAACTTCAGACAGACGGCACTGAGAGGCAGAAAATGCATTGTTGTGGGAGGGCCACCCAAGTGGTTTCTTTATAGAATACAAGTTGTATTTACATTATGTAGACGCCTACGTGCACATATACAATATTTTAGATTAAAGAAATGCCTTGACATTATGTGAACCTCTTGAAACATTAACCCTCCGTGGAAAGTAAACTTTGAGATTTGAATAATAAACAGATAAGTGCATAGTACATCACCATAAATAATTTATCTGAAAAGCTACGGTAATGCCCGGAAAGCCTGTAGCGTGAAGCCAAAAAGGCGTGAGGTCCGTGGAAGGCCTACGGACTCCAGAAGCTTTAGGATTCTATAGATGTGCATATTCGGGGGTACATTTCAAAAATAAAATCAAGACTTATGAATCGTCATAATGTTCATGAAGGGGACAGAGAAAATATGACAGAATGTTGTTTTATAAAAGGGGGATATTTGGGGATGATTTCATTGATCACCCCTGGATGATTCATTGCTGATCACCCACTTTTAAAATGTTTAAGTTTAAATACATCCCATATACCATATACACCACATATACACCCATATACACCACATATACACCCCATATACACCCCATATACACACTATATCCCCAGGATATGAGAATCCAATTCAGATCAAAACATTTTGAGTCAATAAAAGGTATAGGCCCTATTGTAGCGCAGTGATGAGTCTGATGTTATAATAGATCAAATTCATTGAGTAAATGGTTACCTAATTAGTGTATCATGATTCCATCATCAGTGATTAAGAGATTCTCAAAAGTTCATTCTTTAAGGGGAACATCTGCTTTATGCTCTTGGCATTGGTTGATCCGGGAGGGGGCGGTGGAGGGATATGTGCCCTTTTTGGTGGAACCAATGGAGGTGAAGGGTGAGCCTATAGCTATAGGTGTCCTATTTTTATAAGAAGGCGGGTAAATTGACCACACTTCTTGTGTGGCCTTTTTGTGCTGTGTGCCCCCACTTTTGTTCCACTTTGGATCCGCCCCTGACTATATTTTGGTCTAGAGATTGTTGCTGCAAAGATAAAGTGTTGTCTTGTATTTATACACATATATAGGGCCAATCCATTTACAATGTACGTCATCACATAGGGCCAATAGGGCCAACCATTTACAATACACATAGGTGGAAGGTCATGTGAATTCCTAACTTACATGTACGTTAGTGGCGCACCAAGGGGGCTCGAGCCTCCCAAGGGAGCCATGATGTTTTATTAATTTTTTTAAAGAGGGGGCCTTGAAAGAGAGTAAAATCTGAGCCCAAGTCTTGTCTACAGAGGAGTTCGGCAAGGAGTATAGGGCAGTGGTACAAGGGATGGGGACTCAGGAGACTCAAGCTCCTCCCAAAGTTTTCATTCCATTCCACCACTATTATATTTTACGGCGTTGCGTATGCATGTGCATGTAAGCTTGAAGGAGCCACCAGTATATATATAACAAGCATTTTAGACATTCTCCTCACCCCCATGGTGCACATCCTGATCAGGGAGCAGCTTTACTTAATTTTTTTTTCATTTTCTGTTGTTCGTTTCTCTTGTTGAGGTCGTTGACTAGTGTCATTGAGGTTACTCGTAAATGCTTTTTAAAATTTAAACACGCCCACATTATAATCAACTCCTTTCCAGTTTGTACACACTGGCCCAGGATTGGGTTTTAATTTACAAGATTATGTGACACTGTTTTAGCAAACACCGATTGGATAATATTGGGATTTGGTTTTGCCGCCAAATTCGTGTTTGAGAAAATTTAGCTCCGCCCGGAATGATCACAAACTTTACGTCCGCGCAATGAAAGTATTTAAATATAGAAATCTTGCAGACGAAACAAGCTCAAGTTCTTTACATCAAGAGGAGGAAATTATATGGAAGGTAAAACCCTACGAGTCTGAATCATGCCCGTTGTCTTCTTTTTATGACGAGAAATCACCAGGAAACATTTAACATGTGCCGTAGGTTCACTGACGAGCACGATTAGGGACATGGCTACAGCCGCGCCAGCGGTTATGGTTTGGGTCAGCCATGTCTCTCCCCCATATTGGATTTAAAAAAAATAAAAATTGAGCCCCCCCTCCCCCCAATCAAATCCTGGGTGCGCCACTGATGTACGTCATCAAGATCAATGCGCAGGCCCGTAGGTTGGTATGCAAACGGCGTGGGTCGTTTTGGAAATAGTGATACTTTTGACTAGAGTATGAAATTTGGCAGTAAGAAAATTGTCATCTATTCAAATGTTTTCATGGCAAGGGGTACTCACTTTTATGTATGTACGGTGGTGGGGTGCGTAAACTTTGGCCTATAGAATAACAATGTAGCTCAAGTTGAAATAAAAAAAGGTTAATGACGATATTGATTGTATTTATGTCTTAAACTGTCACACAAAATGTTAGCTTTTAAAGCACCTAAAGATGTATCGCCGATGTTTTGATAAAGTATTTCTCAGAATATTTATCAAAAGCATGATTTAGTATAATTAAGCGCCTCAATGAGTCAGGCTTAGTTTATGTAAAACTTACATGTAGCTTTGAAGAATGTCATTCTCAACTGTTTTGTTTTTCAATTATACTTACAAAAACACGGGCGATACAATCTTTAAAGGACATACATCGTCAAGATCAGAGCAGACTTTCAACGGGGCATGGAATCGGTGGCCTAGTTTAAGATAAACACATCAGTGACTGAAAATTACTAGGTCATTTATGCAGCAGCAGTCACAGAGTTAATCTTAAATAAGTACTCCGATTCCATGCCTATTGATCGTGACGGCATTGTCACTTTAAACTATCTATACTAATATTCACGATGGACAAAGTACAACAGCCACACGCACTAATGTTTTTGTACAGTCTTTTATTTCTTTACTCCAAACAAGGACTTATAAAAACTATGATTCCAGTCTTCACACGACACATACATAGAAAAGCAATAAATGTTATCAAGTAAAACTCGATATTTGGTTAAGGCCAATAAGAATTTGTTTCAATCATTGCATGACGCAAAACACAAACTACTAAAAGTGAATATTAAAGTTTGTAGAAAATGTTTGGTCACAGCTATTGGACCATTTAGACACATAAATTATTATTTATAGATGAGCACGATGTAGGTCACGTGGTTTTATTTATATATTCATGAATTCACTTTCTATCTTTAATGTTTAATAACATTAGGGCCTAATGTTAAAACATTTTAAGTGTTTAACCAGTTTCTTCAGTGAAGAAAAAATTATTTGCTTTTTCAAATACATTCTTTTTTAAAGAGGGGGTGCCAATTGTCACAGAGGAACCTTCTTACCAGTGTTGGAGCAAAGGCTTTGATCCTCAAGGCCAAGGCCAAGGCCAAGGCTTGACCCTAAAGGCCAAGGCTTTGACCCTCAAGGCCAAGGCTTTGGACCCTTAAGGCTAAGGCCAAGGCTTAACCCTCAAGGCCAAGGCCAAGGCCTTCTACTATAAAATTACTACTAATATAAAACATGTCACATCATAACGAATCGCTCAAAGTAAGAATAAAAACTTCACGTACAAATATATGACTGAGTAGAAGTTCAGGTCTTCGTGGATACCATTTAAATATAACAACAAGAATGGTTTGCTTCCATACTGGTGCACATTAATCTAAACCGAGTATAACAAAAGGGGGATCTAAGAACGGCTGTTTTTAACTGATGTTACCTCGTTGTTATGTAACATGGAAGTAATTTTATTTTCTGGGCCATCATGGTTAGAAATATTAGCATTACCTAAAACAAACCAGACTATATTCACCCAGAATTTGTCAAAAATCTTGGACCAAAATCCACTGAATGGCTTCGAGATTACTTCAGCACCTGTATCAAAGTTTAGAAAATCCCAAAAATATGGAGACATGCTAAAGTAATGGGAATTCTCAAACCGGACAAGGCCGCCGAAGACCCAGGCAGCTACCGTCCAATAAGCCTACTGTGCATAATCTACAAAGTGATGGAGAGACTAATATACAATCGTATCCAACCCATTGTGGATCCTCAACTCCCACCTGAGCAGGCCGGCTTCCATACAGGACGCTGTACAACAGACCAAGTAACACTCCTCACAGAAGACATAGAGGACAACTTCAAAAGGTCTCAAGAATGGTGCTGTACTGGTTGATCTATCAGCAGCATATGACACGGTATGGCATAAAAGGTCTTGCCTCTAAAACTACATAAATCTATACACCTGATCAAAACCTGTAGTAAACTTTCTCCATGACAATGAGCACTTGCAGAAGCTTTACAATGACTGTTAGCGAAGAAACCAGTAAAAATGCTTCCTGAAAAACGGGTCCTGCAGGGCCTCCAGATGCTCGCACCTGATTTAATTCAACATTTACACTGCATGACCTACCAACCACTGTCTCAAAGAAATACATCTACGCAGATGACATAGCACTCCTAACACTCTGTCAAAAGAACATGGTACACAAGCTCGAAACAACACTTGGCACCACCGATATGGAATCCTTAAGCGTTACTTCAAAAACTGGAGACTCCGACTTCAACATCCAACAAAACTGTTTAGCTTAACTAGACTGGTTAACGCTACAAAATCAAAGTCGTTTGCAATGGCACAACCATCCCTGTATGATGATTACCCCAAGTATCTTGGTGTTACTTTGGACAGATCTCTAACAATAAACCCATCTTCACACAGCTCGCACAGAAAGCCAACGCTCACGCAGCTGTCTCATTAGACAACTAGCAGGTTTTCCTGGGGCTGCAGACTACAACGATTCTTCGAATCTCAGCAATAGATTCGGTATACTATGTTGCCAGAGTGCATCTGACTGCACCGGTATGGGCAAGGAGCACCCACACCAGCAAAGATTCGACGTATGCCCTTAACAACAACTACATGCGCATCATCTCCAGGATGCTATCTAGATCAACTCCCAATCAAAATACCTTCCAGTAGTCAGTAGAATTGCTCTTTATGAAGTGAGACTGACATGCAGCAATGCCTTGCTCTTCTCTGCAACGACGTGCCGCTGGGTGTGACTCCCATCTGCTTCATCAACTGTTGAGGCAAACGCAATCAAAACCCCTACCACAACTGCGACTGCTGTCATCGAAGAATCCTTTCCATCAACAAGCCCACAAACTGCCAGAAATGAACACTGGGTCGCACCCAAAGACTTGGGCACTAAACACGTGACGGAATATGTGGCAGAATCAAGAATCCAGGACGTGGATATTTAACTTCATTCCCTCACCTGTCTAGCCAACCCACCAGGATGCAATCTACATCGCCAACTGGCTGGGTCAAACTTAACAGACTAAGAACTGGGCCATGGCCGATTTGGATACCACATGCTCCGCACGTGGGACTAAAGTGAAACAACGCTAAATGTACCTGGTCATGATGATAGCCAGATCTGTAATCATCAATCGTTCATGACATGTATTGCTTTTACACAGATGTGATGAAATTTAACTGAACTCGACCAGTCTGTATTAAACTGGATCCATAACCCTAACCTTGTCATGTTAACTTTTGTATGAACCATACGATAAATAAATAAATAAAGCAGTCCACGTACAGCACGAATCAGATGATGTTCTATCTACTCCATATAACTGTATGCAGAGTTAAGTATAATTTATATCTTCCTGGCCCCAAGTACATGTATACAAGAAAATTATTATAGCTTTTGTTTTTTTGGGAAGCAGCAAATGTACTATCATGGTAACAATAATATGATGCTGTAAAAGTGAAAGTGTGTCAACACACAAATCTAGGATATTTTCCTCCTCCATGGTAGAAACATGATTAAATTAGATACTGCAGACTTTTGCAGACAGCTGACTCCAAGTTGTATGTTTGTAGAAAAGCAAATTTCAACAAATTTTACCTGAAAAGATCCAAAATCGATGTGGGCCTTGAAGAGCTTAAAGGCCCTAAAAGTTGCTGAAGGACTTTGACCCTCAGGAGCCAGGCCAAAGGCCAAGGCACGCTTTTTGCCCTCAAGCCTTATAGGCTAAGGCCAAGGCCCCTAAATCAGAGCAGCCTTAATGCAGCCTTAAAGGCCAAGGCTCCAGCATCAAGGCACTTACATCACTGCTACAGCCCCCTTAGCCCCCCTGGATCCCTTGTGCCTATCTAGAGGCAAAACTGTCTAAAATTGAAAAAATGATCTCATAAAAGAAATCTCATTCCAAAACCACCTATACGAGACCAACCCGTTCTTCCAACCACCTTATACTAGACCAACCCGTTCCAACCCTTTCGAGTGACATCAACATTTGATAATTACACCTATCATGCGCGTAAACCATCCAAAACTCATCCGTCCATCCCATAAACACATGAATCCAACACTCAAAAACTGCTTGGAAGCCTCAAAATATGAACCATGAGATTTCAAACACATATAATCCGTCCATTAATCACACAGATGTGAAAAAGCATTAGAACATAAGGCCAAAAAAAAGATGTTGAGTTGCCTCCACCGACCGACCCAAAGTGCTGAAATCTCAGGTCGGTTTTTTTTTTTTTCCCCGTCATTCATTAGGCCTATGAAACTTACAAATTTTCTTTGTATAAAACATAATACGTTTGATTTTGTGAAATTTTCCTTTTTTACCGGTAAATTTACCGGTACCCAAGACTGTACATTGTTTTCAAATCGAATGGTCTCGGCCCTCACATGGTGACTGCCTTCGCATTAACACACTGTGTGTCCAACGATTGCGACTCGATCTACATGTTTTCAAATCGAATGGCCACTCACATGTTGCATGTTGAGCATTTGCACGCACGCAATATGGATGAATTTGCTGTGTCAATCACAGCGAAAATTACAACAAAAATGCTTGGGATACTTTTATTCTGAAGCAAAATTCCTTTGCTGATAGGTATACAAATGAAAAACATAGTATGTGGTTTCAGTTCCAATGCATTTCAATCTTAAAATGAAGTCAAGAAGAAGAAAGAAAAAAAAAAAAAAATCCGACCGACCGACTGACCCTTCAAATATTTTCACTGGAGGGCAACTCAACAATTGTTTTTTGTTACCTAATGGCATAACAGTATGATGACGAACAAAAATTTTAATAATTAATCAAACTACCACCCACCCCCCGCAATTTTTGAAGTATAAACCATAGAGCAAGGGACCAGATGGTCTCGTTTCATCTATAAATCGCTCAACCAGGTTCGAGTAAGTAAGAATGAAGTATGTACCCTATAGAACGTGGTTGGCTAACACTGCAGCCGTGCTGCAGGCCAGGTATGTGGTATATTCGCAGCCGGGTATGTGGTCAGTAATATCATGTGACAGGTGTTTGAGGGGAGCTAGCTGGCTAGTGCAGGATCAGGATCAGGGAAAGATCCGCTTCATATGAAAAGGAAGTGAAAGGCGGAGTTGCGTGCTGCACGAAATAACATAGAAGAATCCTGTTGGATTTGGTAAAATTGAAGGTTGTTATCCTTTCCAAAGCGATGAGGGTTGGTTTTCTTTTTCCTTGCATTACCGCTTCTACAGCTGGTGCAATGTGGTGGGCCTGTACCAGTAAACAAAATGTGAAAAAATCAGCAATTGGCGAGTGCAAGTTTAATGACGGATCAGGTGTGATTTCATTGACCACCATTGCATCAAACCAACGGCGAACCAAAGTAAGCACATGTGTCATTATAAAATAAATTTTGGGGCCGGATATTTATAGGGAAGGCCAAACAAATGATATTGTATTGTCATGTTAGCACTGTAGCTGTGGGAATACTAGGCACGGTCTTTAAATCATGTTCTAAACAACTGGCGTAAATTAGGCCGGGCTGACGTGGGGGGATGGAACTGTTCAGTCAGGAGGTTGCATTGGTTGCCCATGCAAAAGCAGGCACAGGGATTGTTTTTAGTGTTTGTAGTTGTTGGGGTTTTTAGGAGTTTTTAAGGGTGGGGTTTAGGACAGAATTTGCATGGGCCCAGTAGACGGATGGAAATAATGCCCGGAACCCGCTGCTATACTCAAGAGATTCTAGCCGGCCAATCGTCATCAGGCCAAGCTCGGTGGTCGAGAGAGGTTAAGACGTCTGCACTAGTAAGCTTGAGGAGGTCGTGGGTTTCGAACTCCCGCCGAGTCGCTTGTGTAGTTTTTTCACAGACACTCGGAAAGCACTGAGCATACAGTGCTATACACACGTCGGTGTGAGGGCAAACATTACATCAATTGTTTATCTCCCTGACGCAAGAATTACACCAATCTATATATAATAGGATCCTTCTATTTTCTTGGAAGGGGAAGAGATTTTAGAAGGAAATAATGTCCGAAAACCATCATAAAAAGTGGATTTTAAATATAGTTTTCGCTTTCTGTACCACCAAAATCGATAGAATAATTGTTTAACTGGGTAGTAGGTTGCAAAAAATTCCAAAAGCTCCTTAAAAGTGGCAGTCGGATACGACATTCTTTCCTAACTGTTTAGTAAAGCAGTATATTTTACATTAACTGAAGATCTTTTTTACCTTTTGAATATGAAAGACAGCTCAGCAGAAAATTCTCCAGTCAGGACAAGCCAGGAAGTCAAATGCATCAATACAACACATTTGACCCATTTATTTAACTGTTATTAATTCACAAAATTCACACATAGCATGTTACAAGGGGAGACTCTGCTCTTTCAGTAATGTCAACATTATTATGAAAAATAAAAGAATTGCTTTTGGCACCGTAAACAGGTTGGTTCCTATTGTAACACTCTGAATTGGATGTATGTTGCTGGAGCTGGCCAAGTTGATGAAGAATGAACGGACTGAACACATATAAGGAGACAGGCTGAGACGATGTATCTTTTGGGCTTATAACAGATTTGTTTTATTAGTAACTCTGTGACGCTTTAACAAAGATAATTCTTATACTCAATACTGACTGTAGGGTCA